>CP025653.1:774852-1082424 GCA_003576665.1 Ipomoea trifida | reverse complement strand
TTGTAGTCTTATTTTTTATTTTGAAATCCGATTCTAAAGTCCGGAAATTATTACTTTTGGTTGGGTTTGGTTCAGAGATTTACACACTAAAAATAAGAATTAAGATCATAATTAGTGTGCGGTTGATAACTTTTTAAAGCGCAAATATGAATTTGATTATCTCATCAATTAAAAATCTCATTCCCTAATTAAAAAAGGGTGTCATTCCATCTTATTGGTAATATAATTTTTAAGTTTGGATTCTACTTTTAAATTTTATTTTTTTGTTCATATTCATGCTTTTGATGTCATTATATATATTATGATCAATTGTCTTGATTTTTGTTTTTGTATTTTAAATCCCATTATAGGGTCATGCCCTCATACACAACTAAACATCAATATTGGTAATCATTCTAATTACACCCTACTACCAAACATGTATGCAAAATACTTTCACCAAAAACTCATTACCATTACCAAGTATTTTTTTTAGGATTATTAACTCTATTACAAGGTAGTGTCTATTCTATATTTTCTCTATCTATTGCAGTCCAAAGAGTCAACACCACACCACCCGGGTTCGATCCCGTGACCTTCCCTCAAGGAGAATCACAGAGGTACCATTACCAAGTATTTGATTTCCAATTATTCAAGAATCATGTAGAACAAATGTAGAATGTGCATTTGGGATTCTTCAATCACGATTTGCAATAATCAATGATCCCGCATATTTTTGAGATAAACATGTATTGCATGATATAATGATATTTGGCATTATAATGCATGCAGAATATGATCATTGAGGATGAACATGATAAGCAAGTAGATATACAAAATTAAAAGGGAAGTACTAGTTCATGAAGTTGATATAGGGATGAACACTCCGTAATACATTGATTGAACATTTGTGGGAACAATATAGTAATTTTGATAAATAAATGTAGTAAATGTTTTATGCTATATTATTATTATGGAATAAAATAAATTTTAAAAAATAATGTTATATTAGTTGTTTTTAAAAAATTAATGTATTATTATTTACATCACAAATTATCTTTTATATTAACTTTAATTAAATTCAAACTAATAAAAATTTAAATTTTGAGAAATTAAATTATTTTAAGGTAGAATAACATTTAGTTTAGAAATTTGGTGTAATGGGTTGGAGATGAATAAAATTTAGTGTGAGGATATGCAAAGAATATTCTTTTTAATGTGACATGCATTTTGGTAGAAATTTTTTATGTTTTGGTGTAAAATGGGTTGGAGATGGACTTAGTAGCACTAGTTGTTCTCAAGAACAAAAAGACACTTTAGTCTCTTAATTATAAAAGTGGTGAAAGCACCTCAAAGAATTGTGTTTGGATTTCAAATGATACTGTAAATACATCAATAACAAAAAGAAATTCGTAAATAAAATATAATATTTAGCAGTTGAAGAGTTTACTTATGACAAAAATTATAATATTTATAGGTGAAAGGGATTTTGCCTTTTTAAATATATCGTTTGTTCTGTGTAGGTTTAGTTAATCGAAGATGAGATCACCTAAATTTTTTTTTAATAAAAAATAAAAAATAAATGATAGTAGGAGTAAAGCTCTATAGATTTTTCAATTTAGCTAAATTAATTCTAATTTACCATAATTTCTATTTAAGAGTCACTAGAGGAGGTAAATTATGAGTCACCAAGTAATTTCCTAGTCAATCCATGTTGTTGATTACTTACCTCTGCACATAAGAGATCCATTTTCACACTTTCGCCAACTTGAGGATTAGAATCTCTAAACTAAGGAGCCCAATTGTCCTTGTTTTAACTTTTATTATAAAGTTAATTCCACTTTTTGTCACAAATTTATAAGTGTGAGCTTACTTTTAGTCATGTTTTTTCAAAACATTTTCGTTTGGTCCTAGTATTATTGTAATGTGACCATTTTTGGTTCCCGTCAATAAAACAGTTTAAATAGGATTAAATACAATGGTATTTTTGGTCCATTAAGTTCTCTGTGCTAAGTCTTTTTTTTTATTTGTTTCTAGATTTATGTGTCATTCCACATTTAGTACATTTTTAAAAGACTTAGCTTCTTTGTTGGTCATAACATTATTGTGGCATGACCATTTTTTGTCCTCCGATCCATTAACAAATATGTTTAAATGACATTAAAAATAATATTATTATACACTCAGAATCTTATTTATTTTTCTTTTTTTTTTTACTTGGTAAAAGAACCACCAATAGATTTGTATGAAGTAGACTTAAGGTTTGCCATGAAATTGACTTGTGGTTTTTTCAATTGCGTTTCTTTATATTTTGTAGTAGGCTTATATATTGATAACAATTTTATTACCAAGAAGAAAAAAGGAGAATTTTGATTGTTTAATAATGTCATTTTTTATATCATTTAAACATATTTGTTGATGCAGGACAAAAAAAAAATGTCATGCCACAATAATGCTCGGACTAACCGGGATGTTTTGAAAAAAATTTGACTAAAAGTAATTAAAATGACACATACAAATCAAAAGTCAAAAAAAAAAATAATAACTTAACACTTATAACTGAATATATAGTCGAAATTGTCCTTGTATTTAACGCGATTTAAATCGTTTTATTGACAGAGGACAAAAATGATCGTGGAAAAATCAAAAAAGAGCTTCCGCCTTCCATCATAAAAAATACTTTGATCGCAGATTCGAGAGAGACAGGTGAGCAAAATCGGTTACATGATCTTCTTCTCCCGAATTCCAATTACGAAAATTTTGACCAAAATACGAATACTTTAGAAATTGGTGATATTTTAGAAATTGATGCGTTTTCATCTATTCTAATACACAAAATAGGTAAAAAAGTCCCTCGATGGTCATACAAATTAATCAGTGAATTGGAACAACTATCATTTCACTACAGTCCGCCAGCAGAGCATGAAATTCGTTCAAGAAGGGCGGTAGGTGAATATCTTCTTTTTGATCCTCCAGAGACTCATACTACTACTAAAGCTACAGATAAAGAAACGAAGACTAATGCTAGCAAAGAGACTGATACTGTGAATAAAGAAACGAAGCCTAATGCTAGCAAAGAGACTGATACTATTGATAAAGAAACGAAGACTAAGGGATATTTTAGAAAAATAAAAAAAATAAAAGTGAACTATAAAAAATGTAATTAACTATTTATTAATTAAAGCACAAAGAATCAATTTCGAGATCTTCTCCACTGAGACTCAAACTCATGACTTCCCATCTGAGGATGACCACTACATGTCAATTGAGCACAAGGTGCTTGGCTATGTAATTAACTGTTTTAGTATATATGTATGTATGTATGTATTATTCCTTAAAGGCATATTAGAAAGCAACTCGTTCATGATAGACAGCACTTTGGAAAAAGAAACGAAGCCTAATGCTAGCAAAGACCACTACTACCACGAACATACAGATCGATAAGATCCCGGCCGGCCCCGCTCTATCTTTACTTTTTAATTATGCATTATATGCATGCTTATCAAAAGGAAAGGAAAGGAAAGGAATATAATAATGATATAAGAAAGAATATATGACATGCAGAATTTTACTATTGGATATAATGTTTTTTTTTTTTTTTTTTAAAAAATTGATCAATTAAATATATATTCACTGCACCCATCCAAATTTGCACACCCAATCAAATATCATCGATCATCTGAGTCTCAACTACATACTATACTGAGAAACTAGAGTAGGTGAAGCATGGCCGACGCTATCATCTCCATTGTTGTGGATCAGCTGTCCATCATCATCAAGGACCACCTTAGATGAATCAAATTTCCTATCTCCTTTGGGAGTTTTGGCAGCATACAACTATGCAATCCCAATACTCTAACAGATTTCATACCATTGAACATATTTGCAGTAAGTTGTTCGGGAGAAAGGTCTTTAGCAAAAAAGGTACGAAGTTTTCCAAGGACATCATAATTGGAAGCAAGATCCATAGGGCTTCCAGTTTTCTGCCATGATAGATGACGTAGATTTTCAATCTTCACCTTATCCTCCTGCCAAACAACACTGTAGCATTCATTTTTGGTAAGAAACTCAGCAAAATCATGCACTATGTCATGCATTTTGCAAGATATAATGATGTTGGGATCCCAGCGATGTTTCTCAAAATCTTGGAACAAAGAACGCATTGCTAAATTCCCAAAAACCTCCCGGCCTTTCTGTTCCATCTGATTATGATCACTTCTTCCATTTTTTGTTGTTGTGAGATAACCTTGTGCGATCCAAATTCTAATGAGCTCATCTACATGTATTTCATAATCCTTGGGAAAGACAGCACAATATGAGAAACATCGCTTCATTTGTGGGGTTAAATCATCATAGCTTAGATACAAATGAGGAAAGAGATGTGTTTCCACTTCGTCCAACCCCCAAAATTTACTATCCAGATTAGATAAAACATTTTGCCATTCCTCCTCAGTATCTTTATTACGTAACAGGCTTCCCATAACCTTTACAGCAAGTGGCAATCCTTTGCACTTTTGAGCAACTTTCTGACCAATTTCTTTCAGTTTCTCAGAAGCATCCTTTGTTCTCCTGGAAAATGCAATCTTGCTAAGCAACAACCAAGCATCAGAGTCAGATATGAGGTCCACCGGATGCAGATACACACTTGCCATCATTCTTGCAACCCTCTCACTCCTTGAGGTCACCAAGATTCTACTACCGGGGAGTCCATCCTTGAGGCAGTTCTTAAATGGCGCCCACTTTGCATCCTCCTCTGTCCACACATCATCCAACACAAGTAGGAACCTGTAGGGAAAATTAATCACTCACATATTTGGAAAGGAACGTAATATTTCATTCCACCCTACCATTGATAAATTTATACATGAAAGAGTAGCAAACCCCTAAAATATCTCCAATAACCAGAAACACAAAAAAGAGTAATTCAAACAAATAAATTCAACTAAAAATCTTGCCAAAAAAAAAAAAGAAAAAAGAAAAAGAGAACTGATCAGAACAGAAAAATATAATATATATATATATATATAGCATTATTCTAATAGAACGTAACCTAACCTTTTCTGAGACAAAGTGCTTTGGATTTTTCTCAGTAACACTTGCAGACTTCGTTCGGACAGATTTTCGGAGCTGATTGAATCAACAATGTCTTTAGCAATCTTGATCTGGTCAAAAGGCTGTGAAACACAAACCCACACCCTTTCATCAAAATGAGCCTTTATCTGTTCATCTCCATAGACTAGTTGAGCAAGGGTAGTTTTCCCTATCCCTCCCGCGCCCACTATGGAAATGACGACAGGGGGACCATTATTATTATCCTCCACCAACTTGCTTATTAAACCACTGGCATCGGATTCCCGACCTTGAATCTCTGTTGCATCCACATCAAACGGAGTGCTGACTCGTTTCAATTCTTGATCAGGGTGTAGTGTTGCTACAGCAAGAAAATTGAACTGATCTTTCTCTTTCGTAATCCGATCAAGTCTGGAATCAAGTTCCTTTATTTTCTTGGCGATGTCTCGATGCATAACAATCTTTTTGAAATGGAAACAAGAAGGCAGGAAAGAGCTACAGCTTCCTGCTGCTACCTCAGACGACGACCTCTCCCTCTGTTGTCTGCGAGTTTTGGTGCTCCACTCGTCCACAACATCTTCCACATCGTAGCACAGGTTTTGGATCTCTTCCAACCAGAGCTTCACGCTCTCTTCCTTGAAGCTTCTCCTCTCTGCATCATTCAACACCGCCCTGATTTTGTTGAGCTTTGATGACAGGTTTTTGATCTCCTTCTCCACACCCAACGCTGCTCTTACATCCTGGATTTGGTCCTTGATGATGATGGACAGCTGATCCACAACAATGGAGATGATAGCGTCGGCCATGCTTCACCTACTCTAGTTTCTCAGTATAGTATGTAGTTGAGACTCAGATGATCGATGATATTTGATTGGGTGTGCAAATTTGGATGGGTGCAGTGAATATATATTTAATTGATCAATTTTTTAAAAAAAAAAAAAAAAACATTATATCCAATAGTAAATTTCTGCATGTCATATATTCTTTCTTATATCAATTATTATATTCCTTTCCTTTCTTCCTTTTGATAAGCATGCATATAATGCATAATTAAAAAGTAAAGATAGCAGGGGCCGGCCGGGATCTTATCGATCTGTATGTTCGTGGTAGTAGTGGTCTTTGCTGGCTTGCTTCTTCTTTTTCCAAAGTGCTGTCTATCATGAACGAGTTGCTTTCTAATATGCTTTAAGGAATAATACATACATACATACATATATACTAAAACAGTTAATTACATAGCCAAGCACCTTGTGCTCAATTGACATGTAGTGGTCATCCTCAGATGGGAAGTCATGAGTTGAGTCTCAGTGGAGAAGATCTCGAAATTGATTCTTTGTGCTTTAATTAATAAATAGTTAATTACATTTTTATAGTTCACTTTTTTTTTTATTTTCTAAAATATCCCTTAGTCCTTCGTTTCTTTATCAATAGTACGTATCAGTCTCTTTGCTAGCATTAGGCTTCGTTTCTTTATTCACAGTATCAGCCTCTTTGCTAGCATTAGTCTTCGTTTCTTTATCTGTAGCTTTAGTAGTAGTATGAGTCTCTGGAGGATCAAAAAGAAGATATTCACCTACCGCCCTTCTTGAACGAATTTCATGCCTCTGCTGGCGGACTGTAGTGAAATGATAGTTGTCCCAATTCACTGATTAATTTGTATGACCATCGAGGGACTTTTTTACCTTTTTGTGTATTAGAATAGATGAAAACGCATCAATTTCTAAAATATCACCAATTCTAAAGTATTCGTATTTTGGTCAAAATTTTCGTAATTGGAATTCGGAGAAGAAGATCATGTAACCGATTTTGCTCACCTGTCTCTCTCGAATCTGCGATCAAAGTATTTTTTATGATGGAAGGCGAAGCTCTTTTTTTATTTTTCCACGATCATTTTTTCCTCTGTCAATAAAACGATTTAAATCGCGTTAAATACAAGGACAATTTCGACTATATATTCAGTTATAAGTGTTAAGTTATTATTTTTTTTTTGACTTTTTGATTTGTATGTGTCATTTTAATTACTTTTAGTCAAATTTTTTTCAAAAACATCCCGGTTAGTCCGAGCATTATTGTGGCATGACATTTTTTTTTTGTCCTGCATCAACAAATATGTTTAAATGATATAAAAAATGACATTATTAAACAATCAAAATTCTCCTTTTTCTTCTTGGTAAAAAATTGTTATCAATATATAAGCCTACTACAAAATATAAAGAAACGCAATTGAAAAACCACAAGTCAATTTCATGGCAAACCTTAAGTCTACTTCATACAAATCTATTGGTGGTTCTTTTTACAAGTAAAAAAAAAGAAAATAAATAAGATTCTGAGTGTATAATAATATTATTTTTAATGTCATTTAAAACCATGCAATCACCGTGTTGATGTTGTGCAAATTCATTTAGTGTTGTGCAATTGTTTATTGTTTGTTCTGCAGTTTACAGTTAGCTACGACACATTGTAGTTTGGTCTTTAGAGATTATAGAGTTTTATCGGGCCATATCTCGCTGTAATTCTGAATTTTGTGTGCAGGGATGTAATGAACATGAGGTTACTTGAGAACCCCAGAGCCAGAATCCACAACTCTATAACATGCCAAGTTTTAGCTTAGCTTGGGGCTGACACAAACCCAAGCTGCACCGTCTTGGGTGGGTATTGAAAACATTGTGAAGGATTGCGGCACCACTAATGAGGTAAAAGGTGATGCCTCCAATCACAGAGAGGGCGAAAAAGGGAATGCCATACCTGAGAAATCGACAGAGATGGGCGTAAATGAGGTTAGTATGTAGTTGGCATATAAGTACATAAGGTCTAGATAAGCCCTGCAATGTGGTTTTTAAAGCTGTGCATTTTTAAGTCTGGCAGATCTCACCAGACCCACACATTCCAGCATCCCACCTCATGAATTTGTTTTTCCTGGTACAGGACATAAGAGTGGAAGCCCCTATTGGGCACCAACACAGTGTGAATGAATATGATTATAGGACACCTTCTCCGATCCATAAAGGTTCCCTTCCAAACCCATATTTCTTCACAAGTTCATAACCATATATAGTATCCTAACTTTGTGTTTATTATATCCATAGATACAGATCCCACATCAGGATATGCTGAGTGCACCGGAAGGAGTCACACCATTTGTGGCACCGCTAAAAATGTTACCTTGAGATCCGAAATGGCACCGCTAGAGGATGTGAATGTCTTTCTAAACTCCCTGGAGATATTGGAAATTTGCATCACGATTGATTGATTTAAGAGGGTGTAAAGTAGAGTTACCTGATTCAATTTACTCTTTGAACAACTTGGAAATTCGAGTTGGCAAACTGAATAATGCAGCTGATGATCAAGATGTGGAGGAAGCAGTGAAAGCAATGCATTTTCTATTTTTCAGGAGGCAGAGCTAGCACATCAACATAATTGAATTGAAGTATCCATTTAATTTATTTATGCACTTCACTCATTTCTCTCACTTCTACTCTGCATTGCATGCATGGATCTAACACAGAAAAGAACAAGTATGGATTATTGTAGTATTTGAAATAATTTATTGAAGTATGGATTATTGCAAGTTTGCCTTTTTTTTTTTTTTTTTCATCCTCTGTTTATTAAAATTTAAAATCATGATAGGGTTTTATAGAATATTCTTCTTTTTCAAATGACATCCAAACCATCACTCAATTGAAGTGTGTAGCTTACACACAGAATACTGCTATTATGATCTTTTACCAAACTTTGCAGTGTGTAGCTTTTATATCATCTTCTAACATTTTTTTTTTATTTATATAGATATAGATATGGCAGCTGCTTAAAAGAAATAGGGAGAGAGTAAATCACAAGCTGGCATGTCGGACGCACCGCGCCAGGTGGTTAGTGACCTACTTCAACCCAACATACCTCACACTTGAGCTTCCTAGTGGAACTGCAATTAGAATAAGAAGAGAAGATGTTGCCGCCACACCAATGGGAAGAACAGAGATAGTTGAAAGTCCAAGCCAGGTAAAACCACCATTTGAATATGGGCAAACTCCTTGTTGAGGCTGTGCAAAACAGAGAATAATTAATATAATGGTCAAATTTGTTTTTAGTGTGAATGATTCCAGGCAGGGTGTGCAATCACCCTATTGATGTTGTGCAAATCTAAAATTACTATGCAAATTCATTTACAAGTGTTGTTTATTGTTTATTGTTTGTTGTGCAGTTTACGGTTAGCTACGACGCAATGTAGTTTTGTCTTTAGAGATTATAGAGTTTATGGGGTCATATCTTGCTGTAATTCTGAATTTTGTGTGCAGGGATGTGATGAATACTAAATGCAGAGTGAGTACGGTCTATATATGGGGACGGAAGGGAAGAGAGCTAACAGAAAATTACAACGTGCTACTTTCTTGCTTAGGTACTGAACGTATATCCTCCAACAATTTGTGGCACCACTAAAAATGTTACCTACCTGTAGATCCAAAAAGAGCACTACCACTAATTTGTTTGCACCAACTTTGGCAGGCACTGTGGAGATGTCTACCATCCCTACACCCGCACACGTTTGTCTTATGGTCCAACCAGACCTTAACATGCAAGCGTGTTAAGGCGCACACAAGGTGTAAGCTAATTAAGTGTTCACTACGTAAGTGGTTTTTTGCATCTAAACTATTCGTTTTTATTTGATGTTTTGTGTTTAGAAATGAGGAATTATTTGCACATAATGGGAGGACCGCACTTTTGTCGGATTTCAATTCCTATCTTTATAGAAGTGCGAGTAGGTGTCATTGATGCATGGTGTTGTGTCCTAGAGAAAATGAAAAAGAGGGACAGCCCTAGTCGATTTTTTTGCTTCTACCTACACAACGGTAAGTATTCAACACTATTGTGCAAACAAATTAAAGTAGAGTTTTGGCAGCTATCCATCTGAACTTGTGTTTTGTAATGCTGCAAAAAAGCTCCACACAATGGTTTCCCCCAACACCAGCCAAGACAAAAGGATTGAGTGGTTCATTGTTCAGTTGGAAGCATATCTCAGGCTTGCACCAAACTTGAACTATGCAACTTTGGACATGGTAAACACCTGTAAACGTACTCTCTACTGTTATTTTAATTTGGTGTAGTGGCTAGTGCTGAGTTTTATCTAATTTCCATTCTAGAATAACTTCATTAAACAGTTTTAATGTGCTGATCGAGTTCTTCTTGCAGAAACAACTCTAATGATTTCCAGAGTTGGTCCCCGATTTTGTGCACCTCGGTTCTTATGAAAATTTGTATATATTTTGATCCCGAGATTGTACTATCATATCGCAAATTGATCATGGAAGAATCTCGTGGAGGTTGTCATTACGCTACATTGGCCGCAATTGCTATCAACTAGTTAACCATACGTGACTGACTTCTCATGAACCCAAATTATTGTTGTCATAATTGGATGCAATTCATCACCGAGTTGGGTGATTATGCTGAGTACCAAGTCTTTCTGAGAGATGGAGCTTTGGCTTTTGGGCCAAGGTTTGATAGTCTGCAATTGTTTATTAAAATATATGATGAGAATATCTAATTAGTTGTAAAGTGTCCACATGACAAAGACATTGGCCCCTATGAAAATGGGATACTACAACATAAACAAATACGGAGTAGCTTAGTATATATTACACTTTGAATTCATTAAAGTAAATTACATTTTAATTTCTTTTTTACGTTATGATATTATATTGCTTCCTCTACACATTCATTTCTTCGTCATTTAATTATTTATTTATGCACTTTACTCATTTCTCTCACTCTCTTTTGTTTTCTTCATCTTTCTCTTTCTCTCCACTTTCTTGATTTGTTTTCCTCCCCATCTTTCTTTGTCTCCTTCCCCTTAATTTTTTCTTTTTCTTTGTTTTATTCAATTCCTGCAGCCACCATCTCCCATTTTCTTTCATTTCTATCTCCTCATCCTAATTTTTCCTTCCATTTGAAGACTTAAAAGTCTTCATAACCATCCAACAAGTCAACAACTACTCCCCCACTTATTCCTCATTTTATGTAATTAGCTAGTGGGGAAGTGTTTGTTTGTTTCCCCTTGAAAGCTGCCAAAAGTAGAGGATTAGGGGATTAAACAATTGTTTGGTTGTCCCTTAATTAATCAGCCAAAAGTCCAAAACAATGAAAGAAAATTAAAGAGGAGGGTGCAAATGGCAATTTTTTTCCTTGCTTATTTATTCAATTTAAAATGTACGGAGTATCTTTTATTTTTTTATGTATTTTTTATTTTGTTAAATGCTACTCCGTAAAATTTAAAATTTTATTATTAAAAATAAATTATACCATTTTAAAAACTATTGAAACAAGTCTAATATTGAATATATGGTAGCAATTAAGTTAGCAACAGACAGACACAACCAAACCTAACCTCTAAAAGTCATTCAGTCTCCACTGCTACAGAGTACAGAGTGAACTAACCATGGGCGACTCTATCATCTCCGCTGTTGTGGAACAGGTGATCACCATCATCAATGACCAAGTAGTCCAGGAGTTGAGAGCAGCGTTGGGTGTGGAGAAGGAGATCAAAAACCTCTCATCAAAGCTCAACAAAATCAGGGCGGTATTGAATGATGCAGAGAGGAGAAGCTTCAAGGAAGAGATGGTGAAGCTGTGGGTGGATGAGATCAAAGACTTGTGCTACGATGTGGAAGATGTTCTGGATGAGTGGATCACCAGAAGTCGCAGACAACAGATGGAGAGGTCTCCTGAGGTTGCAGGAAGCTGTAGCTCTTTCCTGCCTTCTTGTTTCCATTTCAAAAGGCTTGTTATGCATCGAGACATCGCCAACAAAATAAAGGAACTTGATTCCAGACTTGATCGGATTACGAGGGAGAAAGATCAGTTGAAATTTGATCATGCCGCATCTGTAGCGCGCACACACATTTCTGGTCAAGAATCAAAGCGAGTGACCACTACTTCGTTTGTGGATGCATCAGAGATTCAAGGTCGGGATATTGATGCCAGTGCTTTAATAAGCAAGTTTCTTGAGGATAATAATATTAATAATAATGGTCCCCCTGTCGTCATTTCCATAGTGGGTGCGGGAGGGATTGGAAAAACTACCCTTGCTCAATTAGTCTTTGGCAATGAACAGATAAAGGCTCATTTTGATGAAAGGGTGTGGGTTTGTGTTTCACAGCCTTTCGACCAGATTAAGATTGCAAAAGCCATTGTTGAGTCAACCACTGGAAGCTCCGCAAATCTGTCTGAACTGGAAGTGTTACTGAAAGAAATCCAAAACATTTTATCTCAGAAAAGGTTAGGTTACGTTCTATTAGAATTTAGAATAATGCTACTCCGTATATTATATTTTTCTCCTGCCCTGCAGTTTTTTTCTGTTATGATCAGTTTTTTTTTTTTTTTTGGGGGGGGAATTTATTTGTTCGAATTACTCTTTTTTGTGTTTCTATTTATTGACTCCTGGTTATTGGTAGGGGTGTGCAATTTACCGAAATTTTTCGGTTAACCGACCGAACCGAAAAATTCGGTTAACCATTAACCGAACCGAAAAATTCGGTTCGGTCAATGGTTAAAGGAATCTTGAAATTTCGGTTAATGGTTAATTCGGTTCGAAAGGTCGGTTAACCGAATTAACCGAACGGTTAACCGAATTTATATATATATATATAGATAAATAATTAAATATAAATATTAAATACTAATTAGATTGAAGATTTGAAGTTATGGATGTTTGAATATTTGAAGTTATGGATGATTTGTATTTTATTTTAATTGGATTTATTATTTTAAGTGTTATTTTTAGAATTTTATATTTTAGGTTTAAAAAGTTCGGTTAATCGGTTAACCGACCGATTAACCGAAAAAAATTTCGGTTCGGTTAATTCGGTAACACATACTTCGGTTCGGTTAACGGTTAAATGTTTTAAAATTTCGGTTAATTCGGTTCGGTTAAAACGGTTCGGTTAACCGAACGGTTAACCGAATGCACACCCCTAGTTATTGGAGATATTTTAGGCGTAGTTTGTCAGAATTTTGTTACTCTTTCATATATAAATTGATCATCCAACTATTTGGAATTAGCAATAAGTTATTGAACTCAAAAAAGCTCTAAATTAATCCACAAATTTAGAAAAAGGTTGCAATTAACATTTCCGGTTGTTGCTGATTTGAATTGTCATTTGTAATCATGTTTTGAGAAAATGTACAAATTAACCATCGAACTATTTAGAAAACAACAATTAAGCCACAAAACTCAAAAAAATCTCTAAATTAGGTTAGGTTACATTCTGTTAGAATGTTACTGGAAGTAATAGGCCATCCATCTGTCTCAATTGCAAATGTTACTGGAAAAAATCCAAAGTACTTTGTCTCAGAAAATGCTAGGTTACATTCTATTAGAATAATGCTATATTATATTTTGCTGTTGCAGTATTTTTCTGTTATGATCAGTTCTCTTTTTTTGTTTTTTTTGGGCAAGATTTTAGTTGAATTTATTTGTTTGAATTACTTTTTTTTTTTTGTGTTTCTGTTTGTTGATTACTCCTGGTTATTGGAGTTATTTTAGGAGTAGTTTGTCAGAATTTTGTTACTATTTCATATATAAATTGATCAATGGTACGGTGGAATGAAATGTTATGTTCCTTTCCAAATATCTGAGTGTTTTTCCTTATAGGTTCCTACTTGTGTTGGATGATGTGTGGACAGAGGAGTATGCAAACTGGGAGCCATTTAAGAACTGCTTCAAGGATCTTATTAAGAACTGCCACGAGGATCTTAGTAAGAAATGCTCTGGAAGTAGAATCTTGGTGACCACAAGGAGTGAAAGAGTTGCAAGAATGATGGGAAGTGTGTATCTGCATCCGGTGGAGCTCATATCCGATTCTGATGCTTGGTTGTTGCTTAGAAGGATGGCATTTGACAGTAGAGAGGAGGCTTATTCTGAGAAACTGAAAGATATTGGTCAGAAAATTGCTCAAAGGTGTAGAGGATTGCCACTTGCTGTTAAGGTCATGGGAAGCCTGCTACGTTTCAAAGATACTGACGAGGAATGGCAATATGTTTTATCTAACCTGGATGATAAATTCTGGAAGACGGAGAAAGTGGAAACAGAGCTCTTTCCTCATTTGTATCTAAGCTATGATGATTTAACCCCACAGATGAAACGATGTTTCTCATATTGTGCTGTCTTTCCCAAGGATTATGAAATAGAGGTAGATGAGCTCATCAGAATTTGGATGGCACAAGGTTATCTCACAACAACAAATGACAGTGATCATAATAAGATGGAACAAAAAGGCCGGGAGGTTTTTTGGAATTTAGCAATGCGTTCTTTGTTCCAAGATTTTGAGGAAGATGACATGGATTCCAACATCATTATATCTTGCAAAATGCATGACATAGTGCATGATTTTGCCGAGTTTCTTACCAAAAATGAGTGTTGCAGTGTTGATTTAAAGGAGAATAAGGTGGAGATTGAAAATCTACGCCATTTATCATGGCATAAAACTGGAAGGCCTATGGATATTGCTTCCATTTGTGACCTTGGAAAACTTCGCAGCTTTTTTGCTGAACACCTTTCTCAAGAACAACTTCCTCCAAATATGTTTAATCATCTAAAATCTGTGAGAGTATTGGGATTGCATGATTGTATGCTTTCAGAACTCCCAAAGGAGATAGGAAATTTGCTTCATCTGAGATACATTGATTTAAGTTGGAACAACGTAGAAAAGTTACCTGATTCAATTTGCTCTTTGGATAACTTGCAAACTCTAAATCTTTACAGTTGTGTGTGTCTTTCTAGACTTCCTGAAGGGATTGGGAATTTGCGTCACCTAAGCAAGTTTGATTTAAGAAATTGCAAAGTTGAGGAGTTACCTGATTCAATTTGCTCTTTGGCTAACTTGGAAATTCTAGACCTTAAAGGATGTGACTGTCTTTCTAGACTTCCTGAAGGGATTGGAAATATGCGTCAACTATGCAAGATTGATTTAAGTCAAAGCGAAGTAAAGGAGTTACCTGATTCAATTTGCTCTTTGGATAACTTGCAAACTCTAAATCTTCGAGGATGTGAGTGTCTTTCTAGACTTCCTGAAGGGATTGGAAATTTGCGCCAACTAAGCAAGATTGATTTAAGTCAAAGCGGAGTAAAGGAGTTACCTGATTCAATTTGCTCTTTGGATAACTTGAAAATTCTAAACCTTGAAGGATGTTACCGTCTTTCTAGACTTCCTGAAGGGATTGGAAATTTGCATCGACTAAGCAAGATTGATTTAAGTCAAAGCGGAGTAAAGGAGTTACCTGATTCAATTTGCTCTTTGGATAACTTGCAAACTCTAAATCTTCGAGGACGTGAGTGTCTTTCTAGACTTCCTGAACGAATTGGAAATTTGCGTAACCTAATCGAGATTGATTTAAGTAGGAGCAAAGTTGAGGAGTTACCTGATTCAATTTAATCTTTGGATAACTTGGAAATTCTAAACCTTGAAGGATGTGAGTGTCTTTCTAGACTTCCTGAAGGGATTGAAAATTTGCGTCAACTAAGAAAGATTGATTTAAGTCAAAGTGGAGTAAAGGAGTTACCTGATTCAATTTGCTCTTTGGATAACTTGAAAATTCTAAACCTTGAAGGATGTGAGTGTCTTTCTAGACTTCCTGAAGGGATTGGAAATTTGCGTCAACTAAGCAAAATTGATTTAAGACAAAGCAGAGTAAAGGAGTTACCTGATTCAATTTGCTCTTTGGATAACTTGAAAATTCTAAACCTTGAAGGATGTGAGCGTCTTTCTAGACTTCCTGAAGGGATTGGAAATTTGCGTCAACTAAGCAAGATTGATTTAAGTCAAAGCGGAGTAAAGGAGTTACCTGATTCAATTTGCTCTTTGGATAACTTGCAAATTCTAAACCTTGAAGGATGTGAGTGTCTTTCTAGACTTCCTGAAGGGATTGGGAATTTGCGTCACCTAAGCAAGATTGATTTAAGAAATTGCGAAGTTGAGGAGTTACCTGATTCAATTTGCTCTTTGGCGAACTTGGAAATTCTAGACCTTAAAGGATGTGACTGTCTTTCTAGACTTCCTGAAGGGATTGGAAATATGCGTCAACTAAGCAAGATTGATTTAAGTCAAAGCGAAGTAAAGGAGTTACCTGATTCAATTTGCTCTTTGGATAACTTGCAAACTCTAAATCTTCGAGGATGTGAGTGTCTTTCTAGACTTCCTGAAGGGATTGGAAATTTGCGTCAACTAAGCAAGATTGATTTAAGTAGGAGCAAAGTTGAGGAGTTACCTGATTCAATTTGCTCTTTGGATAACTTGAAAATTCTAAACCTTGGAGGATGTGAGTGTCTTTCTAGACTTCCTGAAGGGATTGGAAATTTGCTTCACCTAAGTGAGATTGATTTAAGTTGGAGCAAAGTTGAGGAGTTACCTGATTCAATTTGCTCTTTGGATAACTTGCAAACTCTAAATCTTCGAGGATGTGAGTGTCTTTCTAGACTTCCTGAACGGATTGGAAATTTGCGTCAACTAAGCAAGATTGATTTAAGTCAAAGCGGAGTAAAGGAGTTACCTGATTCAATTTGCTCTTTGGATAACTTGAAGATTTTAGATCTTAAAGGATGTGAATGTCTTTCTAGACTCCCTGATGGAATTGGAAATTTGCATTAGTTACAGTTGATTGATTTAAGAGGGTGTAAAGTAGAGTTACGTGATTCAATTTTCTTTTTGAACAACTTGGAAATTCGAATTGGCTAGCTGGGCAGCGATCTATCTGAATAATGCAGCAAATGATTGACATGTGGAGGAAGCAGTGAAAGCGATGTATGTTCTATTTCTTAGGAGGCACTTACAGGTTACAGCTAGCGCATCAACAGAATTGAATTGAAGTATCGATTCTTCTATTACATACAACTCACTCCATCATCACAACACTTTGAGGGGGTAGCAAACTCACACATTAATGGAGGCGCCGGCGGTGCTGCTCGCTCTCTGCATGCATGCCCTCATGTAAGCTTCCACTACCATATCATTATACTCTCTCTATCTCATTTTACCTGTCTTATTTACTATTCATTAGTTAAACCAACTCTTTCTTCTTTGCTTATTTTCTTTAGTAATTTTTTTATTATTTTTAAATTTAATTTTTTGTGTGTAATAGTACTTTTAATGAACTTTCTAAATATATAAATTTTATATATTAATTCTAAACTTAATATTATGAAAAATTGAATTAAAAATTACTTCAGTCAAGCCTCGTTAAACGAATTGAACCAGACAACCATTTTGGGACGACGGAGGTAGTATTATATTATATTGTTTCCTCTACACATTCATTTCTTCATCATTTAATTTACTTATGCACTTCTACTCTGCATTGCATTCATGGATCTGATCTATATATTTATATAAATCATTTTCAACACATTATTGGTTAACAAACTGTGAAGCTAGCCATTCGTGCTTTACTTGAAGTAAGTTTCTAATGTGTAGGCGACTTATTTATGGCTTAATCCTCTTTATGGTTACATAAATATATTTTATGCAATTATATTGTTGCTTAGCAGTGTTAATTAATCATACAATAGAGTTACTTGAGGCCAGAAATCATCAAACTATGATTATGATGCAAGAATCCACTGAATATTCATACTTCAAGTAGCCATTTTATAGTTCCAATACAGTAGGAGCTAACACAGGGAAGAACAAGTTTATTGTAGCATTTGAAATAATTTATTGAAGTATGGATTATTGCAAGTTTGCCTTTTTTTTTCTATTTTTTTTTCATCCTCTGTTTATTAAAATTTAAAATCTTGATAGGGTTTTATAGAATATTCTTCTTTTTCAAAGGACATCCAAACCATCACTCAATTGAAGTGTGTAGCTTACACACAGAATACTGCTATATATTCTGATCTTTTACCAAACTTGCAGTGTGTAGCTTTTATATCATCTTCTAACAACATTTTTTTTATTTATTTATATAGAAATGGCAGCAGCTTAAAAGAAATAGAGGGAGTAAATCACAAGCGGGCATGTCTCAACCACCATCATTGCATGCATTAATTGATGGCTCGGGAGAAGCAAGTACACACGTATGTAAGGGCAACACCGCGTAATGAAGTCCCTAGGCAATTGGTGGATACTGATTCTGATTTGCGAATAACGGACTCACAGCGCCAGGTGGTTAGTGACCTACTTCAACCCAACCAACATACCCCACACTTGAGCTTCCTAGTGGAACAGAGATAGTTGAAAGTCCAAGCCAGGTAAAACCACCATTTGAATATGGGCAAACTCCTTGTTGAGGCTGTGCAAATTAAAACAGAGAATAATTAATATAATGGTCAAATTTGTTTTTAGTGTGAATGATTCCAGGCAGGGTGTGCAATCACCCTATTGATGTTGTGCAAATCTAAAATTACTATGCAAATTCATTTACAAGTGTTGTTTATTGTTTGTTGTGCAGTTTACGGTTAGCTACGACGCAATGTAGTTTTGTCTTTAGAGATTATAGAGTTTATGGGGGTCATATCTTGCTGTAATTCTGAACTTTGTGTGCAGGGATGTGATGAACCCACAGAGGCAGAGCCACAATCCACAACTCCTAACTGACCTAACAAGGTACAGTTTTCCACAAGTAGTGCTATTATATATAGTCAAGTAGTTGTTTGCTATTTGTTAACAATTTTAATGGGGTGATATGAGTTGAGATGGTAGATAAGCCGAGTAATGTGGTTTTTAAAGCTGTGCATTCCACACCGGTAAACGTACTCTCTACTGTTATTTTGGTGTAGTGGCTAGTGCTGAGTTTTACATAATTTCCATTCTAGAATAACTTCATTAAACAGTTTAAATGGATCTATGGCAGTTCTTCTTGCAGAAACGGCTCTAATAATTTTCAGAGTTGGTCCCTGATTTTGTGCACCTCGGATCTTAAGAAAATTTGTATTTTGATTCCGAGAATGTACTATCGCAAATTGGCCCATGGAAAAATTTCGTGGAGGTTGTCATTGCGCTACATCGGCAATTGCTATCAACTAGTTCTCCATATCTGACTGACTTCTCACGAACCCCCAGATTATGCTGACTACCAATTTTGGACCAATTATATTCCTAACGGTAAGCTTGCACCTACAACAATTATACTTCTCTTTGAACACAGTCTTGTGAATGAAAGCAGAGAACAACTAACAATATATTTTCCATCCCAAATGTTAGTTTTACACTGATCATTTAATTTGCTGGTCGAATACCGTATTGTCCCTAGGAATATTTCCGCGTTCCGAGGATTTGGACTGGGAACAGTTGATCGAGGATCGGTGCTTCATCCTCTACTGACCAGTAATGGATAACACTGTCAGATTACATGCGAGGAAGGAAGTCAGGTAAAACTACTATTTCAATATGCGCTGTGCAAAACAGAAAATAATGGTCAAATTTGTTTTGTGTAGTGGTGCAACTAATTGTTATTGTTTGATGTGGAAATCATTTCAGGGTATGCAAACATTTTGTTGGAAGCATATCTCAGGCTTGCACCAATCTTGAACTATGCAACCTTGGACATGGTAAACACCTCTGATCTCTACTGTTATTTTGGTGTAGTGGCTAGCTAGTGCTGAGTTTTATATAATTTCCATTCTTGAATAACTTCATTAAACAGTTTAAATGGATCTATCTCAGTTCTTCTTGCAGAAACGGCTCTAATAATTTCCAGAGTTGGTCCCTGATTTTGTGCACCTTGGATCTTAAGAAAATTTGTATTTTGATTCCGAGAATGTACTATCGCAAATTGGCCCATGAAAAAATTTCGTGGAGGTTGTCATTGCGCTACATCCGCAATTACTATCAACTAGTTCTCCATATGTGACTGACTTCTCACGAACTCATATTCTTGTCATAATTGGATGCAATTCATCACCGAGTTGGGTGATTATGCTGACTACCAAAGCAAGTCTTTTTCAGAGATGGAGTTTTGGACCAAGGCTAGATAGTTAGCAATTATTTTCATAAAATTAAAATATATGATGAGAATGCCTAATTAGCTGTAAAGTGTCCGCATGACAGACATTGGCCCCTATGAGAATGGGATACTACAACATAAATAGATACGGAGTAGCTTAGTATATATTACACATTTACACTTTGAATTCATTGAAGTAAATTACATTTTCTTTTTTACTTTATATATTACACTTTGAATTCAGTAAATTATATGATATTGTTTCCTCTACACATTCATTTCTTCATCATTTAATTTATTTATGCACTTCACTCATTTCTCTCACTTCTACCCTGCATTGCATTCATGAATTATCTGATCTATATATTTATATAAATCATTTTCAACACATTATTGGTTAATATATAAACTGTGAAGCTAGCTAGCCATTCTTGCTTTACTTAGCTTGAATGAAGTTTGTATTTGTGCAGGCAACTTATTTGTGGTTTAATCCTCTTTATCTGTTACATAAATATATTTTATGCTATTGTTGATTAGCACTATATATTAATCATTCAATAGAGTTACTGTACACACAGAATATTCTAAGCTGTTAATTACACAACATGCTGCAGACTGCAGTGTGTAGTTTTTATATCATCTTCTAACAACGTTTTAATTTTACTTATATAGATATGGCAGAAGCTTAAAAGAAATAGAGAGAGTACATCACAAGCTGGCATGTCTCAACCGTACACACATAAGGGTAACACCGTGTAATAAAGTCCCTAGACAATTGGTGATATTGATTCTGAGAATAATCTTAAAATAATAGCACGTACATATTTCAAAGTGCATGTAATCAAGTCATTTGCTTGATTTATGAGGAAGCTAGCTAGCTAGGCTCCACGACACAAACAAAATGGAGCATTTATGTACGTACAACGTAGCTAAAAATGCGACCAATTACTCTACAATACACTCTCGCTCATCATCATACTAATACATGTCAATCACATTGGAAGGGTTTGACGTTGGCTCATTTCTGATTCTCGGATGATTTGGGTGTCCGCCTCTTTGTTGCTTTTGATTTCGTCATAGAAATAGGAGACGAATCCCCAGAGGGAGAGGGCCAGAGAAATTCCCTTTTCCGCTCCGAATTTCTCTCCATAGAAGATGACGGCCAACACCTCCGTAACGTAAAGTAAAGTAGCTAGAAAATTCCTCGACAACAACGAGGAGCCGTACGTAGCATATAACTCCCACGGTTCCGATGATGAGAAACTGCCATACAATGGCGCTCCATATTACCAACCACATAGTATATTCCTTCTCCTAAAAACACATAAAATCTATCACCATTGCATTGCAAGTACGAGGACAAATTTATAATTTGCAATTATAAATCATTAAACTAGGAATTTCTTTATCCACAATAATTCATTCAACAATAATGGTTGAACCAAATTAACCCAAGTAGAACACTTAAAAGGAAAATCCATAGCTTTCTAGCTACATCATAATGCAATTACATGACGTTGTCATATATGCTACCACCAGTAACTCAATTGCAAACAACACACTACCCACAGAAGGGAAGATGACAAATAGTAAAGATGAGGACGGATGACAATGTTAATTACTCACAAAAGAATTAAGAATACTTAGAAAAATCCAAACCAAAAGTAGTACTTATTTAGACTATCGTTTTTAGACCACGTATTTAGCTATTGATTTTAAAAAGTTGCAAACATTTATTTTAGTGACAATCATAATGAATTTTCTATATTACCTTGGATTCATATATTTTGAGTTACATATTTAAATAATCAAATTCGACATTCAATTACATATGTATAAACTTCTCCTATATAATTTTATATTGATTCAAATATTTATTTAAATATAAACATTAGGCATTCACTCGTTCACGCAATGCGTGTGTAAAACTTTTATATATATATATATATACTATTTTTTTCTTTTTTGTCATTGCCGACAGCCCCTTCTTTTTTCTTTTTTCTTTTTCTTTTTTTTCCACCCACTATCTTTTGTTTTCTTCATCTTTCTCTTTCTCTCCACTTTCTTGATTTCTTTTCCTCCCCATCTTTCTTTGTCTCCTTCCCCTTAATTTTTTCTTTTTCTTTGTTTTATTCCTGCAGCCACCATCTCCCATTTTCTTTCATTTCTCCTCATCCTAACTTTTCCTTACCCTCCTTCCATTTAAAGACTTAAAAGTCTTCATAACCATCCAACAAGTCAACAACTACTCCCCCACTTATTCCTTATTTTATGTAATTAGTGGGGAAGTGTTTGTTTGTTTCCCCTTGAAAGCTGCCAAAAGTAGAGGATTAGGGGATTAAACAATTGCTTGGTTGTCCCTTAATCAGCCAAATCAATGAAAGAAAATTAAAGAGGAGGGTGCAAATGGCAATTTTTTCCTTGCTTATTTATTCAATTTAAAATGTATCTTTTATTTGTTTTTTATGTACCTTAGAGGATGTGAGTGTCTTTCTAGACTTCCTGAAGGGATTGGAAATTTGCAGAAGTTAACATCGATTGATTTAAGCCGGTGCAAAGTTGAGGAGTTGCCTAATTCAATTTGCTCTTTGGATAATTTGGAAACTCTATATCTTGAAGGATGTGAGTGTCTTTCTAGACTTCCTGAAGGGATTGGAAATTTGCAGAAGTTAACATTGATTGATTTAAGCCGGTGCAAAGTTGAGGAGTTGCCTAATTCAATTTGCTCTTTGGGTAATTTGGAAACTCTAGACCTTAAAGGATGTAAGTGTCTTTCTAGACTTCCTGAAGGGATTGGAAATTTGCAGAAGTTAACATCGATTGATTTAAGCTGGTGCAAAGTTGAGGAGTTGCCTAATTCAATTTGCTCTTTGGGTAATTTGGAAACTCTAGACCTTAAAGGATGTGAGTGTCTTTCTAGACTTTCTGAAGGGATTGGAAATTTGCAGAAGTTAACATCGATTTATTTATGGGAGTGCAAAGTTGAGGAGTTGCCTAATTCAATTTGCTCTTTGGGTAATTTGGAAACTCTAGACCTTAAAGGATGTAAGTGTCTTTCTAGACTTCCTGAAGGGATTGGAAATTTGCAGAAGTTAACATCGATTGATTTAAGCCGGTGCAAAGTTGAGGAGTTGCCTAATTCAATTTGCTCTTTGGGTAATTTGGAAACTCTATACCTTAAAGGATGTGAGTGTCTTTCTAGACTTCCTGAAGGGATTGGAAATTTGCAGAAGTTAACATCGATTGATTTAAGCCGGTGCAAAGTTGAGGAGTTGCCTAATTCAATTTGCTCTTTGGATAACTTGGAATCTCTAAATCTTGCAGGATGTCAGTGTCTTTCTAGACTCCCTGATGGTATTGAAAATTTGCATCAGTTAAGGTTGATTGATTTAAGAGGGTGTAAAGTAGAGTTACCTGATTCAATTCACTCTTTGAACAACTTGGAAATTCGAGTTGGCGAACTGGGCAGCGATCTATCTGAATCTGAATATTGCAGCGAATGATCGAGATATGGAGGAAGCAGTGAAAGCAATGTATGTTCTATTTCTCAGGAGGCACTTATTGCTAGCGCATCAACAGAATTGAATTGAAGTATCCATTCTTCTATTACATACAACTCACTCCATCATCACAGCACTTTGAGGGGGCAGCAAACATCACTCTCATTGCCACTGCCACCAAACTCACACATTAATGGAGGCGCCGGCGGTGCTGCTCGCTCTCTGCATGCATGCCCTCATGTAAGCTTCCACTACCATATCATTATATTGTTTCCTCGCTCTACACATTCATTTCTTCATCATTTTATATATTTACGCACTTCTACTCTGCATTACATTTATGGATCTAATCAATATATTTATATAAATCATTTTTAACACATTATTGGTTAACAAACTGTGAAGCTAGCCTTTCGTGCTTTTGCTTGTAGTAAGTTTCCAATGTGCAGCCGACTTATTTATGGCTTAATCCTCTTTATGGTTACATAAATATATTTTATGCTATTGTTGCTTAGCAGTGTTAATCATACAATAGAGTTACTGTAGGCCGGAAATCATCAAACTATGATTATGATGCAAGAATCCACTCAATAATAATCATACTTCAAGTAGCCATTTTATATTTCCTATACTGTAGGAGCTAACACAGGGAAGAGAAATAATTTATTGAAGTATGGATTATTGCAAGTTTGCCCCTTTTTTTTCCATCCTCTGTTTATTAAAATTTTAAATCTTGATAGGGTTTTATAGAATATTCTTCTTTTTCAAATGACATCCAAACCATCACTCAATGAAGTGTGTAGCTTACACACAGAATACTGCTATTATGATCTTTTACCAAACTTGCAGTATGTAACTTTTATATCATCTTCTAACAACATTTATATATATATATATAGATATGGCAGCTGCTTAAAAGAAATAGGGAGAGAGTAAATCACAAGCTGGCATGTCTGACGCACCGCGCCAGGTGGTTAGCGACCTACTTCAACCTAACATACCTCAGACTTGAGCTTCCTAGTGGAACTGCAATTAGAATAACAAGAGAAGATGTTGCCCCCACACCAATGGGAAGAACAGAGATAGTTGAAAGTCCAAGCCAGGTAAAACCACCATTTGAATATGGGCAAACTCCTTGTTGAGGCTGTGCAAAACAGAGAATAATTAATATAATGGTCAAATTTGTTTTTAGTGTGAATGATTCCAGGCAGGGTGTGCAATCACCCTATTGATGTTGTGCAAATCTAAAATTACTATGCAAATGCATTTAGTGTTGTGCGATTGTTTATTGTTTGTTGTGCAGTTTACGGTTAGCTACGACGCAATGTAGTTTTGTCTTTAGAGATTATAGAGTTTATGGGGGTGATATCTTGCTGTAATTCTGAATTTTGTGTGCAGGGATGTGATGAACCCACAGAGGCAGAGCCACAATCCACAACTCCTAACCGACCTAACAAGGTACAGTTTTCCACAAGTAGTGCTATTATATATAGTCAAGTAGTTGTTTGCTATTTGTTAACAATTTTAATGGGGTCATATTCCTAACGGTAAGCTTGCACCTACAACAATTATACTTCTCTTTGAACACAGTCTTGTGAATGAAAGCAGAGAACAACTAACAATATATTTTCCATCCCAAATGTTAGTTTTACACTGATCATTTAATTTGCTGGTCGAATACCGTATTGTCCCTAGGAATATTTCCGCGTTCCGAGGATTTGGACTGGGAACAGTTAGTTGATCGAGGATCGGTGCTTCATCCTCTACTCACCAGTAATGGATAACACTGTCAGATTACATGCGAGGAAGGAAGTCAGGTAAAACTACTATTTCAATATGCGCTGTGCAAAACAGAAAATAATGGTCAAGTTTGTTTTGTGTAGTACGTGGTGCAACTAATTGTTATTGTTTGATGTGGAAATTAATTTAATTAGTAAGTTGCTACTGTTATTGTTTGATGTGGAAATCATTTCAGGGTATGCAAACATTTTGTTGGAAGCATATCTCAGGCTTGCACCAATCTTGAACTATGCAACCTAGCTTGGACATGGTAAACACCTCTCTACTGTTATTTTGGTGTAGTGGCTAGCTAGTGCTGAGTTTTATATAATTTCCATTCTCGAATAACTTCATTAAACAGTTTAAATGGATCTATCTCAGTTCCTCTTGCAGAAACGGCTCTAATAATTTCCAGAGTTGGTCCCTGATTTTGTGCACCTCGGATCTTAAGAAAATTTGTATTTTGATTCCGAGAATGTAATATCGCAAATTGGCCCATGGAAAAATCTCGTGGAGGTTGTCATTGCTCTGCATCGGCAATTGCTATCAACTAGTTCTCCATATGTGACTGACTTCTCACGAACTCATATTCTTGTCATAATTGGATGCAATTCATCACCGAGTCGGGTGATTATGTGTGGACAGAGGAGGAATCTCGTGGAGGTTGTTTTTCCTTATAGGTTCCTACTTGTGTTGGATGATGTGTGGACAGAGGAGGATGCAAAGTGGGCGCCATTTAAGAACTGCCTCCTCAACGTTGCACTCCGTGGGAGTAGAATCTTGGTGACCTCAAGGAGTGAGAGAGTTGCAAAAATGATGGCAAGCGTGAGACATGTTATTAAGGTTTTTTTTATACATACGTACTGTAGTATCATTTCAGCAAAATTAAAGTATTATTTTAATTCAATTACAATTCTATTTGATAATATACATTCAATATGTGAGACATGTTATTTAGTTTCATTTTGTACATACTTCGGTTTCATTTAAACACAGCTAAAGTATCTTTTCAATTCAATTACAAGTTTATTTGATAATATAAATACAATATATGAGACAAGTTATTCAGTTTCATTTTAGATACATGTACTATAGTTTCATTTTGTTATGAACACTGAAAAAATTACGAGATCTGTTAAAATTTAATGGTTGTCGTTTTTTTACTTAAAAAATGGCGCAGTTTTTGAACCATGGTGGGCGGTATAACAACTGTTCTAATTTCTATTGATATTAAGAGTGTTTAATAAAAATTAGTCTTGTAAGTAATCGGAAAATAATAGCACGTTTAATTTCATAGTGCATGGAATCAAGTCATTGTCTTGATTTATGAGGAAGCTAGCTAGCTAGGCTCCACGCCACAAACAAAATGTAGCATTTATGTACGTACAACGTAGCTAAAAATGTGACCAATTACTCTACAATACACTCTCATCGTACTAATACATGACAATCACATAGGAAGGGTTTCACGTTGGCTCATTTCCGATTCTTGGACGATTTGGGTGTCCGCCTCCTTGTTGCTTTTGATTTCGCCATAGAAGTAGGAGACAAATCCCCAAAGAGAGAGGGCTAGAGAAATCCCCTTTTCGGCTCCAAATTTCTCCCGGTAGAAGATGACGGCCAACACCTCCGTGACGGAAAGTAAGGTAGCTAGGAGAATCCCCGACAACAACGAGGAACCGTAGCATATGACTCCCACGGTTCCGATGATGAGAAGTTGCCATACGATGGCGCTCCATATTACCACCACATAGTACATTCCTTCTCCTAGGTCGAATGCTTTTGCCTCCCTCGGAATTGCCTGCACCCAAATACAACAATAAAGTATGATTTTTTATTTTTTTTTTGTTATTTCACTCCTAACTTTTGAATGCATAATGTCATGGAGTAAGAGTAAAATTGGAAAAAAAAAAAAAAAAGTGTTTATAATAAAAATAATGTATGAAAATAGTAATTTTAGTTCCCAATAATTATTATCGTAAGCATTATTAGTCATTCACTTTTTTCATAAATTGGCGATTTTAATCCCTCGTCAATGAAAATAGATAAAATTTGTCACCATTGCATTGCAAGTACGAGATAAAATTATAATTTGAAATTATAAATCATTAAAGATTATTAGGCAAGTCAAGTTCACTACGCTGTAAAAAATTAGAAAGTTAATAATACTTATTCGGACAATTCACCAGTCTAAAATTGTTATCATATATAGAAATAAGAACAAAAAACGTTATTGTCCCTTACCAATAACTCTTGTATCTAATACAATTTTAAAATAAATGGTGAAAGTTTTGAATTTGTATCCGCGAAGGGAACATCCTCGTAAATCATAATTCACAATACATAATTATAGTTTTTACCAAAACTTTTAGCTTGTACTCAATATAATGGATTCTAAATGGGTGTTGCTATTCCTACCACCCATGGTGCAAATAACATTGAAATTTACAAAATATTACAAATTTCAATGACTTTATAGGTGGTATAAATAGAAATAAGGTATAGATATGGCTATTTACACCACCATGGTCAACTGTATTAATTATACAAAGAAAAAGGTGTTGGAATTAGAGTTTTCAAAAAAACAAGGTGTTGGAATTAGAGTTTTCAGAAAAAAAGGTATTGAAATACAATGAATATTATTTAAATAAAATTAAATTGAATAACAATTTAAAATTTTAAAAACAACATATTTTAAAAACAGAGCAACCCCTCCCCAAAGGGGTTGCTCCGTTTTTGTTTTCTGTTTTTTTTTAAATATTTTTTTTAATTTTTAAATAGTTATTTATTATATTATTATAATAAAGTAAAATAATGCATACAAAAAATTTGAGTTATAAAGAATTTCATGAAAATTTATTAAACATTAGATACTACAAAAAGTAATTAAAAATTATTAGACTATCACAATTTAAAATAATAATAAAAATAAATAGTTTAAATATTTAATTACAAAATATTATAGACAAAATTATTATTCTATCACAATTAAAAATATAAATAAATAAATAAATAATAAATATTTTAAATAGAAAACATAATATTTGACCAACTTTAATGAAGGTGGTGTAAATAGCAAATTCTATTTACACCACCTATAAAGCTATCAAACCTATTAAATGGTGGTGTAAATAGAATTTTGGGTGGTGCAAATAGAATTATCCTTCTAAATATAGTTTTAAATTTTATATAGAATACGATAAAGTGCAGGTTGCTGTCAAGCGTGGAGGAAACCGGCAAGATTTACTTTTGACCATATGTTCTGTCTTTTCTTGTTTCTATCAACAATTCATGACGCAGTTGCTAAGATCAAGTCTTTATCTGACCTAACTGTGGTAAATTTTTAATTAACTACAAAATTACGCTATCGGTGAAGTTGTGTTATGACTCTAACGGACAAAAATAATAAAAAATAAATCAGTATAAACTGTTCATAATTAATTAACTCAAACTAAAAAGGTCAATAGATAACTCTCCACAAGATATCGAATCTCAAGTCATATAATTATCAAATTAATTATCCGACCAATTTGATTGAAGTTGTCCTCTATTTAAATTTAATTATGAACTCATTAAAAATGGTGAAACAAATATAACTATGAATTTTATTTCGATAATAACTTCTATGCCCTCAAATCAAACACCCTTTAATCATATTATCCGTTTAATTTTCATCTATAAATTACATAAAAAGTATCTTTCAAGATGGGGAAAAAGAAGTCTCTAAGCTAATAAATAAAGGACCAAAAGTCATACTTTATGATTCAAAATGTAATTAAACAGCATATAAAAGTCCTATAAACAATAAAGTGGTCGGCATATATAGTTTAATTAGGTTTATAGTTTACTGGAAACCTACCTAGATCTGACCCAAGAAAATGTAGTACTTTTCTAATAAAGAATTAATCAATAATAATTATGAAGAAAAGGAGGGAATGTGAGATATGGTGCGTTTGGATAAGACATTAGTATCAATATTATGTGTGAGCGTGCGAGTATATTTAGACCTTTGTATGAGTTCAGATCAACAGTTAAAAAATTAACAAAAGTGAGATATATTGGTGCATGTAAATATGTTTGATGGTGTTTTGAGTCCAAGGTAGAATCTTGTAATACACTTTAATTAAAATATAATACTTTTATGGGTATATAGGAAAATATTACAAAGTACGTTTTTAATTAGAATG
Source organism: Ipomoea trifida (assembly GCA_003576665.1). Classification (NCBI taxonomy): domain Eukaryota; kingdom Viridiplantae; phylum Streptophyta; class Magnoliopsida; order Solanales; family Convolvulaceae; genus Ipomoea; species Ipomoea trifida. The sequence continues at coordinate 1,052,981 of CP025653.1, read as the reverse complement.
TATTATAAGTTCCATGCAAAACTTACTCTTTGTTGACTTATAAAAATATTTGTTTACATACATATTACATATTAAATCAATATGGTTAGTATTTTACATTGCCCCTTAATTGAACCGATCTGATTTGAACAAGAATTAATTTATCATATAGACTTACAAATATCTCTTATAACTAGGACTTACTCATGACACCTTCTAATAATTATTTGACCAAAAATATTACACATTAAATATCTGGTTCACATTAGACCATGTTACCCAGAAGCAAAATATGTTAAGGTGAAAGGAATAGGAATAAATCCCATGATTGAATTTTGTCCCTTCTTTTATTCATAATTTACTAATGATTGGATGTGGAATGGACATATCTATATACTATTGGAGAGGACAAATCTTTTACCAAATAATTACTATTTTCGTCCCATTTAATGTATCCAATTCAAATAACAAGACATAACTAAAATTATTTTTAATTCAAATTTCATAATGTTAAATTTAATATTATACTCTGTAATTAGAAATTACTATTAAACACACAAAATTAAATTTAAAAATAAAAATATTGTGTTTGACTAATGAATAGTAAAAAAGAAAGATAAAATCAGACAGAGAAAATAATTTTTTGAAAAGAATTGAAAAGTGGTGTCCCAAACAAAGCATAATTTACCTGGAAATCCTTGTTGACGATCATGCCGACAGTGCAGAAAGCGGTGGCGACGAGGCACATAACGGACTGCATCTCCAGAACGAACGTATAAGTCATCCCATTTTTGGCCTTCTTATAAGTATACTCAACAAGCGGCAAGAAAAACCCGTACAGCGCCGCCGCCAGGAGCGTGAGCACGAATCCCAGCACGTACTGCTTCGTCGACTCGCCGGCGGGGCGGTCGCCGCTCGCGCCCATGGCGAGGATTCCGGCGGCGGCGGTCAGCAGCACGACGGCGTTGACCGAGAACGGCGTGAACCTCTGCCGGACGAGCACGAACGAGAATCCCGCCGTGAAGGCGAGCTGCGTGGCGAGGAGGAGCGACGACGTGGAGACGGGGAGCTTCGAGACGCCGTAGGCGTTCATGTAGCCGTCGATGCCGATCACCAGGCCCATGAAGGCGGAGGCGAGGAAGATCTTGGGGGTTAAGAAGGTGATTTTCGCGGCGGATGGGCCGTGCTTTTTGCGGCGCTGGAAATACGCGGCGGCGAGTGGGATGAACGTGGCCGGAAAAGAGGCGGTCTGGAGGAAAGTGGAGAACCAGACGCGCTTGCCGCCGTGGAGGAAGTAGAGGCGCGTGAGCAATGGGCCGCCGCATTGGCCGATGCTCAGAATAACGCAGCTGAAGATGAGGATTAGACGCCGCCTCAGCCGTGATCCGCCATTATTATTAGACAACTCCATTTGATCTTATCTTAATTTAATATCAATTTCCAGTTGGCACTCAATTCTCTCTCTCTCTCTCTCTTTCTCTTTCTCTTTTTCACTCTGATCCATCACTGCTATAAGTTTAGGTGTATATATAGATATCCATAAAAGCTTGGAGCTGATGTACACACTCGAATTGATGAAGACATAAATGGTGGAATAGAAAAGTTGAAGTTATTGACTTTGACTCGCCCAAACCACCCATTGTGATACTCAGATACTCTTTTTACCGAACAAACGTTATATTATATATACTATTAAAGTAGTTGATTGTAGAAAGGTATATGATAAATTAGCGATTAATTGATAATTGTTTGATATAATTTTTTGAGTACTATTGACTCTGTTACAATGCAATTCACTCCCCTCCATGTGAGAATATAAACTGGATGACATTCTCAAAAAATTAATTGAAAAGTTGTTTTTGAGCCAACACTTATGTAATTTTTTAATCAAGTCAAACAGCTAATATGATTAATAAGTCAAAATTAATGGGTAAGCTAATTATTTTACCAAACGGAGCAATAATATCTTTCTTTTTAAGAATTATTTTAAATTTCATCTTTGAAATATTAAATTTTATATATAGCAATATGAGAATATGAGGTGGATTAGCTTCATAATGATCCAAAGTTTAAAGATAAAGAAAAACATATGTGTATTATCTTAAGGAGTATAATAATACAATTGAAAATGTTTGATAGTATTTCACGGATAACTAATAATATTTATTCATTATATATCTATATTAGTGTATTATTAAGCATTTTTAAATGCACCCATCATAATTATAAAAATATTAAAATATTTTTTTCTCTTTTTTTTTTGCTTAATTTCCAAAGTTTTATCATCTTAAATGCACGCAATTAGAATATCTCATTGTCTAGTCACCTCCCATTTGCACAACTCCAATGAATTCGTCGCAAGGTCCTCGGCCCGTCCGATAGAGCATCTAGAAGGATGTAAATCATAGTAATTTAGTTGAACACAGATGCTAGATCTTTGTTTATTGCGTACAAGGAGCCTCTCACTTTGAAGGGTTGCTCACACATTGCCGCTGTTTGGATCATTATTCTCAAACTTCAACCTTGTGACAAACTAAGTTACACATGCATACAAGACTTGTGTCTAGTGACATGGTTGAAGTTTGATTTCCCGCCAGGAACATTATGGCCAATTTATTGTTAGTATTAAAGTTAGATTTATTCGATTTATCTCTTCAAGCTAGGAAACATGAATTATAAAATAACATTTAAAAATAAAAAAAAATTAAAAATTAAAAAGAAGAAGAAGAAGAAGCATCAAATGGGGTGGATACTCCATGTTAACAAAAGCTGCGATTGGAAATGATTAATTGATTAATTACCCTGCATTAAAAACAGAGAAAATTGTTGGTATCGGATGCTTGCCAGGGGAAAATCCTTATTAATTTATCAGAAGTACAATAACGTTAATATTCTGTTTTATTATTATTATTTTAATAATATATGATTTTAGTTTCTTGGATTTTGGTAAGTTTCTATACGCGGTATTAGCTTTGTTTGCTACTGCTCTAGTGCGCTGGATCCTTTCCTGGGACGACAATAAGACAGTAACGCATTATTTGACTACACAACGACCATAATGTCTTTATAGTGGTTTGAAATGAAGCTCGTTTTTATATTCTCACTCTTTTTTAAGTATAAAATTTGAATTTAAATTCTCCAAATACCTCAACTCTATTTACTTTAATTCTCTCAAATTTTTTAAAAAATGTACCAGTAATTAATTTTTTGTTACGTCAGTTTAATGCATGAACTCTATATAAAAAATATAGTTACTAAGTATTAAAAAAATAGATTATATATATAGCCCCAAAAATTATGGGTCATGTATCGTCGCCCTGGCCGCACATAGCTATGACGGGCCATGTTTGAGCATGTCAATTGTATTATTGGTTTTGTCGGATTAAGTGAAGTATTTCATTTTAGTCTAAAACTAAGTATTTGCCTATAATAATTACACGCATTTACAAAAACTAATCTTCTCACTACTATTGTTGCAAAAACCGCTACACCATCTAGACAAAATCCATTGTAGTTCTTTAAGCAAACCTACAGTGAAGAAATCAACTATGGCAATAGGTATACTCGATTTGCTTCTGCATATGGTATTTGTATTTACATGTACTTTACATGTCATTAGTCGTATTTATGTCTAATAACAAGATTGTTTATGGGGCAAATATACTATTCTCTAGCATAAATAAGGTTGTCATGTTCTCAATGCAAAGTAACATAATATGCATATAGAATCAATGTCTGATCTCCCTAGGAATTGCATTAAATTGGTAGGAGCCATGCTCTCCATTCATAATTATTATTAAACTATTTTGATTGTCGAAAACTTTTATTGGACTATAAATAAAGTAATTTTTGATACTCTTTACATTTAATCTAATCTAATAACCACACATAACATTCTTTGCATTCAAGATCAAGATGAGTCCTCGAGTAATCATCAATCTTGTACTGATCAACAAACTTATGTTGGGTTGGAGACAGTAACACCAATCAATTTATTACAATTTGGATCAAAATAATAGAAAAAATATGTTAACCAAATGATTCTTTAAAAAATTCAAGTGTATATATATATAGTTTCTTCACCCAAAAAAAAAAGTCTATATATATATATTGATTACTCTTTTGCCCATCCTCTATTTTTGTCCTCACAAATTGAACTTAATCCTGAGCAGAGTGGGCGGAATATATATCGCCATTTAAACCATCCATTTTCTCGAAAGCTACAACCACAGATTGACATTTGACAGTGTACGAAGTTTGACTCCTCCATAAAACCCCAAAAAAAAAAAAAAATCAAAAACAAAAAAAAAACATTAAGTTAAGATATTATAGTAAGAAACTAAAACCTAAATTAAAATAATTGAATTGTTTTCAATGTTAGATAATATACTTAGGGTGTTATTGGTGGGTGGGTTTAGGTATAAGATATGAGTATCAAAGTGATTATTATTGTTTGGTTGATAGGTTTTGAAAATATACTATGGGTTTGGAATACCCCATTAATTGAAAAATTCATACCCTAATGAAACAAGGGTTTCATTTCCCTTCCTCCTTTCTTTCTCAACTATTAATAATCATTCTCATTTCACCATACTACCAAACATGCAAAATACTTTCACCAAAATCCATTACTCTTACCAAGTATTTGATACCCATACCGATTCCGAATTTCATGTGCAAACCAAACACACCCTATATTTTTTCTTCATTGGTTTCAGGATCGAGTTTCACTCCTGACTCGAAGAAAAGCATTTCAATATAGTTTCATAATACATGTTTCATAATTGTATTAGTTTGTCTCTAATTTTTTTGAAACCCGGATCTTTGTATTCCCTTTGTCTTTTTCTTTTTTCTTGACAATAAAGAGTAAATTCTATTTTTTGTCCTAGATTTATAAATGTCAGTTCATTTTTAGTCCTTTTTCTTAAAATGTCCCAATTTGGTCATAGTATTATTGTGGCATGACCATTTTTAGTCTTTTGTCAACAAAATCGTTTAAATGGCGTTAAATACAAGAGCATTTTGGTCTATTTAGTTTTAAGTCATTCCTTTTTTGTCCTAGTTTTATGTGTAATTTCACTTTTAATCTTTTTTTATTTTCATAACATCCATGTTGGTCCTAGCATTATTGTGACATGACCGTTTTTTTTTATTAAATGACATTATTAACCACTCAAAATCTTTTTTTTTCTTGGTAATAAAAGTATTATCAATACATAAGTCTATTGCAAAATTCAAAAAAGTACAATTGAGAAAATCACAAGTCTACTTCATGGCAAACCTTAAGTTTAGTGCATAAATTTACTTCATAAAAATCTACAAGACTTTAGTTCTAATACCAAGAAAAAAAGAGGATTTTGAGTGGTTAATAACGTCATTTAAACATATTTAATTTGTTGACGGAGGATAATAAAAAATGGTCATGTCACAATAATGTTATGACCAACAAGGATGTTTTATGAAAACACAAAAAAAAAAAAAAAAAAAAAAAAAAAAAAAAAAAAAAACTAAAAATGAAATGACACATATAAATCTAGAACCCAAAAAAAAAATAAAAATACTTAAGACTTAGAACTGAATAGACCAAAATATCCTTGTATGTAATGTCGTTTAAATGGTTTTGTTGACGGATGACAAAAAATGGACATGCCACGATAATATTAGGACCAAAAGGGAATGTTTTGAAAAAAAAAAAAAAAAAAAAAACTAAAAATACAGTGGCACCTATAAATTTAGGACCAAAAATTGAATTAACTGGGACATTAAAATTCTATAAATTAATAACAACAATTTATACACCATACCCTTCCAACAAAATCCAGTTCAATTCTTTAGCATAATCATTGTGTTTGATTGATGAAATATATAAATGGAAAAACACTACACTCTACATATTGCGTTGAGAATCTTAACATTTCTGGCCTAGATCTTAAGTAAATGCTCATTTCCCACTTTCCATTTTGCTTTCTCAAAATTTTTAATTAATTCATGATCTCACTAATTAATGATTGCCGTTGAATACTTAACACGTGAATCACGTTGCTTTAGTTTACTCCAATCCGCCCACTTTTTGGGAAAACTTAGGACCATTTACTAATCAGAGAATTTATTTAGTTTTTTGAAAAATTTGAGAATTTGATATTAGAAAGCAGAAAATTGTACGTATAACTTTTAAAAACTATTTTCTAATTGAAAAAAAGAACCACACTATCATTTATTTGGTTATAAATCATTATAATTACATTCTCGCAATTATCTACTAACATATTTATTCACTAATATGATTGCGTTCATTATTATATTCGTTTACTTATCACTATTTCCTATCTGTGAGCATAAATATAATATGTGCAGTCCAACTATCAGCTTAGGCTTTTAGTTGAGATGGAGCACATGCTTTAATTTGGTATTAGAGCCACCCAAAAGATCATGGGTTTGAATCTCCGCGTCACCCACAAAAAGAAACTTCCACGTGAGCTTAGGCTTTTAGTTGAAATGGAGCACATGCTTTAATTCTATCTTTTCTACTAGCATTTAATGTAAACATAACTTATTTGTTTGCGCTTAAAGTTAGATATTATTCACATTTATCACAATTAAAAGTTGAAACTTGAACTGTATACCAAGTTTTAGATTTTAATTGAATTCAATAAATTATTGATAGTTATATTAAATCGTAATAAAAGTTTGATCTGAATATCGGATATTGAAATTTCACATACATATAAGACTTAAAAGTAAAAATTATATTTATTCCATTTAAACCAAACATATCCAAAAATATTTTAAATATAAAGTCAAAAAGTCACTCGAAATTAAACGTGTGTTAATTTTATAATGTTAGTCTACAAAATAAATTTGAAAAAATGAGTGTTAGTAAATAAGTTTTCGAAACAGAAAACAGAGAATGAAAACCAAAAAATTAAAAAACAAAAAACAGATAAATGTTTCCTAAAGTAAATGGACCCTTACAATTGCTCATATGTAATAGCCTACAAATCAGACAAGAGAGGTAAATTGTATTAGCAAAGTTCCGAATCTATTTGGGAATACTCAACATGGTAGAAAAAGTTTGAGTACGTGATTTTGGTTTGAAAGTTAGGGTATAATTCCACAATTTCAATTTGATATTTTTGTTTTGTTTTGTTTTTACACTTATAATAACAACCAATAATAAAGAAAATTGTGAGAAAATTTTAAATTTTCATCATCCTACTTTTTTTTTTTTTTTTTTGAGTACTCATCATCTATCCCACCTATATTTCACCAGAATACCAACTAAATGACTAAATCAAGTAACAATATTACATACTTAGTTAATGATATGATGCAACCTAGTCCAAATTGAAGATGAAGACCAATTGTAATATTTCAAAAATAGTTGAAAGATCTTCTATCTCTAGTATTAATTTTTTTTAATACCTTCTATCCTCTTATTCCAAACCAATCAAACAAAAACAATATTTCTTTTTCTTTTTGGTTCCTTATAACAAAATTGCAAATTCCATTCGCTTCATTTCGTCAGTTTATTTATTTAACATCACCAATAGTTGTAGTTTTTGAGGAGTTTTTGCAGGTGTGAGTATGAAATAGAAGATGTAAGAGAAGAGAAAAAGAGGGGGAAAAAAACAAGTCTTAAAAAAAAAAAAAAAATCTACTCCATAAAACATAAGTTTTTTTTTTTTTTTTTGAATGCTACTGACTCTATTACAGTGTAGTATCTGTTCATAAACTACTTTCTCAACCTACTGAAGAACAAGAGACAGCAACGCCTCCACTGAGGCTTGAACCCACCACCTCCCGAATACAGGGAAGGGTTTGATAAAACATAAGTTTTTACGCTCCCAGGGATCCGCTGGGTAGGCAAGGTGCGCTGAATGAGCGAACATGCGCTCCTTCTCTCCTCCACAGGGGCCTCACTTGCTCAATCCAAAAATCTCTCCTCTTTCAAAGACTAAAAAACTTTTATGTCCTCCTCCTATCTCCTCCACATCAGTCATGCTTCCTCAAAAATCACACTAAAATCCACTAAAATGGGATGCCCATCCGATCCATCTTGGAAATGGCAAAAGGTGGATAGCATATATGCTTAAAGCTGTAACAAAAACATGTACGTGTATTCGGGTCTCCCCTCCATTTTATTATTAAATTTAAAAAAAAAAAAAAAAAAAAAAAAAAAAAAAAAAACTTTAACAAAAGCATCTACGAAATTCTAAGGATATATATTCATACGTAATTATCTTAATGCGTGCCGTACTAGAATAAAATATGACATTGTACTAAGTATAACATAAAAAAGAAAAAGAAAATCCTTTGGTATATATGTGTGATTGGCTTGGAATAAGCATCTCAAGCACACAAAGATAATATGATAAAGAGTAGGCATGAAGCTATTCAATTCAATGATAATGACCCATTTGAATTGGAATGGGCCATCAATATTATTAGTTTTTTTTTTTTTTTTTTTATGTCGATCTATGGAGAAACAAACTTCTTGCACTCGAGAAATTAGGTTATTTAACTTCACATCACTTTATTCTCTATTTTCCATTTTCATGACCACAAAAAGTAAAATTCCTCAACCCAGAACCCATACCTCCGGCCAAATATAATAATAGAAAGATAAATCACAATAACACGGCTATCCATTAAATGGGTTATTAGTTTCCTTTTTCTATTCTCTATATCTATTTTTTTAATTTAAAAAAATATGTTTGCTAACATCCATCGTCTTTCAAATTCTTTATTTCTTTTTTCTCCAATTTTTCATTACTTTGTTCAAAAAAAAATCCATTAGTAGAGGTAGTGTTATTTGACAGGTGATAACACTCAATTGAGTGCATGTGGTTATTATTATTATTATTATTATTATTACTAGTATTTTCGCCCGTGCGTTGCACGGAATTAATTTGTTATAATATTTTAATAATATTTGGATCGATATACAATTATATAAATTATAACATCGAATATTATATAGCGCAATTGATGAAATTTGTTGGATTGATTATGTTTTATGATGTTTTTTTTGCTTGAATTAGAGCAAATAATTGTCCAATTACCCGTGCGATTCACGGATAAATTTTTGTATTATTTATTTAGATAATAAAATTAAAGATAAAATTATTTTAATAAAATATAATATTGAACATGTACATTTATTTTATTATAAGATTAGTGCAACAGTATCACTCAATTAATTGAATAATATATGACTTATTTGTTTACCATTATCTTAAAAAGATCTATATTTAATATAACTTAAGTAATTATAATATTACAAAAATAAATATGGAAAAATGAGAAATAATTTAACTTTAATTATTACACAGTATAAAAATAAATTCAACGACCAATATTTAGCTTAATTACGATAATAATTATTAGGCAATTATTATTAGTCATTACACTAAATTAATTATTTTTCGTTAATAAAAATATCAATTCGTATATACAAAAATTATTATTATTATATATTAAATATGTTCGACCTTCTGAAGTATTCATGTCACACGTGTACAAATTAATTTGATCAACGACATCTAAAGTTGGTGATGGGATTGCTCAACCTTCTAATTAATAAATATTAATTATTATGGAGTACTATTTATTAATATAATTAATTAATAAATATTTAATTTATATAATTATAATAATATAATTGCTGATTATATTTCCAATGAAATATTAATATATTCATTTTATTTTTTCAAATATTTTAATTTCTTTTTGAATATATTCATTTCCTTTTTCCTTTATAATTAGAATTATTTATTGTCATTCATTTTTCCTTCATTCATTTTTCCTAATATTTCATTTGTTGGTTAGTAATTCTTTTGTAGGGAAAGCTATGGTATATTTCCAGTGAAATATTAATATATTCATTTCGTTTTTCCTAATATTTCATTTCCTTTTAAATATATTCATTTCATTTTTCCTTCGTAAAAAGAATTAATATTGATCTCCATTGTTTTTTTCCTTCATATTTTTTCCTAATATTTCATTTGTTGGTTGCTAATTTTTTCATATAGAAAGTTGTGTCATATTTTCAGTGAAATATTAATATATTTCTTTCGTTTTTCTTAATATTTCATTTCCTTTTAAATATATTCATTTCCATTTTCCTTCATAAAAAAATTATTATTCATTCCCATTTTTTTTTCCTTCATAATTTTTTCCTAATATTTCATTTGGTGGTTACTAAGTTGTTTATAGAGAAAACTGTGTTATATTTCCAGTGAAATATTAACATGTTCATTTCGTTTTTCCTAATATTTTATTTCCTTTTGAATATATTTATTTCCTTTTTCATTCATAAAAAGAATTAATATTATTTTACATTCATTTTTACTTTATAATTTTTTCCTAGTCATTCATTTGGTGGTTACTATTTTTTTCGTAGTGAAAAGTTGTGTTATATTTCAGTGAAATATTAATATATTCATTTCAGTTTTCATAATATTCCATTTTCTTTTTAGTATATTCATTTCTTTTTTCCTTCATCAAAAGAATTAATATTACTTTAGATCCATTCCTTTTTCCTCATAATAATTGCCAATTAATTGGCTTGATTCCTTGCCAATTAGTAAGAAAATATTAATAACATATTCCCGTATTATATTTATTTTCTTTTCATTCATAAAAATGTATTATAATTTTTTAATATATTTTCAGTGAAATATTAATAAATTCATTTTGTTTTCATTCTAAATAATTAATATAATTATAATTATAATATAATTTTCGATTATATTTCCAGTGAAATATGAATATATTCATCTCCTTTTTCCTTCATATATTCATTTCCATTTCTTTTTCCTTCATAATTTTTTGCTAATATTCCATTTGGTGGTTACTAATTTTTGCATAGGGAAAGCTATGTTATGTTTATAGTGAACTTTTGTTATTAATCTCCTTTTTTATTTGGCCTGATTCCTATACCAATTAGTAACATTAGTAACATAATATTAATAACAAATTTCCGTGTGTAATATTTATTTCCTTTTTCATTCATAAAAGATTTTAATATTCATTTCCATATAATTAATAAGTAATATAATTATAAAAATATAAAAATATAATTGCCAATTATATTTCCAATGAAATATTAATATATTCATTTTCTTTTTCCTTCATAAATATTAATATAATTAATATAATTTAATTGTCAAAATAAATTCAATTCCTTTTTTGTTCAATTTTCAATCAAATATTAATATTAATTTACTTTTTAAAATGGGCTAAATTTCGCGTCGTTTAATTTTCAATTAATTATTCTTTTAATATTCTTTTTTTTTTGAACTATAATTTCACCTCTGAACATGGTATGAATAAACGAATAAAACAACTACATATTCAAATGAATGTAAAACCATGAAATGTTAAGATTTAAAAAAATTACACAAATTTATAATTTGAAATATTTAATGTCCAAAAGCATAAAATGTCTATGATTTCAACAGGAAAATATTTTATTAATTGCTTCTCAATTTTCACATCCATCTCTTAACAGATCCATTATCTTTTGCATCACATTGCTTATTAGGCTCCAAATATCTGCATTTATAATTAAAGAATCAAGAGAGCTGGAAATATAAGATTTCAAATATAAAAGAATAGTTAAAAATCAATTAAAAAAGAATAGTTAATACTTAAAATAAAAGTTTTAGTTATTTGACAAATTAGCTTACCTTTCAACAATTGAAGCTACCAACAATTAACCCCAGCGCTTGTGATTATAAAATATAAGAACCTGCAATGAAGGTAACCAAAAAAAATAAAAAAATAAAAAAAAGAAAAGAAGAAGATAAGATAAGAACAGTAAAAAAAGCAGTAAATATGTCACATTTTTATGGAGAAGGGTGGTTCTTCCTATGTACATTGATGTTTTCACAAACGAAAAACAACAGAACTAAGAGAGATTAAAATTTGTGGTGGTGGTGGTGGTGGATTGAGTTTCTTCTTGTATTTATAGTCATAAAGAGAAAGATGCAGAGCTATTATTGTTAATTGGTAATAATTGGTAATTGGTAATTGGTAATTCATTTGATTACCATTCATATGTTTTCATCATTAACATAATAATAACATATCTTTTGGTAATAATTGCTAATTTGGTAATAAATAAATGAAATTGTAAACAAATAGGTATTGGAATATAATATATATGGAATTCAATTATAATTAATAGAATTCCATACAATTATAACTAATATATTTTTATATATTATTATATAGATATAGATATAGATTCTTATTCTACCATAATAAATAAATAAATAAATCGTCGTCAATCCGGTACCTCACCATGTTTATAGAACTCATGGTTGTTGATTTTCCGGGAGAAACCGATTTTAAGAGATAAAGAGAGAAAAATAAAGGTATAATCTAGCTTAGAATTCACATGGAATACGAATTATGATTATAAGCAATTCATTATATAGAAAATAAGGAAGAGAGAGATAGATGTGAAAAAAGTAAGAAATTAAGAGGGGTGGAGATGGGGGAGTAGTTTAGGAAATTTGGCTGATTAGTAGTAGAAAAAAATAAATAAAAACATAATTACGCTACTGTTATAATTTAATTCGATATATATATATATATATATATATATATATATATATATATATTTAAAAAAAAAGGAATTTATTTCAATCTTAAATCACATATATAATTATGTTATGTTATTAAGAAATTATTAATGTACTGGATGAAGAATACATCTTGAAATTATGTATTAAATTTTATTGTACTGAAATAACTTAATCAAAATTACAAATATATCACATATTCATTCTATTTCATCTATTTATACTATTACATATATTACAAATATATCACACCAATTATATAATCAATTATTCAATTACCAATTAATATTACCATATTATATTGTCTTTTTAACATTTTAATTAATTAATAAATTCAATTATTCAATCACCAACATTTAACCATAATAAATTAATAATTAATAGATTAAGAAATAAATTAATAAATAAATTCATAAATAAATAAAATAATATATTTTACCAAAATGCCACTAACTTTGGGCGGGAAACTTTAGAAGGAGGATAATGTTATTATATATAGATAGATTTGTTTGATTTAAGAGTATATAGTGGGTCGTTGTTAGAGCACCTAGGAACATGCATGTGATTTAAGTGTACTAAAATGTTTAATTTATGTCTGGTATTTATATGTTTTTTTAAATACATGCAATTAGCAAGTCGGCAAATTATATTAAATTAGTAAATTAGGAAAGAAATTTTGACTTCTCAACATTATACATCTACTTTGTAACTAACAACCCACCATCTTGCATGCCCACTGCTTTTCTAGGTAACTTTCTTATGTTAAGCCAATAGATTATTAAAGCATTGTTTGCTTTAGTGGTTCGGACATGGAGAATTTTGTGTCACTTAGCACCATACCGCTATTGGTGTTGGACTATGATGTTGATGTAATTCTGTCTTGTTATATATATAGATGTGTGTGTCCATTTAAATGAGAACATACAACTAACCTCCTCATATTTGAGTGATGATTGATCTTAGTCGTCAATTAGAATTCTTCAATGATTGAGAATTTTAGTCAAAAAAAATTAAAAAAAAATATGATCAATTTTATAATTATTGTAAACTTTTAAATTCATTTGCAATATTTATAAAACAAATCTCTTCACTTTTCTCCTTATTTTTGAGGCAACTCACAACCGTTGATTTACCTAAATGAATTAATCATATTTTTTTGAACAAAATGAATTAATCATATTAGTCCTCACTTTTTACTTAAGAACATGTTCACACACACATATATATGAAAGAGATTAGGTGTGGTTGTGCAGTGATCAATGTTCTTTAAAATAAAATTTTAAACACCTTAAGCTTCTAATCTATACACCTTAAGTTGGATTAACATAAATATGACTTTGTACAGAAAATCTTATAAAGAATATTTGTTGTGTTCTGTAACTAAAAAACAAAAGTGTGTCCTAAAGCTTTATACTGACGCACCTTAAGCACACAAACTACGCACCTTAAGAAGAAAAAACATGCACCTTAAGCTTCAGGTTGACACACCTTAAGTTTCAACAACTACTCACCTTCAGCAAAAAAACTACGCACCTTATAAAGCAACACAATCACGCATCTTAAGCACAAAAATCACGCACCTTAAGTTTCAAGAACTAACTCACCTTAAGCACAAAACTCACGCACTTTAAGTACAAATTCACATACCTTAAGCACACAAAAACCACGCACCTTAAAATTTAAAATCTATTCTTCATTTAAAAAAAAAAAAATTAAACTGATGAACCTTAAGCTTTTAATCTACACACCTTAAGCTTGATTAACATAAATATAATTTTGTAAAGAAAATCTTGTAAAAAAATATTGTTTGTGTTTTGGAACTGCAAAAAAAAAAAAAAACAAAAAAAAACAAAAAAAAACAAAAAAAAAAACAAAAACAAAAACAAAAACAAAAACAAAAACAAAACAAAACAAAACAAAACTAACCTTAAGAAGGAAAACCACGCACATAAAACCTTAGGCCAACGCACATTAAGTTTCACAACCGACGTCTAACGCACCTTAAGCACACAAACAACGCATCTTAAGCACACAAACCGCGCGCATAAAACTTTAGACCGACTCACTTAAATTTTAACAACTAACCCACCTTAACCTCAAAATCACGCATCTTAAATTTGACTGTATAGAAAATGATCAAATAATTGCCACCATGTCTTTTTTTAGACATTGTTAATCCTGAACATTGATGTTGGTAAGATCAATGGCTCTCCCCTCACGGCACAACTGCACCTAAGCACCCCAACCGCATTTGAACCGTATTATATATATATATATATATATATAGTAGATGTAAATACATAAGTAAAATACATACCAAATCAATTAATTAGACTAGAATTTCATTTTCATTCATGCTAAAATTTTGTTTCCGATCAAAGACTTTTCAATCTGCTAGGCAATATATTATTCTTTTAAATTTTAAATTTCTTTTAGTGTTCTTGCAAGATTATTTTTATAGATGATAATTAGACAAAAGAATTAGCAAAATCTATATTGGAATATGGAAAATTGTTGCAACTTCAATAGAAATAGCTATGCGGTGAGTAGATTATGGACAAAAACGCAATATCAAGTTCAGGTAGTCACAATGTGGGAGCCACACTTAAAGTGGTGGGTTTCTTGTAGACACTAGGCATTGGTCTTTCTATCTAATCGGTTATTGAGTCACCGTGATTTACCACTACCACAAATCCTGTTGAGCCAAGGTATAGGGGTCTCAGGGCGAGAGATTTCGAATTTTGTGGGCAAGTTCAATAGAAATAGGTATGGAGAAGAGGATGTGAAACCAAAAAACTGTGCAAATTATTCCTTCCATGGAGACAAACAAATACAGGAGGATCATACATCATCATCATCAAAGAATGTAAATGCTAATAAGTTAACACAAACATGGCTGGGTACAAACTAAGAAGAGAAGAAGAATTAACTCAGGAGAGGATCTTACAGAAGCCATGGAGGGTTCTTGGTTCGAGATTTCTGAAGAGAAAAGCATATATATATATATGTGTGTGTGTTTGTTCGTGAAATGATGAAGCGGCTTCATCACAAATGCAGAACCGCCATGGATTTTGTTGCGCACGAACTTGGATCGAGCTCGTGAGCCACCTGATTCCTCGAGATGTGTTTCCAGTTTGTGTCTGTGTCAGAAACGCGGCATACAGTGGAGAAGTCGAGGACCTGCCCGAATAGTTTGAACATCTCAACTCCAAAGATGAGATTTTTATCAGAGGCAAATGTGGCATTCCAATCCATGGGGGCGTCAGGATGAATGCAGACTTCTGTCCAGGTAAGATACATGAGATCGAGCTCCCATAGCTTCCTAACGGCTTTGTTTCTCCTGCCTATTTGGCCATCTCCCTCGCACCAGGACACCGAGAGCATGAAAAGCCGACCATTGCAGGAAATGAGTTTTGGATGGTACTCGTGAACTCGGGGAGGGGATGGACTCGTCCTGATTCCAATCCAGTAGCCTCTTTCTATGTCGAATGCTGCAAGCTTATCTGTTTCAGAGTAAACGTAAAACAAACCTTTACAGACAACACCGGAACAGGCAACCCCAAACTCAACAGGCAGCCTCGGGATTTCTGTCCATTTATTTGACACAGAATCATAAATTTCCCCCGAATCTAAAGGCTCATCCCAGCATCCGAGACCACCTACAGCAATCAGTATGAACCGTCTATGATCTTTATTAAATCGTTCACTTTTTTGTCTGATAAACTTGTATGGCTTCACCGAGGGGTTCTCATCAAGAGAGTGTCCAAATTGTCGTCTGACTGAAAGCCTGTGAGGATCTTCATAGACATCGGATATACCACCGACCCTTGACTTGTAGAACCGTTTTTCTGATCTATGCTGTTGGTTTTTAATAATTAGGCAATCAGAAGTGACCTCGAAGATCCCAAGCACAGGTGAGGATCTTGCATGTTTCAACGAGGCTGCTTTACGCCACGATCGAGTTAAAGGGCTAAACACCAGCACGCTTTTGTGCATCTTGTAAGAGCTCTTATCAACCTTGCCAAAGTTGGTCAAGCTTGAACAACCTCCAACGATGTATACATCATCTCTAACACTGGCAACCGAGAATAGAAATCTTCCTCTGAGTATTTCCGCGTCTATTTTGTGCCATTTGTTGAACGAGACATCCAGTGCGTGTATTTCAGCAGAGCAATAGCCATTTTTGACGACACCAAACAGAAACAACCACGGGCTCTGAAACATACCTTCTTGTCTCATCTTCCAGAACCTGGGCGTCGCACTCAAGTTTTTCCATTTTTTGCACACAAGCCGAGCGTTCATCAAGCTGACAAGCGGAAGCCTCACCAAGCACATTTCCAGAATGTCATCCGGTAGAAAAACATTCACACTCCTATTTTGTACGGCTTCTTCGACCTGTAAAGCCTTTCGGTTACTCCTCCTCCAGAGCTTCTCCCTCATTCCATAAGAGAAACAATCCACCGAGGCCTCCTCGTTTCCACATACCGGCACATACCCTTTGCCTTCATCGCTCGAACTTGAATGCCTTCTTCCTTGCTGACTCCCGAGATCATCACCAGTGTCAGCACCCACTTTACAACCCCCACCTCTTCCATAAAGACTTATAAGGCAACTTAGGGAAACACCCCTAGCATTATCCTCCTCTCCCTCAACTCTATGGTTCTTCTTTTTCAACTTCTGGCTAACACTTCTGACCAGACGTTTCGACACACTCAACGACTCAAAATCCCGTTCAAGAGATTCTTCTCCAGTTAGTCTTTCAGACATCACGTTGAAGTCATCAAATGATCAAAGAAAGCAAACAAAACATCAATTTTCCTGCATTGAACCACAACCATTATTAGCAATCCTGTTTATGATAAAGAAACACATATCAGGATATTTAAGCACAGATAATCCCAAAACTGGTAGACCCTTAATCTCTACTCCAACATCATCACCACTCACTAGAATAGTGTCCATAACTTATTTACATGGATACAACACATTATATAATAACTCCAGACAATTATATGAATCTGGGGCACTTGATTTTGTCTTTTCTATGTTGCATCATTGCCAAGTCAAATTAGACTACCAAAACTCATCCTCTTGCTGGAACCCATCAAATATGAAAAGGCTTAAACCAATAACAGATTTTTAGGAAAAGATCAAGCACAAATTACAAATTCACAAACTGACAATTACAAAAAAAATTATGCATATTCTTGTCATTTTACTTCTCTCCTTTTACAATCTACAGACTGACCAAAACCTCACATACCCAAAGCTTCAAATACCTGTTGATTTCCAACTTTACATAACCTGACCCCCCAACAAAACTGCCAGCTTGAGCCAAAGAAAACCCCAAAAAAAGGAACAAGAAATATCACATACCCAGATTGAAATTCCACAAATGTGTTAGAAAAAGAGGAGGAAGGAGCGCAAAACCTGTGAAAGCAAGCACCCACTGCTCCAGCAAGAAAAACTTGATCCCAAATCAAGTGTCGGTGCTAAGTAGAGAGGAATAACCATTCAAGATCTCATTCCCATATACATATCTGCAGAAAAATTCAGCTGCTTTAAGCTCTGGACTATGAAACAATGAAGAGGGTAACCATCTGAGAGGCGACCCAGAGATCCAAATGTGAAGCAGAAAAGAATGTGACACCACTCACGCATCACTATCGGCATATCGGCAAAAAGAATTTGTTTTTATCTCTATTGATACGTAATTGGAAATGAATGATTGAATTTAGTAAAGCAACAAGTAGAACACCTCATTTATTGGATAAACTTTATTTAACAAGGTTAATCAAATTATTCTAAATTGCAATTTTCCATTTTAAGACTATAATTCAATGAATTAATGAATTAAGCTTTTATTCTTTAAAAAAAAAAGACTATAATTCATTATTTTTAAAATCATTTTTAGAAGTATTTGACAATACCTTATACCTATCACAAATTGTAAATACTTATTATTTAAATGAGTGGTAGTTAATTTTAATAATTATTAATTGATTATAAATTACCAAAAATTTATAAAATTTTATTTTGTAACTTAGTAACTGACATTTTACTTCTATATGATCGATGATTCTTTGAGAATTTTTTTGTTTTTTTTTTAAAGTTTTGAGACCAGGCAAAGTTTCTCATTTGGTATGATATTTCCATTTGAGGTACCACCTCTCCATTTGATGCAAAAAGAAGAAAAAAAATCTTTTTTGATTCAATATCAAAATTAAAAATATTTATAATAATAGATTTTTTTATTGTACCAAATGTATCGAGTATAATTATATATGTTATTTTTTATTGTATATAATATTGTATCGAGTATAATTATATATTTTATTTTTTATTGTATATAATATTGTAAACACGATGAATCATTATTTCAAAAAAATGATGAAGGCAACCATAGATGCGTTCTTCATTAGAGGTATCCATAGCTGCCTCACTCCCTCGTCTCTTTGTCTCTAGTTCAGGCTTGGTGAGGTTTGATGATGAAGGAAATTCCTTTGACTCTAGAGGTAATTACAACTTTTTAATAATTAGAGATCTAATTATTGTATCACATATAGTTTAACAACCTTTGACATTTTTTCTAAAATAAATAAATAATTATATTATATTAAAGCTTCAACACATCCATACATTGTCTCTGTGTGTCTGTCTTTTGTTGTTTTTTTTTTTTTTTGGAACTTTTTCTGTTTTCTTGATAATGGGAAATCATCATTATAGGGGAGCCTTTGAAGGGTTCCCTTTTTCATCTTTTATTCATTTCACACTATACTCTATTGTCAGCATGGATTGAAATTCTAGGTGACAAGTAAAGAAACTTGGAGAATATGTATGCTGTATTGATTTCCTTGGAAAAATTATAGGTTTCTATGAAAAAATGAGTAACCTGCTACTTACATTTAATGGATTTTACCACTACAAAGTACAAACATCCTCTTCATGATCTGAAATAATCTCATCTTTGCAACTATTGCTGTGAAAGAAAGGTAATAGAGCATTGTATCTGAGATATGGTGAGCCTAAATTACCTAACAGCTGCAACCTTTTCCTGTTGTTCTTCACCCTTCTTTATTTGGCGCTTGCGTTGCCTGGATCTTGCATTCTTAGTTTCCTTGCTTGATAAAAGCTTCAAAGCTATTTCCAAGGTTACGTCTTTTGGCTTCAAGTCCTGTACTAGCATTTTATACAATAATTAGCCTGGTTGCAGTAAGCACTAGGCGCTAGTCGGGCGGCTAGAGGAGCGCCTAGATGGCCTAGTCGGGTGCCTATGCGGCTATATATATGTCATATTCTATATATATATATATATACCCACGAAGTATATAATGAATAAAATTAGCAAGGCCGAACCGACCAGATTAACTTGGTTAACTCGATCAAAATGGACGAGTTAACTCAATCGAGTTAGGCGCTAGGCGGGCGCCTAAGCAGCCGGTCGCCTAGGCGGGCACCTAAGCCGCCGGTCGCCTAGGCGGGCGCCTAAGCCGCCGGTCGCCTAGGCGGGCGCCTAAGCAGCCGGTCGCCTAGGCGGGCGCCTAAGCAGCCGGTCGCCTAGGCGGACGCCTAAGCAGCCGGTCGACTAGGTGGACGCCTAAGCAGCCGGTCGCCTAGGCGGACGCCTAGAAGGGTAATCGTCAGGTCTAGACCGGCTTTTGCAACAGTGATAATTAGAATGTAATTCTAAATGAATCTATGAAAAGCAAGAACCAATTTTTAAATGAACCATGAGGCACACATACAAGCACACAATCAAGAATGTGCATAAACATGTACCTTTGGTGTGGGAGCAGTTGTGTTCCCGTGTCTTACGGTAAATCCATCCTTTTCAAGTTTTAGTATGACCTCAAGCCCATCGGCTGGATGGTTTCCCTATACATATCCAGTTTTCATGAATTCAAAGAACGTTTATATAGAAATTTAAAATATACAAATTTCTTTAGGCTGTTGAATAATCACCAAAGTTAAAGGGTACTGCAACAACTCTGAGGAATCTTCCACGGTTACTGAGCTCACATCCTTTCCCTAAAAGAAATTGAACATTGCAAATTCAATGATAGTAAGGGTTCTACATAAATAATATCCTATATCTATATGCACTTATAACTGCGTGAAAAGGGCAGTTGGATTGAATGTCTCCTATGTTGCATAGAAATGACTCGGTTTCTAGGACTGTGAACCTATACCTCATCAGCTTCCACAACCTTTCCTTTGGTCTTGGGTCGTCCACACTTCCTCACATTCTTACTTAACAAAAGCTTCAAAGCTTTTTCCAGAGTTACATCTTTGGGATTCAAGTTCTGATGCCACATTTACATTAAAGAATTAGTATGTATCCAAACTGACGTAGTATAGAAACCAAGGCTGAGAATACATATAGCATTAATAAGCAAACAAAATGCATCAGCAAATAGCAAGGAACATCAACATATATATACACATGGTATACAGAATTTGACTAAGCATATACCTTTGGTACCGGAGCAATTGTGCGCCTATGTCTGATAGTAAACCCATACTTTGCAATTTTTATTAGAACATCTTGGCCATCAACTGGATGTTTTCCCTATATATATATCCCATTTTTTAAAATCCAGTGAATATTCAGAAATTAATCAAGAAAAAAGTGAAAGGTTGTTGGACACGCACCAAAGTCACAGGGTAGCGCAGCAACTCCAGGGCATCATCCAAGGTTACTGAGCTCACATCCTTTACCTGAGCCAAAGTGTATTGCAAAGTCAATGATACTACAACAGAGTTATAATTGAACATTTCAGAGATATGCATATGACTCATGTATCAGGCATTATATGATGCTAATAAATAATAGTGAATCAAGAATATTGTTGTATCCCATTGTAAGTGCCAATAGTTAGAGTTTTAAGTTGCTAATGTGTTAGCTCACATACTTGGGATAGTGATGCTCGCTTGGGGATGTGACCAGCCCTGTCTTCTCCAAGCTGAACATAGAATCCATATGGACCATTCTTAAGGAGAACCTATATGAGTGTGAATAAATATATAAGAAACAAGACTTTGCATAAAATGGAAGTAATAAGAAAATTAATCTATACTGCTGAGAAGAAGAACCTTTTCATTTGAAGATGGATGGACACCCAGCAAAGTTGGCTCATCCATATTATTCGTATTGTCTTCTGATGCAGTGTCTTCATCCTGCTCACCATACAATGTCTTTGCAATGTACCTGAAATAAGCTTATAGGTCATTCACCAACCAAAAACAATAACAGATTCTCCGTAAAACTTTAGTGCAATCGCATTTGAGTAGAAAGAGAAGAATCCACAGTGGGATTTAATTCTTCTAGTTATTCTCATACAAGTGAAAGTAGCCTTTCCAACCCAAAAAGAGGCCAATAACAAGGGGCCAACATTAACATAGTATTCATTTAATGAAAGATAACAGAGAATGGAAAATGCATGGCATTATGTTTTACAAGTAAAAATGAGAACCTATCCAGAAAAATAATATCTATAAGCACTGGCTGAAAAACATATGAAAACATTAGCTGATACTCACTTGCACTTTGGGTGTTGATCACATCCTATAAAATAGCCTGCACCAAATCTGCTGACTTTAAATATTAAAGTTCCTTCCTGACATCTAGGGCATGTCCTAGATCCTTGTGGAAGAGATGCAAACAAAAAGTCACCATATGTTTTCTCCAACATCTTCTCCACCTGATGGATGTGAACATTTTTGGCATGTTCACAATATTTATTAAATCTTGACCAATAATCTTTTAACAGGCCTTTCCACTCAGTCAATCCAGCAGACACATTATCAAGTTCAGTCTCCATATCGGCTGTGAAACTATAATCTGCCACTTCAGAAAAATAATGTGAAAGAAATGCTGACACCATACGGCCGCGAAATTCAGGATATAGTATCCTGCTTTTTACTGTCACGTAATTTCTATCCATTAACACTTTGATTGTGGATGCATAGGTAGAAGGTCTTCCAATACCAAGTTCCTCCATCTTCTTAACCAAGCTCCCCTCAGAGTAGCGCGGCGGAGGCTGAGTATGATGTTGCTTTAGCTCAGTTTTACCTAGAAACACTGGATCCTTTGAGTTCAACTTACTAAGAACCTCAAATATTTCAGTACGGTAATCCTCCCCATTCTCGTCCTTCTGTATTGAATTAGTTTCTTGGTCCTCATAAACAGCCTCATAACCTTGAAAATCAACTTTTGAGGATGCAGAACGGAAAATAATAGATTGATCTGATTTCCCAATATCGAGTTGTATCTGATCCATGACAGCAGGTTCCATTTGACATGCCAATGCACGTGACCATATGAGTGTGTATAACTTCAAGGAATCATCATCTATTACCCCAAGAAGCAATGAAGGAAGCCTACGAATATCAGTGGGTCTAATAGCTTCATGAGCCTCTTGAGCATTCTTCACCTTCCTAAAGTATGTACGAGGACTCATAGATGCAAATTTCTGTCCATATCGTTCCCTAACAAAGGATTGAATGCCCTTTGCAGCTTCATCTGAAATATGTAATCCATCAGTTCTGATATAAGTTATTAATCCTGTTGCCTTCCCATCAGACAACTGGACACCTTCATACAACTTTTGTGCTAGCCTCATTGTATAAGTTGATGTGAAACCCAGTCTGTTAGCAGCATCTTGCTGGAGGGTTGATGTTATATATGGAGGAGGCGGGTTTTTCTGCCTTTTGGATCTCTTAGAACTAAGAACTTCAAACATGGATGAACTGATCTTCTGTTCAATGCCCTTTGCCTCTGTGTTGGAACTAATTGAAAGCTGATTTAGCTTTTGAGAATCAAAATGTGTCAAGTGTGATGAGAAATAGACATTGTTAGCTGAACTTGAATTTTCCTTTTTACTGAACTCAACATGAACTGTCCAGTATTCTTGTGGCACAAATTTGTCAATTTCCATTTCCCTATCACATATTAGAGCAAGAGCAGCAGACTGCACCCGACCAGCTGATTGGCAGCCAGGAAGTTTCCTCCATAGCAATGGAGAGATGTTGAATCCAAGCAAGTAATCAAGGGCACGTCGTGCAAGATAAGCATTTACTAAATTCCCATCAATCTCTCTTGGAGCCTGGAGGGCATTTTTTATGGATGATTCAGTTATTTCATTGAAAACAACCCTAGCCACTGTAATATCATCATGTAAAGCATCCTGTTGTTGCAACATCTCTATAATGTGCCAAGCAATAGCTTCTCCCTCACGGTCAGGATCTGAAGCAAGAACAATATTCTTGGAGCTGAGAAAACAAGGGGGAATATATGAGATAAAGAATAAAGCATTAGTTAAACACAACCAAGATAAGGCCATTATATGATGCTGAAGAAATAAAAGTGTGATAAAGAGGAACTTTAGAAGCATAATAAGTACTTAGCGTTTAATGCATATCATACCCACTTAATGCAACTTTGATAGCAATAAGGTGGGTCCATGCAGCTGGAGGAACTTCCCACACCATACTGAAGTCATCATCGGGTCGCACAGATCCTGACCTGGCAGCCAAGTCCCTGATATGGCCATAACTAGGCAGGACTTCAAACATGTCCCCGAGATATCCTTGAATAATTTTTGCTTTAGTGACAGACTCAACCACCAAAACGGATTTATTGGTGGGTGGATATAATTTTGGCAATGTTTTTTGAACCTGAGGCTTGGTTTTGCTGGCCATGTTTAAACTTTGGTTTTGTTGCAAGTTACTAGTTGATGAAAAATCCATAGCCTTGTCTGATCCTTCAAGAACATTGGCATCCTTATTTGACTTTCCCTTTCTGCGATTGTTTTTCTTGGACTGGGTGGATTGTTGCTTTGCCAAGACATTACCATCAGACACTTCTGTAGACGAATTGACAGTAGAACTACTCTGGAAAACTGTGAAGTTAGTCATTGTATTTCTTTAAAACAATCAAGATTTGTATACTCCTTATGGAGATGTTACTAACCTCTGAAGTAGCAGGAGATTGTCTCTTTTTTGTAGTCCGTGCCTTCTGTTGTGGAACCTCCTCATTACCATCAGCAGATTCACCATTATTCTTTTTGCTTCTCAATTTTCGCTTCACTTTCCCTTTAGTTATAGATGATTCCTTATCACTAGCAGGCAAACTTGATATTTCTAGATTCACATCCTTATTGTTAACCTCATGAGGACTATGGCCATTAATCCTGTATGATACTGCCACTTTAGGGGAATGAGAAAAGGACCGGGAACCTAATCTACCCAATGAAACAGAATTGATGGAAGCTTCATTACTGGGTAAAACCATTCTAAGGTTTGGCAGGGCAGTGAAAAACAATTTTTGGTCAGACTTAATGGCAAAAGCTCTTCGCGGGATTGCCCTGGACACCAAACATATCCTTGCTTGCCGATGCAGTGTCTCCATTTTCCTGATGCTTCCAAACGCTGGACATTGTAAATGAGCTGCGGAATAATTCTGAAATGCCTTGTTCTGCAACTTAAAGCAAAACAAAAATTGACTGCAGTGTTGAAGCAAAATAAATACAAACACAGAACACATGGTTATCACCATTCCAATGGATCTAAACATTACAAACAAGTTACATATTCATATTTACAAATTAAACGAAATAACGTATTTCCATTCTCAAGTTGAAACAATCATTTATAATCGAAACTTATCAGTTCTCCAATTCAGATCCTTCCATTTTCTCAAATTTGAATTCACTTACCATAATAATGGTGAGGCAGCTACTAGTTGCGTTGGTGAATAGTTGTTGGACTAGCGCCATTTGAGAGTTACGGCTTTTACTCTCAATACTTTTCAATGAAAGGAGTCCATCGCCGGACTCCACATAATCCCATATGAGCTCAGAGCTTCTCCGACACTGTAAATGAAGTTGTGAAAATCCAGAAATAAGTTCAAATTAAAAAAGGAAAACAAATGGCATTTCAGTTAGGGGTGAGCAAACGGTCAGTAACCGACCGAAAAATCGAAGGAAATTTTTAACAGACCGACGTAAATGCTATGACTAACCGAAAAACCGACAGTCGATTTCGGTCAGTTATGTTGATTGACCAAAAAACCGACTAACATTTTTTACCATCATAACCAACCAAAAAACAAACAAACAGTTTCGGCCGGTTAGGTCGGTTAACCAAAAACTGAAAGAATAACAAATAATTCCACAATTAATAATTAAAAATTCTAATTTGCACTACTACGTAATTCCAAATCCAAAAGAAATAAGTAGACAAAATGCTTTAAACCCAGTGTCCAGTACATTAATATGTTTTGAATTGAATGATGATAGAAACATTGTCCAGTACCCAGCATTAGAAACAATGTAGAGCTGTCATGAATGTAAACTTACAGTAATGATAGTTTTAAGATTAATTATGTTTTAACAATGCTAAAAATACCGAAAATGGAGTAAAATTAGTAGTAGCAAGCTAGCAGCAGTCAGCAGAAGCAGAAATGGTGGTAAAGTCAAAAATTTAAACTAAAGACAAATAATTAAACTAATTAAACTAAACATGAACAGAGAGCCAGAGACTTCATTGTTAAAGACAAATAATTAAACTAGGGGTACAAACTGAGTTCGAGCATGGGTTGGCTCGAGCTCGTTAAGAAATGTGCTGCTCGAGCTCGACCAATTATCGAAATTTTATGATTCTGTGTCAAATAAATGGACAGAAATCAATCGAGCTCGACCATTGATGCCTATATTTGAATTAAAATATGTTTTTCTGCTCTATTACCTACAAATTCACAGCAGTACAGCACAGAGCACACATATACATATACTGCAAAGTATATTTCTTTTTCTCAAGAAAACAAATACTTACCGGCGGTGGGTGAAGGCGGAGACGGTGGGCGAACTGGAAGTGGATAAGTTAGGAATTAGGATTTAGGAATTTAGGGTGAAAGCAATGTGAGTGTGAGAGGCGAGAAATGAGGAGTGGGCTATTTTAGTAATTAAGTGGGTCCGTAGGGTTCAGCTCAGACTCTTTCAGCCTCTCAGGGAGGCAAGGAGGAAGGGGATACAGAAACACGTCGGCGGTTTATCGTTGTAGTATGAGAAGAGGAGGGGTTTAACGGTTTACAACTCGGGAATTTAGGCCAGGCCATCAATCAAGGGTTCATTTATGGGCTTTTCATAATTTTACAGAAAGCCCACGTCTTTTTAAGTGGATGGTAAATTAGGCAATTTATATCGTGGACATTATCAAAACGACGTCATTTTGGTTGTTTTAATTAACGATTTATTTTTTTGAAAATCACGTTTTGCATTTTAGCCCTTAACTTTCAAAAAAATTTGTGTTGTTCAGATTGGCGGTTTTGAATTGTTTGTTGTTGATGCAAATAAATGAATTCGTATGTAATATTCATTGATTGAACTATGAGAATAGTTATAGGATTGTATTTTAAACAAGCAGATGATCCGAAGGTTAAGATGATGAGGTCTGTGTATTAGTTTAAATATTCTGCGTATTCTTTGAAGGCATTCTATGTATTGTAGACTACGATTTTGTGTATTCATATTAGATGTACTTAAACATAGGTTGTGACGTGTTTTGTGTATTCAAATGTTAAGAGGATGATTTCTGTGTAGTTGTGTCAATATTCTGTATATATACCTAAAGTCATTCTGTGTATTCTAGACAATGATTCTGTGTATTCATGTTAGTGGTACTTCAACACATGGGTGATGTGTTTGTGTATTTGGTGTTTTCATTTTCTGTGTATTCTTTGAAGGCATTCTCTGTATTATAGATTACGATTATGTGTATTCATGTCAGGGGTACTTAAACATAGGTTGTGGTGTGTTTTGTGTATCCGAATGTTAAGAGGACGATTTATGTGTACTTGTATCAATATTCTATGTATTCCCTGAACTCATTCTGTGTATTCTAAACAAGGATTCGGTGTATTCTCTGAAGTCATTCGAAATAGCGTCCGTCCAATCCCGTCTACTAACATTCGAAATGACGTCGTTTCAGACCAGGGTCCACAGTGCACTATGGACCTTGGTCCACGATATAATCATTGGGCAAATTATGTTATGGACTAGGACAAGATGGACCCAATTATATGTTTACAATTTTAAAATTCTATATTCATAATTTTAGAACTCTATGTTCACAATTTTAGAGCTCTAGCAGTAGCTGTGGTTTGGGCATTTGTTTTTTATATTGGGCTTCTAGTCATTTGGGCTATTAATATTTGGTAGAATGAATGGGTGAACAGCAGAGTGGCAGACCATGGTTATATATATGTATGTAAGTCGGTTATCGGTCACGACCGAAACCAAAACACCAAAACCGCAAAATAACCGAAACACCGAATTTTTTATTTTTTTTTAAATATTAATAACCGAAACCGACCGATAACCGACTTTTTCGATCGGTTCGGTTATCGATTATCGGGCGGTTAACCGATATTTTGCTCGCCCCTAGTTGCACCTACCAAGTACCAAACCAAACATAAAAATAAGGCAATTAATGATTGCTAAAACACTTCCCACTTTCACTGCCGCACATTATGGAGCATCATAAGTCCGCTACGTGGACCGGATCGACCTCTCTACTCTCTACTCTCTACAACTACTACAAACATTATTCTTAATTATTTTTTTTAAGGACTCGTCTAAATCTATAGTTTCATTTGCCAAAAACTAGTACAAAATATATATTTGACTAACGTTTTAATTAAGAAGTTTTCTGATATCCAACAATGTACCTACTTGATAAGTTTGTATTACTTGTCATTTTTTGTTGATGAAAGAGTCAATGCACCTAATACAAACTAAAACACATTATGTACATGTATATTTCATTTGATCAGAGATATTCAATGGAATAGTACAATATATAAAGTATATGTTGTAAAATTGTAGCAAAAATAACAATTAAAAATTGACTTAGTACACCTGTGTACACAAATATGGTCTGAAAATTGACAACTCATACAGATTAAGTTATACCATCTTTTCGTAAAATATTTTCCAATTGATGAGGCACAACTTATCGGTCAACTATGAGTCAAAATTGACTGAGAAGTGAGACTTGGCCTCGACTTTTCTTTTGATCGAAAAGTTGACTTTTATTATTCAATTTTGCTTGAAAAGTTAATTGCACTTTCGGGTGTAATCTTTCGGATGTACTTTTCATATGCAACTTTTCGAGTAACCTTTCGATGTGCCATTCTGGAATCGCGTTAATTCTAGTCAAGTTTTAAAATTAATTTTTATTAATTCCAATTTAATTTTAAGAATTAACGGTCGTAATTGCAGTGTTAAATTTCATATTAAGTTGTCGATTATGAATGTTACAAATATAGATTTATTTAATTCCTAATTATTTCACCATCACCTATAAATACTTGGTGTTAACAGATTGGTTTTCTGCTAGTTTTGAACATATCAAAAACTTTGTTGATTTTCCTCTCCACTCTCTTACAAAAATCAATCTTTTTCTTACAAATTTGTTGCCAAAGGCCAACACTTCTGAAATAATTTCAAAGTGCTCTCCTATTATTCTAGTTCGCTGAGAGTAATATAGATTAAGTGACGCTACAACGCTCCTAACACCCTCAAGATATAGTGAATTGGTTTCAAGGAGAGTGTGTCTTATACACGACTTGAATTTTTCTATCTTTGTGTTCGTTTGTTTAAATCCCGTTTTATTTATATTTTTATAAATAAATTTGATTTATGGACTTATTCATCTTTACAATATAGAGTACAAGCGTGGCATTATGTCATAGCATGTTGCAAGATTTTTCTAATTTCAAAGTATGTTTCTTTTAAATATTGAGTCTAATTTTGGGACAATTTAAAAAGAAATCAATTTACCTGTTGTTTTTGTTCTCGTTAGAAAATTAACTAAAAAGGACATGTTAAGTAATCATTTTGAGACCTTGTTTTGGCGGGTGTGCACTTTCAATTTGAGTTACGTCAAAGTGGAGTTGTGTTATCATAGTGAGAGATTTAATTTGATATATTATACATTCAAAATGGATAATGATAGAATGAGAATTTAAAAAGCTTTTAAGTATCATTTGTCCCACATTTGAAAAATGTGTCGCTTTGCATGAATATAAATATAATTCAACTTTTTAAAAATTTTGAACCGTGTAGCATAAAGATTTTCTCTCACGCGCAAGAAAAGAGAGTGTAAATCAAAATACAAAAATTAGTTTTGCACTCAGAGCATACAGAATGTGTGTATCGTAATCGATTTTGAAAATTTTCACTTTGAATATTTATTGAAAAATTCATACGCTATTTATAAATTCACCACTTGATAAAACTAAAATACTCATACGACCTTTTAGTTTTCATTTTTTGTAGTAGGTATTAGAGGTAGCAAAATTGAAAAAAAAAATTATATTATCTTTCTCTCTCTATTTATACGTGTGTAATGATGTTACACTCTTGTCTTATATTTTGAGCATTATTTTAATTAATTATAAGTCAATATTATCACAATGTACATAATAATTCGCGTGAAATAAAAATATACTCTTGAAAATAATATAAAATTACAACCCTAGCTATTTAAATATCATTCCAAGAAGTCAATTGAAGTACACCAACATAAGCATGCACCAAATCTAACACTTGCATGCAAATCAGATTTGTTTTCTAAAAATGTTTCGAAACTCTCATTTGTATGCTTTAAAGGAAAAGTTTTGGTACACAAAATTCATTAAAATTGTACTAGGCTATTCTCAATCTTGAAACTTTAACCATTGACCAAATTGTGTATTGAGCCGACAAAAATAAATTTTGTTTATAAAGCTTCGAGTTCCAAAAAAAAAATGTTTTACAAATTACAATACTCACAGTATATTATATCCCTATTTGTATGCCAAGCACCTTGTGCTCAATTGGCATGTAGTGGTCACCCTTAGATGGGAGGTCATGAGTTCGAGTCTCAGTGGTGGAGATCTCGAAATTGACTCTTTGTGCTTCAACAAGTTGAGAAAAAGTATAGATGAATAGATACTACAATGTAATAGGGTCAGTTGTATTAAAAAAAAAAATATCCCTATTTGTATCATAAGAATATAATTAGGATTTAAATTATGGCAAATCTTTCAATAAAAAATATAAATTGATTAGTGTCATTCAGATTTATTCAAAAATCAGTGGATGTGCTTGCTAACACTCTATAATCGGTGCAACATATTCTCATTCAGGTCCATTAGATCAGTTTGGAATGCTAATATTCCTTCTTGTATTCAACATTTATTGTCTTTTACTTAAGTCATAATTTAGGTTTTATTTCAAAAATAATAATTGAACTTTTCAATTCGATGAATTAATTTAGTATTAGTCAACATTTACACTTTTTTTTTATTTGAGTAACTTAAAGATTACAACAAAACTTTTCTACATAAAAAGAACTTTTTTTTTTTCTCCGGTGAGGAGTATAGTGTGAGATGAATAAAAGATGAAAAAGTGAACCCTACAAAGGCTCCCTATAATGATGATTTCCCATTATCAAGAAAACAGAAAAAAAAGTCCAAAAAAGTAAAAGAAAAGAAAAACACACACACACACACACTCCAATAACTACAACAACAAACGACATGCATAGAGAGACAATGTGTGGGTGTGTGCAAGCTTTAATTAATTATTTATTTTAGAGAATATGGTATGCTAAACTATTATGTGATATATTAATTAAGTTTTTTTTCTTTTTGAAGATAATAATAATAATTAAATTTTTGAACTAGTAAAAATTGTAATTACGTATTTTAACTTCTTAAATTGATACAATTTGATGCATCAATCAATAATTTATTGATATAAATCGGTTAAATATAATGTAAAGTCTTAATAAGTATGATGTATACATTTCTTTAAAAGAATAATGTAATGTGTAGTAAAAAAAAAAAAAAGCTCTAATTTCTATATTGGAGTCACCAATATGTTAATAGAGATATCGAAGACGAAAATAGAGATGAAGGGCCAATCCAATCTAGTACATGATAGTCAAATGAATCTCCTTCATCTCTAAACATAGACACTAGAGAACAAAGAGGTGAGACAGCCATGGCTACCTCCAACATTTTTCTTTAAAAAAATTTGTCTCTTCTAGTTTTGTAGATGAGGAAGACATCCATGGTTGCCTTTCTCATTTTTTAGAGAATAAATTTCGTCACCAAATTTAGAAACAAGACAAAGAAAGAGGGAAGATCAATGCAATTTGTAATTTTTTTTATTTTAAAATAAGCACATGGCAATTGTCGACAATTAGCCAACACGACGGTCAAGTAATAATTGTGAAAAATAAATTACGTCATCGTAATTTTACTGGTAATATATTAGTTATCGGTAAATAGATGATTTTACTAAGTTTAAGAATTTATTGGAACTTTTTTTTTTTTGAAAACTTATTAGAACTTTTCAAAGTTTGAAGATGTAACTAATTTTTATCAATAGTTGGTGGCGTGTTAGACTATTTTTTTTTTTTTGAAACCATCAAAAACTTTATTATAATAATCATTCAATACATGAAGGAATAGAAGACAACAAAAAAGAGGACCAGTATGTGAACAGGATGCTCTAACTAAAGCGTGAGCAAGCTTATTTATAAGACTCTACTATTGCATCTATTACATGTTTATGTATTTGATAATATCTACTACAATTATGTATGCTATATTTTATTATAATCTGTATCATTTGTATTAGTGTTTATATAATATTATATACAACAAAAAATTAACATATATAATTATACTCGATATAATTGGTACAATAAAAATTCAATGCAATTATACATCTTTTTAATTTCAATATTGAATCAAAAAGGATATTCTTTTTCTTTTTGCATCAAATGGAATTATCATGCCAAATGAGAAACTTTGTATTGCCTCAAAACCGAAAAATAAAAATGAGAAATTTCTTTAACCCACAAAAATGCAATATTTTTTTTTATCTTGAATAAAAATTTATTGCATTATTTTTAATTTTAGAATATTTTATTAATGTTGTTAAATAAAGTTTATCCAATAAATGAGGTGGTCTACTTGTTGCTTTACTAAATTCAATCATTCATTTCCAATTTCCAACCAACATAAATCAATAGAGAAGAAAACAAATTCTTTTTACCTATATGCCGATAGTGATGCGTGAGTGGTGTCTCATTCTTTTCTGCTTCACATTTGGATCTCTGGGTCGCCTCTCAGATGGTTACTCTCTTCATTGTTTCATAGTCCAGAGCTTAAAGCAGCTGAATTTTTCTGCAGATATGTATATGGGAATGAGATCTTGAATGATTATTCTTCTCTACTTAGCACCGACTCTTGATTTGGGATCAAGTTTTTCTTGCTGGAGCAGTGGGTGCTTGCTTTCACAGGTTTTGTCCCCCTTCCTCCTCTTTCTCTAACACATTTTTGGAATTTTTCAATCTGGGTATGTGATATTTCTTGTCTTTTGCCTGTGAACTATCTTTCTTGTTCATTTTTTGGGGGGTTTTCTTTAGCTAAAGCTGGCATTTTTGTTGGGGGGTCAGGTTATGTAAAGATGGAAATCAACAGATATTTGAAGCTTTGGGTATGCGAGGTTTTGGTCAGTCTGTAGATTGTAAAAGGAGAGAAGTACAATGACAAGAATATGCATAATTTTTTTGTAATGGTCAGTTTGTGAATTTGTAATTTGTGCTTGATCTTTTCCTAAAAATCTGTTCTTGGTTTAAGCCTTTTCATATTTGATGGTTTCCAGCAAGAGGATGAGTTTTGGTAGTCTAATTTGATTTGGCAATGATTCAACACATAGAGAAGACAAAATCAAGTGCCCCAGATTCATATAATTGTCTGGAGTTATTATATAATGTGTTGTATCCATGTAAATAAGTTATGGTACTTATGGAAACTGTTCTAGTGAGTGGTGATGATGTTGAAGTAGAGATTAAGGGTCTACCAGTTTTGGGATTATCTGTGCTTAAATCTCCTTGATATGTGACAATGTGTTTCTTTATCATAAACAGGATTGCTAATAATGGTTGTTGTTCAATGCAGGAAAATTAATGTTTTGTTTGCTATCTTTGATCATTTGATGACTTCAAAGTGATGTCTGAAAGACTAACCGGAGAAGAATCCCTTGAACGGGATTTTGAGTCGTTGAGTGTGTCGAAACGTCTGGTCAGAAGTGTTAGCCAGAAGTTGAAAAAGAAGAACCATAGAGTTGAGGGAGAGGAGGATAATGCTAGGGGTGTTTCCCTAAGTTGCCTTATAAGTCTTTATGGAAGAGGTGGGGGTTGTAAAGTGGGTGCTGACACTGGTGATGATCTCGGGAGCCAGCAAGGAAGAAGGCATTCAAGTTCGAGCGATGAAGGCAAGGGGTATGTGCCAGTTTGTGGAAACGAAGAAGCCTCGGTGGATTGTTTCTCTTATGGAATGAGGGAGAAGCTCTGGAGGAGGAGTAACCGAAAGGCTTTACAGGTCGAAGAATCCTTACAAAATAGGAGTGTGAATGTCTTTCTACCTGATGACATTCTGGAAATGTGCTTGGTGAGGCTTCCGCTTGTCAGCCTGATGAACGCTCGGCTCGTATGCAAAAAATGGAAAAACTTGAGTGCGACGCCCAGGTTCTGGAAGATGAGACAAGAAGGTATGTTTCAGAGCCCGTGGTTGTTTCTGTTTGGTGTCGTCAAAAATGGCTATTGCTCTGCTGAAATACACGCACTGGATGTCTCGTTCAACAAATGGCACAAAATAGACGCGGAAATACTCAGAGGAAGATTTCTATTCTCGGTTGCCAGTGTTCGAGATGATGTATACATCGTAGGAGGTTGTTCAAGCTTGACCAACTTTGGCAAGGTTGATAAGAGCTCTTACAAGATGCACAAAAGCGTGCTGGTGTTTAGCCCTTTAACTCGATCGTGGCGTAAAGCAGCCTCCTTGAAACATGCAAGATCCTCACCTGTGCTTGGGATCTTCGAGGTCACTTCTGATTGCCTAATTATTAAAAACCAACAGCATAGATCAGAAAAACGGTTCTACAGGTCAAGGGTCGGTGGTATATCCGATGTCTATGAAGATCCTCACAGGCTTTCAGTCAGACGACAATTTGGACACTCTCTTGATGAGAACCCCTCGGTGAAGCCATACAAGTTTATCAGACAAAAAAGTGAACGATTTAATAAAGATCATAGACGGTTCATACTGATTGCTGTAGGTGGTCTCGGATGCTGGGATGAGCCTTTAGATTCGGGGGAAATTTATGATTCTGTGTCAAATAAATGGACAGAAATCCCGAGGCTGCCTGTTGAGTTTGGGGTTGCCTGTTCCGGTGTTGTCTGTAAAGGTTTGTTTTACGTTTACTCTGAAACAGATAAGCTTGCAGCATTCGACATAGAAAGAGGCTACTGGATTGGAATCAGGACGAGTCCATCCCCTCCCCGAGTTCACGAGTACCATCCAAAACTCATTTCCTGCAATGGTCGGCTTTTCATGCTCTCGGTCTCCTGGTGCGAGGGTGATGGCCAAATAGGCAGGAGAAACAAAGCCGTTAGGAAGCTATGGGAGCTCGATCTCATGTATCTTACCTGGACAGAAGTCTGCATTCATCCCGACGCCCCCATGGATTGGAATGCCACATTTGCCTCTGATAAAAATCTGATCTTTGGTGTTGAGATGTTTAAAATATTCGGGCAGGTCCTCGACTTCTCCACTGTATGCCGCGTTTCTGACACAGACACAAAGTGGAAACACATCTCGAGGAATCAGGTGGCTCACGAGCTCGATCCAAGTTCGTGCGCAACAAAATCCATGGCGGTTCTGCATTTGTGATGAAGCCGCTTCATCATTTCACCAACAAACACAAACACATATATAAATGCTTTTCTCTTCAGAAATCTCGAACCAAGAACCCGCCGTGGCTTCTGTAAGATCCTCTCCTGATTTAATTCTTCTTCTCTTCTTAGTTTGTACCCAGCCATGTTTGTGTTAACTTATTTGCATTTACATTCTTTGATGATTATGATGTATGATCCTCCTGTATTTGTTTGTCTCCATGGATGGAATAATTTACACAGTTTTTTGGTTTCTCATCCTCTTCTACATACCTATTTCTATTGAACTTGCCCACAAAAAGCAAAATCTCACGCCCCGAGACCCCTATACCTCGGTCCGACAAGATTTGTGGTGATGATAAATCACGATGACTAAGACACTAAGTAGCCCATTAAGTGGAAGGACCAAGCCTGGGGCCCACACCACATTGGGTGAAACTCTCACACAGGATTTGCGGTGGTGGTAAATCACGGTAACTAAGCAGCCCATTAAGCGGAAGGACCAAGCCTGGCGCCCACAAGGGGTCCACCACATTTAGTGGGACTCCCACACTGCGGCTACCAAGGCTCGATCCCATGTCCTTGTCCCCAATCTGCCCACCGCATAGCTATTTCTATTGAAGTTGCAACAATTTTCCATATTCCATTATGGATTTTGATAATTCTTTTGTCTAATTAACATCTCTAAAAAGAATCTTGCAAGCTCTCTTTAATGATCAAATAAGAACTCTACTACAAACAAGAATCCATGTTCTGGGGATGCTACAAGCAAAATACTAAGAAATCAGCAATAATAAATCAACTTTTTTTTATTTATTTTTCAAACAAAAAAAAAAATTACAGTACATTCCAATTTCTATAGCTAGCTAGTTCAATAATCCTGCTGAGTAAAAATGCTACCAAATGAATAAGACATTGCAGAGAAACTGCCACTAATCTATATAGAATAAAATGGGAAGCAATTTATATACAGAATGTTAACCAATTCAGATGCATCTAAGAGCCATAGCAGTGAATATAAATATAAAGTCTTCAATGCCAAGGAAGCCATTTACTGATACCTAATGTGGAATGTTTAGAAAAACACCCGAGAAGTTCGGGATTTTGTCGATGTGCTTCAGGGCGCGCTCAGCTATCTGTCGAGTCCTGTAATCACCGTGCTGGAAAGCGTCCACCAGCGCTGTGGTTGCATTAGGGTCGCCTGAAATTCGAAAGGCTAGCTCATCGTTGCGCACAAGCCTCTCGACTACCCAAACCGCTCTTCTCTTCAGATTCTCGGTTCGCTTCTCGAGTAGCACGTCGAGGATTGGATTCAACCCTTCTGCTTCACATAATACCTCGACCCCCTTTTCAATGTCAACCTCGTCGTCTAACAGGGAGGACAGAGCTGCAAGCGCTGCCTCGACCACTTTCTCGTTGTTATGGTCTAGGAGGGAGACTAACTTCTCCACGGCCTGCCCTTCCACGAGGCAAAAGCTTTCTTTTAGCGAGCATGTCCCGTGATGGACCCTGCAGAGTCCAGTTACCACGGGTGGCCTGGTTAAACAAGGGAAGATGGATGCACAAAAACCCGCCTTTGGCAAGTCAGGTAGCTTCGTTAACTTTTTGGATTCTTGGGATAGGTTCTCCAAGGCCGTGGCAGATACCATTTGCACGTTGTCAAGCCCGTTCGTCTGTAGAAGATCAATGAAAAGTGCAGCAACGTTGTACTCCCGACAAAGCTCAAGAACATCGGGTTCATTGGACAAAACAAAAGTGAACCTTGCAAGAACCTTAACTAGTCCTTCTAGATATGGGGTTACAAAGCGGCTCCCTCTTGTATCTCCCTGTCGGATGCCAACTATTCTCAAGGTGACTAATTGGAAGAGCTTTTCATCGAGCATCAGCTTCGTTATGGCCATGTCTCTCTCGGGGAGATCAGCTAAAAACCCAACGGCTGCTGCCTGTTCCTCGGATATACCCCCGATACTCTCTGTTATGACCTTGATTAGGCTACTAAGCGGGGCAGATGAACTGCGTAAGCAGCTCGCTAGTTCCTGACCAATGTATGGAGAAAGATTCCGAAGAAGTTTTATGGAAGCGAGTCTAAGATCGTTCTGTGGAGCCTCAACGAACTGAACCAAACTGACAGTCGCACCCGAGTTTTTAACCCCAGAAACGACATTGAACACAGTGGTTGGAGAACTCGTGAGCCCAACGAGAACCTGAAGAAGCTTGCACGCTATTGTAGGTCCGGTGTTGCTAATAAGATGCAGGAAATTATGAATCACATCTTCTGATACCAAAGTCTGATGCTCGGGACCAACAGGCACAGAATCAAAATCATTACCTGAGTTTACGATATTTGCCAAAATTGTTGCAGCGACTTCCTTTAACCGCATGGGCAGTGCATTCGCACCAACGCTAAAGAGATCCTTGACAAGCGGGGGAAGTATGCCTGCCCCAATCAAGATCTTCGCACTAACCTCATAAGACGAGATTTGGTTCAGAGCTTTCAGACCCGCCTCCCTACCCTCCCTATTACTGTACTTTATGATATCAATCAGTGAAGAACCAGCATTCCTAGCTACTAAGACTTTCACGTCATTGTTAAGGACCAGCTCACCAAGAAATGCAGCCATTGAAAGTTTGGTTTCAGACGAGCCTGAGATTAAAGAAAGAAATAAGCACGGATGAACGGTTAAACCAGGAAGGTTAAGAAATTGTGGAATTGAAGGGTATTTGACACACAACAATAGTCTATAGGGATTAGTCGAAGCACCTTCATGTAGTACAGTCAAAAGAGGCTGTAATCTACCAATTTCCGCCATTTGCCTTACGTTTCTTTCACACTTTTCCAGATTCTCCAGCGTTTTCTCAGCATTCTCAATAGTTGCAACATTTTCCGATTTGCTGCTTGCCAATCCAACGAGGATGAGAATTGCTCCATTAATCGAACCCATCTTTTCGCACAATGTCTCGGATTTGGATAGCTCAAAGAGTAAAGACACGGCTTCCTCTCTCTCTTTGTATTGTTCGTGAAACAAGAATTTTACTATTGTCCGAACAGTATCGCCCTCGGCCAATATTTCCTGAAAACTAAAAGACAAATGTAAATGGCACGAACAATAAGCATCTTAAACCACAGCGATAAGAAATATTTCCAAGTAATTAGCAAACCATAGACGACCTTATTATCATCATCATCCTCTACCATAACCCGAAGAGTTTCCAAAGCCTTGCACCGGACCCTGCGACTGCTGCTCCTTAACATGTCAATAACCATTGGTATCAGCTCAGCATTACGGATTACATGTCTATTTGACCGGCTTTTCTGGCAGAAATGCATGAGAAAATGCAATGCTCGAAGAATATCAGTCTCTGCGTTTCCTGGAGATAGCGACCTACGAGCCCTATCAAGCTGTGCAGCTTCGTTCCGTGCATTCCATTCCTCGATGGTGTTCCTCAAAGCCATGCTCGGATTAAGCTCCACGCTTCTTAGCTCTCTTTGTGTCAAGGGACAAACAGGATTTCTTCCATTGTCTTTACATTCCTTGAACCATTTCTCAATCGCCTCTCTCTCGAAAGTCTGTCCATTTTCAAGGCTTACAGGATCACGCATTACTTGCTTTGTTAGCGGGCATATGAACGCATCATATATAGGTTCTATATGCAGTCTCTCGAAATGGTAGCTCTCGTCTGATGTACTACCACCAACATCATGATTCTCATCCCAGCATTCGGCCATCTAAACCTCTGCCTGTCAAAACACGCAAACCCTTACTTTCAGCCATTTTTGTCCACAGTAAATCAATTTCTTAGCAGGCAGAGATGCTAAAGTGGAATGCATACAGTAAATGGTGTAACAACTAACAAGCATTGCCAAATGCCAAACAATTTTGGCTCAAAAATTACTAGTGGCAAAGCCCAAATTAAGGAACTAATTCTTTAAACTCACCATGACAACATTACATCCCGGCTCGACAAGAGTGGGAGAGAAAATCACAATGACTCAGCGGCCTATTAGGTGGAAGGACCCATGTCGGACCACACCACATTGGGTGTAACCCTACATTGCGGTTGCCGGGGCTCGATCCTGTGTGCCCACAATCTACTTCAGGAACCAACTGAGCTGCCCATGCGGGCTACAGAATTACATTTCTATATTGCTCAAGAAAGACTCAAGTTTTCCTTGTAAGATTATGATCTGGCTTAACTTCTATGAAGATACCAAACTCTGGGTTGTCACCACCTGATACTGATTGCAAAAAGCTGTGACAAATATCAAGAACTACTGTCCAAACCTAAACTGACCTCTACAACACACCCCATGTAAAAGACTCAACAAAATCCAAAAGCAAAAACAACAAAAACTTCCATTTTGAACTTAACAATATCTTCTTCACCCAATAATTGATCAACCTCAGCATAAAACCAAGAAATTAGAGCGAGAAAATAACTGGAAATTACCTAATGGGCAATTCTTGAAACTCAGAGGCTAAAACTGGGAAGCTGAAAGCTTAAACCCTGCATCAAGATCCAGTTTTTATGAACTGGGCAGCTTTCATTCGTCCATGACACCTTTAGAGATGGGGGCAAAACGGGAAGAAAGAACAAAGAAAACGAAGAAGACGAAGAAGAAGTTTCAAAGTTTGTTGATCAGTGAATAAAACAAGCGAAAAACAACAAACACAAAAATTTTAAAAATCCTATTTATGCTTACACATAAAGAAGCTGATTAAGTGTAATTTACTCCCAAATATATACTAAGCTGAAATTAAAGTTAGTCCCAAATTTAATGTGAAAAGGATTGTTCGTTGACTGAAACCCCACACCACTGGCTGTTGCTCAGCTGTGTTGACGGGCGAGAGCGGAGGGAGAGAAACGGCGACGAATCAAAGCTGTCATTTAAGGTAAGCCACCTTTTACATTTTTTGACTGTTGAGTAATTACAACCATTGAATTATTAGCAGTAATTATTAAGGATGAATGCGATGGGTGATCTTTCGTGGCGATTAAGGTCTGTACGTGTACTGATTATTAGTTGGCGCTTTTGTGGAGCGGTCGGCACCGCATTCACGGGAATAGCACTCTCCCTAAGACACTTCATCACATTCCACCATTTGTTTCACCTTAAAATGTTATAAATCATTAATTAATTTCTACTTTTTTTGCCATAAAAATAAAATAGCATAAATTTTTCATACTTATCCAAT
This sequence comes from Ipomoea trifida, assembly GCA_003576665.1. Taxonomy (NCBI): domain Eukaryota; kingdom Viridiplantae; phylum Streptophyta; class Magnoliopsida; order Solanales; family Convolvulaceae; genus Ipomoea; species Ipomoea trifida. The sequence continues at coordinate 1,012,423 of CP025653.1, read as the reverse complement.
ACTCAATTTAAATCAAGAAAAATTAATAATTAATAATAATAATAATAATAATAGAACCCGAGTTCGATTCCCACAAGTGACGATATCCCCGCCAGCTCCTGTGCGTCCTGGAGCGCACGCGGGTGGACCTGTACCATTAAACGGACGGAGAAAGACTCAGTGGATTTACCAAAAAAAAAAATTAATAAACAACTCCCACAGGCCACATAGAATCAAAATTACTCATCTTTGCCCGTTGGGCAGCTCAACTACTCACATACTCACATGGGAAGAAAGATCAAAGATTGAGTCTCACCCGTGGCAGTGTGGGAGCAACAGTTTCTGTATTCAGCTAAGTTATCATGATTTAGGTTTTCCCATATGCTTTGTCGAGCCATTGGAATTAGAGATTCAACTTTCTAGGAAGAATATTACTCATCTATTTAATACTCCGTATCACTCTACCATAATCTAATCATTTGCGTACACTCAATACTATAATCATTAACTATGGTCGTTATCAAACATCTTCTGTCCACTATAACCACCAACTACCCTTGCTCACATTCAATCTATTTATATGCATTAACCCATAAAGGGTTGGATGAGCACCATTCAAGCAATGAGCCAATGAAGCAATATGTATCTCCAGCGTATTAAATTCGAAAATATAACTTGACCGATTATACTTGACCTAATGAACCAATCCCATTAAACTTGGCCTAGTAAAAATAATCCAATGAGTAGGGAAAAAGGGTAAAATTATGGGCAATTCGAAACTGCAAGGTGGAAAGTATGGTATGATTACTAATCTTGATAATTTGAGAGAAAATTCAGAAAGGAAAAAAAAAAAAACATTTTCCTTCATTAAATATCATTTCTCCATTTCCCAATGGTATTTTACACCAAGAAAACATATCTGACATAAAAATGATTTCATGTTTTCTAAATTGAAAAAGAACATGAGTTTCAATTTCCAATTGAAAATAAAATTTTGGATAGTAAAAACAGTTCAATGAGCACAGCCAAATATGAACACAAAGAGTGTGCACACAAAAACTCCTGCTTATGCACATGCAAAATATGCATACAATATTCAAGAAGATCAAGAACACGAGCAAGTAGAGCTAAGAAGACGAGACGGGCAAATATTCATAATACAAATATAAACAATCCAACGATGGGAGGAACAAGCTTCCAACCCATTGTACCAAGTAGAAGATGAACAGCGCGCTACAGAAGCTATAAGCTGTTACCAAGTTAAATCCGAATTCTAATAAGGAGCTACATACAAGTCACTAAACGAACGGACAATATGAAGGGGCAACATATCCTTAAACAAACAACAATCCTAAATATAATACTAGCCAGGTCAACTGCTAAAACCATCAAGAACAGCTCCATAAGCACACTATCATCCTACCACAAGTGTTCACTCGTCATCTTCCTCCTCCTGCAGTACAAATTGAGTAATCATGAATCAAAAATCTCGAAATATTGATTGAACACAGTGTATAGTGTACTTAAAAGCTCATAATGAAACGTTGACAAACCTCTCCGCTGCCATCTTCCTCATCATCATTCACTTCAGACTTTGACTTGTCAGACTCTTCCTCATCACCTCCTCCCTCCTATTCATCAATCACCAAAAAGACTCAAACTTCAAACTTAAAACATACTAAAGGAACAAAACAACCAAGATAACTATACTAATTGCATAATGTATGGAAATTTATTAACCATTTTCTTGTCGTAAGCTTCCATCTGTCTGTTGTAGTCCTCCTTGCGCTGCTCTGCCTTAGCTATGTAGGGAGCTTTCTCCTAAATTCCAAATATTTTCATTAAAAATGCCCCACAACACATTAAAATGATGAACCCAACTGCAAATATACCAAATAGCAAACAATCTACCTTTTCAGACAAGGATTTCCACTTATCTCCAGCAGCTTTTCCAACCTATTTTTCAAACATTATTACTACTCCACTAGAAATTTACATCACAATTATTCGTATGGCAAACAAAACAGAGAAATCACTCACAGTAGCAACTGATTTGTTCTTAGGATGCTTTTCCTTGTACTCTTTCCTGAACTGTTCCCTGTACTCCCAAAAAAAAGTGGCAACATACTAAAATTTTCATACAAAAGACATTATTTCGGCAACAACATAAGACACAAGAGAATCTAAAAAATCTCAGACATGAAAACGAAGAAAGCACTGGGAGGTCTTTTAGGCTTATTGGGATCCTTCACATTCTTCCCCTTCTTCTTCACTGCAAGCCTATTTCAAACCCAAAGACAAAAACTTTTTCAATTAAAATAACAACGAAAACGGTGGATGAAAAAAAAAGTCAAATACTTGAGCGAAACCCATACTTGCTGTCCGCCTTTCTTGAGTCGGCCTTCGATTTCCCTCCTTTCATGATGAATTCTGAGAATCCCCAACAAAAAATTAAATAAATAAATAAATAAAATCCCAAAAAAATCAGAAAATTGGATCTGAAATAACGGTGCAAATCGAAGAAAAGACCGGAAATTGATTCGAGCTACGATGAAATAGCACATAAATTAGGTTCAATCGAAGAAACTTACTGTTGCAGAGAGAAAGCTAGGGTTAGGGTTGAGAGGCAGGAAAGAGAGATGAGAAAGAGCGAGTGAAGATATTTTGGGAAGAATATACGGACTTAAGTCCTATCATACACTGTGGCAGGTATCACTGGATCATCCTTAGTCCTCACGTTCATTTGATTATACTATAATTATGAAAATTCACCTCTGCACCAAATTTACCAAGAAATAAATTAATTAATTAACATATTCTTAAACCAATTTTTTTCCATCTCTAACCCATTAGACTGAATTTTATTTCTTCACTAAAATAATATAGGTTCTCATAAATTAAGACTTTGTATTATCTTTAAATATTTTAATATAAAATATAATTATAATGCAAATATTATTTTATTCTACAAATAATAAATCATAGAGCATCCATATACACGCTCACGGTGAATCACCCTATGGTCGGGAATCAAACCTCTTTGACTTGGGTTGATGGCTTGAGTAGACATTATCTCCAAACAGTAAGCCAGGGCAACGTTGTTGCGAGCATACGTACTTAATAGTGCTTGTTGTTGTGATTGTATTATAGCAACGAGATCATTATCATCCTCTTGTGAGGATGAAGGTAGGTGTCGGGGTGAGGATGAAAAGCCACAAAAGGGGTGTGGGGGGTTCATATCTCAAGATTTCTATGGTGAAGGGATGAAAGATAAGTGTATATGTCATGTACTTATATATCAAATATGATATCTTTTCCAAATCCCAATGACAATTGTTTTTAACCATTGGATTAGATAACAAGCATCTTAGCCGTTAATTGGTATGCATATCTTTCCAACACACAATTCAATATCTGATATGATATATTTCCCAAATCCCAAAAGACAATTGCTTTCAACCGTTGGATTATATCACAATCATCTTAGCCCTTAATTGGTATTTGTTTTCTTTCCAACACACAATCCAATATATGACATGATATCTTTTCCAAATTCTAAATACAATGGCTTTCAATCGTTGGATTATATCACAAGCATCTTAGCCCTTAAGAGCATCCACATGTGTGGATCATAGCAAGTTTCGCACCTGCTGCGCGCGTGCATTGCACGCGCCGCTAGGCGCGTAAATCACTTTTGTTAATTTTTTTTTAAACTTTTTTAGAAATTGACAACTTTTCTATGCTTCTGTTTCCTTCTTTTTTGTTTTGCTTCTTCCCTTTACTAACTTCATTCCCACGTGAACTGAAATAAACCCTCAAAAAACTATAACAGATAAGGATGCTCTAACTGGTATTTGCCTTCACTATACTATATATAATAGTACACTATCTCTAAATCATAAACCACAACTCTTTGAATTCTTGCTCTCTCTCTTAACCATTCATATAACTCTTTATATTCTATATTCATCTCCATTCTCTTTGAAAAAAATGTCCAAGACATTCACAATTCGAACAGCTTCATACTTTATTGAAAAAGATCAACTCTCTTTGTCATGTGTATGCTGATATTTCCCAAGATAAAACTAAGGGTCCTTATCATGAAGTGCTACCAACACATGTTGGAAACACTCGACCATTGAGGTCACTTCAAACTAATATGCAAACTATAATGGCAGTTGTCGCTAAATTAAGAGGATGTATTGTACATGTTGAGAACTTGAACCCGAGTGGTGCTTCAGAATAAGACATTGTGAGTATTTTGTGATTATATATAAATTGTAAATACTTTGAACGCTTATGTTATTTATTTTAATTGATATGAGTCGTTGATCAAATCTAGATCAATGGCTCAAATCAATGAAAATTTTAAATATAAAAAAATGAACAACCTCCATTAATGCTCTCATCTAAGCACCTGGGATGACAGCCATCTAAAGGAATTCATTAAATTGTTTATAAAATTAATAAACAAACCACAAATCTTAAGCATCAAAATGGTGTACCTTAAGTACACAAACCACGCACCTTAAACACACAAACCACGCACCTAAAGTTTTTAAATGGCACACCTTAAGTACACAAACAACGCACCTTAAGCACACATATCACGCACGTAAATGTTTAAAATGACGCACCTTAAGTACAAAAACCACGCACCTTAAGAAGGAAATCCACGCACCTTAAGAAGGAAATTCACGCACCTAAAGTTTCAATAATTGTCTCACCTTAAGCATACAAATCATACGCACCTTAAGAATGAAAACCACGCACCTTAATAATGAAAACCACGCACCTTAAGAAGGAAATTCATGCACCTGAAATTTGACATAAATGCAAAAAGACCAAATTGCAACCGCACATTTTTTTTAATCACTGTTAATCCTGAACGTTAATTTAGGCAAGATCAATAGCTCACATTTAACCGCACAACCATACATAAGACCATCAACCCCGCACGATAACTCATATATATATATATATATATATATATATATATATATATATATATATATATATATATATATTAGTTTTGTGTATCAACTTATTCACCACCCACAAATTTCTCTCATTACAAAAGGAGGAAAAAAAAATTAGTGCAATTTGTTGGTTCGATGGTATGCTCTAATTGGACTTTACTTTCCGTTTAGTAAGTTGATTAACTGATTTTGTAGACTTATTAGCCGAATACTCCGTATATTATAATTCAAAAAACTTGCAGTCATGCATAATAGGTTTTGATGAACAAAAATCAAACATTTGCATATTTTACAATTTTGATAATTTCTTCCAATTTTAGCAGTGATATAACTGAAGATGCACAAAAACCCACTCTTGAATATGGGAATTTGGTTATGGGCATTGATAAAAAGGGAAAATTGCAAATTTTGTTCCTCAGTTATTTTTATTTGGTCATTTTTGTACTTTAGTGTTACGATTGCAAAAATTAGTTCACCATGTAACCAAATATTTGTAAATTTACTTCATCTAGTAAAAGTAAATTTTATTGTCACGTACTGTTTGATTTTTATTTGGTACCTAATGCCATATTATATTGTCATTAGTCATTGTTGGTTTTACGGTCATGAGGTGGCCGGACAACGGGCCAACACAATCGTAAAAAATAAGGAAAAATTATATGAAGTATTGAAAAGTAATGAGACAGAGTAGTTGCCCCTTGTATTAAAATTAGAACCCCTTACAATGTGATCCAGAGGTACTTATACAAGAATAATGAGCCCTTGAAAGGAAAGTAAGAAAACTTAACAAATTCGAATTTAGGAAAATTGCCAGAACCGCCATAACTACTACCTAATTTAGAATAGGAAAGTATTTCACCAAATATGGAAAAGATCCTCAGTGAATATCGCATCACCGCCTCTAAGTGCCGCATCCGGCCGGACACCACAACCAGGCTGCCTACACCAGGTGGACTAGCGGGATACTAGACCCGACCCATCCACTGGTCAGGGCGGTCAAATTGCGGGCTCTTGATACCGGGGGGACGCTCCAGATTGAGTACCCTACTCGAGAGTATCCATTACTCATCTCTTCTATATGTTGTGCCATGTTACATTGTTACCTGCTTTCTAATAATAATAATAATAATAAATAAATAAATAAATATTTATATTTTCTAAAAATAATAATAATTGACAACAAAAGTGAGCAAATGGACTAAACTTGCACGTATTTGGCTAAATTGAGGACTAAGCTTACAATTAACAATTATGGAGGCCAAGCACCTTGTGCTCTATTGGCATGTAGTGACCACCCTCAGATGGGAGGTCATGAGTTCGAGTCTCAGTGATGAACAGATACTACAACGTAATAGGGTCAGTTGTATTCAAAAAGAACATCAAACTATACTGATTTGTGCAATTAGACATTTTAATTGCAAGTCATCTAGAGTTTTAGCCAACATTCGAGGACCGTTGCATTCTACCGAAAAGTGCGATCGGTTGGTCGCCGTCTTCGTCGAATGGAAATGGAGACCAAACTGCTCGCCATCTCCGTTCGAACGAATATGAAAACCAAAGGTGGCCATCTCCATCGAACGTAAATGGAGACCAAACTGGGTCGCCATCTCCGTTCGACCAAACTGGTCGCCATCTCTAGTCGAACGGAGATGGGACCGATTTGGTCTCCGTTTCTGTTCGACGGATCTCTATTGCTGGAGAAGGCTGGTCGCCTTCTCTGGCAGAATGCAACGGTCGCCGATGTTGCTTCACTCGCCGGATGTTCATTGGAGTTGGCTGAAACTCTAGGTGACCTGCAATTACAGGTCACAAATAGGTTAGAAGGTTTGATTGCTCCAAAATAACAAGTTTGAGGGTCTAATTAGAACTTTTTGATGTTGAATGGTCTAGTTGTACAAATCAGTATAATTTGAGGGTCTATTTGACACTTATTCAAAAAGAAGAAGAAGAAGAAGACGAATAAGAAGAAGGAGGAGGAGGAGGCCGCTTATTGGCATAAAGATTCTAAATCTTTATGTTGAGTGAAAATTATATCAATATTTTTAGAATTTGGTAAAAATATTAAATATTTGTGATTTGGGAGTTATTGTATAAGAGCGAGGTTTGCTTCAAATAGTAGTTTTTCCTATGAATTGAAATTTTTTAAATATTTGTGTTTTGTAATTCAAGGCTATAAGAAATATTTGTGTTTTTAAATTTTTAATTATTTGTGTTTTCTAATTTTTAAATATTTGTGTTTTTAAAATTTTAAATAAAGCTACAAGAAAGGAATTCAAGGCAAAATAAAAACAAAAACAAAATAAAATAATAAAAATTATAAAAGACAAAAAGAAAGTTGAGTTGGGTAGGAAAGCGCACACACGACACTGCACGTAGGTAGTCCTTTCTGGCCCTCTCCAACAACCCATAGCAAACGTTGAGTTGGAAACGACGACGTAAAGAATAGCCTAGTCAAAGGGAAAAGCTTTTATGACATTATTATGGGTGCTCTCCTCATTAATCAATTTGGGTGTTGTTAGAGTTAATTATCAAACTCCTTATATAACTTATACTATCGATTGCATTAGGAAATCCATTTAGCACATTTGATGGTTGACAAGCATCACCACACCAATCTTGCATGAATTCCTCTTTGGTCAATTTGGGCAATAATAGAGTTGAATGTGAAATCCCTTGCATTACCTACATCATGTTGCACCATGAAATCTATTTGTCACATACGCTTGACTCGAATCCCTAATTATCAACTCCATCGACCTTCTAAAGCTACGCTAAGGCCATTGACCTTATAGAATCCCAACTACTGAAACTCCATCGACCTTCTAAAGCTACGCTAAGGCCATTGACCTTATAGCATCCCAACTACTGAAATTTTTGTGAGTCTTTTTATAACTTGTTAGCTCGCTTGATGAGATATTAGAGATGATAGATAAAAAAAAAAAATTTGAGATAGTTTTTGTTTTTGGGGTTTTTCTAAGATTTTGGTATAGTAAAAAATAAAATTAAAGATTAAAAAAGAAAAGAGAGAGAAAGACAAGCAAGTGCTGCGTGCACCAGTAGTGTTTCGCCTCATATATGGTTGTTATATCATACTTAAAACGAATCAGTGATAAGTAAGTTAACTTGACTTCTAGTGGATCACCCATCCTATGATTCATGATTGGTGTAAACCAAACACGTTTAACCACAGAGTTCTTTGGTTATATGGTTATCATATCCTATTTAAAATCAATTGGTGATAAGTAGGTAGACATTAACCATTTAACAACATCCTTCTAGGGTAAGCCACAACGTCACGTCTCGAATTCGAATCAAATAGGGGCTAAACTTGGCCAACGCCAACAACTAATGATGATTTTTTTCTTCATGGATTAATCAAGGAAAAATTTGTCAATAGACAAACATAACTGCACCAATCTTGCACGCATTTATCTTGTGACAAAAAGTGGAGGGGTAAATCATAGTGACTCAGCTGACCAACATATACTAGACTTTTACTCACTGCCGCTGGTGAGACTCGATTCTTGGTCTCATATGACATCTTGCATGCATTTCTCATTCGTAAAATTGGGGGATATTGGAAAACCATCCACAAGGCCTAATACCTTATTCCTCACTAGTAATGTTGTCATTGCGATTCGCTTAAAAAATGATTTACAAAAATATCTAATAAATGTTTAATTCCAAAATAATTAAAAGTCAATATGTGTATTAAATATTACAAAAATAGTACAAAAAATAACCATATCTTTCTCAATTAAATGTTTATAATACTTAGATAAAACATAAATAACGAGCTATTTATATTATATATAAAGTAGTAAAGTACGATATATTTTGCTTCACCTTATTCAGTGTGTCATATCACACCTGTTAATTTCAATTCTACTGAATACAAACACTATCTTATATAAAAAATTTAAATTATAAATTGTTTCATACAAAATGGGAAAGATCACAAATAGAATAACATTTATATTGAAAATCTTAGTAATTTAAATACCTTTTTTAAAGTTTATTTGTGTGACGAGAAAAACTTGTAGTTATTGTCCAAAAGTATGCAAAGGGTAAATCCCATTTCAATGGTATAATAGCATCAAATTATGCTTTTATGTAATAGCTTGCAAACTACATCAGAAAAGTAAATTGTACTAGAAAAATTACGTGCGACAAACTATATCAAACTCATGACTTTGAAAATAAAAATCACACTACATTCACTTAATCACACATTTCAGAGCTTAAATAGTTTTTTTTTTTTTTTTTTTTTTTTTTTTTGAGATAGAGCTTAAATAGTTTTTATTATTGAAAAATGGTCAAATACACCCTTAAATAGTATACGAAAGTGCAATTAAGCCCTTAAACTTAAAAATGCGCAATTAAGTACTTCAACTTCATAAAATCAGTCAAATAATCCAACTTAGTAGGTAAGTAATATGTTATCAGTAACTATACCATTTTCAACCATATGAACAATAATAAAAAAAAAAGTCAACAGAAGCCAAAACGGCCACCAACGTCCTTCTACAGGAAGAAAGCGGTGTTTGGTTGTCTCTTCTTAGACGACCGATGTCGCCTTCTTCAACTGAGGAAGAAGGCGATTGCCTTCGACTGATGAAGAAGGCGACCAGGGACCCACGACCGAAAAACGATCATTGGTGACTGATTTAACCATATGAAGTTGAATTACTTGGTATTACTAGTAGGTGACTGGCTACTGAATTTGAATGCATCAAAATAATCAATTGATGTGTTTAATTGAATTCTTTAAAATTTGAGAACTTAATTACACTTTGGTATAATATTTAGAGGTCGATTTGACCCTTTTGCCCTTTATTATTTGGATTTAGTGATGTAAAATTGGTTTGATATGTCATATGTCTGTTGCGAATTGGAGCGGCGTACCTATAACCTATAGTTCACATTAAATACGGGATTTTAATATATATATAATATAATTTTTTTTAAAAAAATTATTTACTATACGCCAATAAAAAACAGGGGAGAAAAAATAAAAGGAAAAAAAAGAAAAAAAGCGAAGCTGCTGGGGGAGGAGAGAGAGAGAGGGAGGGGAGAGATTTTTAGACAGAAGAGAGAGAAAATTCGGGCCAAACGGAGAAGAGGGAGAAAAATGGGTAAGGCAACAGCAGCAGCAACAGTGTCTGTAGCATCAGACAAAATGAAGCGGAAGAAGAAGAAAGGGCGGCCATCTCTCTCGGATCTCCGGACCCGAGACGGCAATCAATCGCCGGGTTCGAATCCGACAACGCGCCGATCGACGCGGCGTAACCCTAATTTGGGCTCCCCGGCCTCCCCTCCGCCGGAATTCGACGAGGACGACGACGAGAGGAAGGAGAAGAAAGTGAAGCTCGTTGGGCGGTTGCCCCAGTCCAGCGCTAACCAGCCCCAGCAGCATTTCGAGAATTCGCCCGGGAATTCGGACTCGGGTTCCGACCCGGACGACGAGAATCTCGAGTCGTCTGTTAAGAAACGCAAGGTCGACGCCGAAGATTGCAGATCTGAACTCGCCGTCTCTGATCAGGTTCCCCAATTTTTCTGGCTTATTTTTATTGTATTTTTTTTGTTTAATTTTTATTGGAGGGAGTGGGGGGAAAATGAGGGGAATGATTTCAGAATGTTTCTAATAATCCGAATCTGGGGGGACGTAATCAATGTATTTCTATTTTGGAAAAAAATTGAAGAACTTTTATATATTTTTTCTCTTGTAGAAAAATGATTTTTGGGGTTTTCTGCGGCTCAAATTGATCAATTTTTTCTAGAAAATTTGGCGCGTAACCCTTTGACTTTCATGATCTCAATTCTCAAGTCCATGTGTTTTGACTCAACCATAAATTTTCTGTTATATATAATCCGGAACAATATTTTTTTTTTTTGGTATTTATTTCTTTCAAATATGGATATACTTAAAAAGAACATTTTTGTTAGTATAAACGGGTCTTCTACGGAGTGTTAAACTGTATTATTGATAATTTCTTGTTTATGGAATTCCCCTTTTGAAAAGTATTGCTGTGCTTAAAGTACTATTTATAAAAATATACATATCACGTTTAGCAAAGTCCCAGATTTAACTTTTCTTTGATTATTTTCAGTTGCTAATTTTTTTGTGTTGTACTTGCTCTGCTCTTTTGTGTTTTGTTTTACTCCCTTATCCATTATTGAGCGACTCCTTTGACTGAATCTTGATAATTTCTTGTTTATGGAATTCCACTTTTGAAAATTATTGCTGTGCTTAAACTGCTCTTTCACTGTATTTAAGTTGAGTAATTATTGCTCAAACAACATAAAATTTGTATTAATTTTGCAGGGAGAAAAGACTTTGAAAGCGATGGACACTCAACATGGTTTTAATCTAACCTTTCACTCTCTGGAAATCTTGATTTTATATAAATAAATACACACATGTATATACACGATATATATATTCGTCAGAAATTCCCAGTAATTCGGTATGCTTTTCTTTCTTTTTTGTTAAATGTAATTGTGATTATTAATTTTGTGGACAGGGTCACCATTGGCCTCTGGCCCCACAACACCTTTGCCAGACAAAAAGTTGTTGGTCTTCATTCTTGACAGACTTCAAAAGTGTGTATTTTTCCTTTTAGCTCCTTGGATATTCTTTGAGGCTCTTACTGTTTTCAGATTATTAGGCTTATGCCAGTTTCCTTTTTATAACAAATGCAGGAAGGACACTTATGGTGTATTCTCTGAACCTGTGGATCCAAATGAGGTGCTTTTGCTACTAACACTTTCTTTTTTCCTGCTGATTCTTGTTCCTTGAAAGCTAAGTTTTCAAACGGTTTCTTTGCAGCTACCTGATTATCATGAGATTATAGAGCATCCAATGGATTTTGGGACTGTGAGAAAGAAGCTTGATGGTCGGCTTTATTCAAACCTTGAGGAATTAGAGGTTAGTTATAGATTTTGAAGCTGAGAACTGTATTACTGTAATGCTTTTTACTGTTATTGTAAGTTATAGTTCTAATGAAGCCATATGGTTTTATGTGAGCCAGCCATCAAGTGATAATGATGTATGTTTTTTTTAATTTTGATTGTCTGAGAAGTATGGATGCAATGTTGCATTGGTGCACATATCTTCATTCCAACCCTACATGATATGGGAGTCTAGAGCATTCTTTTAATACAGTTAATTAAGCCTTTACGCCTTTTATAAATAGAGGTATATTATTTTTTGGCTGACAGTTCTAGTGATTAATAACCAGTGCCCCTTTTGCAATTGGATGCCCTTTTCAAGACCTTTCAACCTGAGAATGTTAGTTTTGGGTGTGGTGTTTGGAAAATTTTCCAAATGGTTGTATGGTTTATACTGAGCATCATAATTCTGGGAAATACTGCTAGAATTTTATGCTGTTGTATACATGCATGTTTTATTTACAAGAGTAAAGGTAAGTAATCTGCTAGAGGCTTGATTTATCCAATCCATTCTCATGGTGTTTCTTCATGAAAAATAAATCTATTATTCCATATTTTGATGTTCTTGTAGTGTATCAAACTTTTTAGCATTGCAAATATATCAAAGTGATTTTTTAAAAAGTTGTTCTGCTAGGTGTGTTGAGAGTATCATTGTTCTTGACTAGCAGTATCTCAATATTACCTTATGAATATCTAATTATTACCTGCAATGTCTCTGTGGTAGCCATCTTCCTGTTCTAGTTTTGTATGCTCGCAATTTCTCCACAAAGGAGTTTTTTGTCCTGAATCTACAGTAGCGTGTCTTAAGGATCTAGCTCTTGTCTTATTTACACAAGAAAAATAAAAAAGAAGAGGTTTTTTTAGCTCTTTGAATCTTCTACCAGTTAACCTCTAGTGGCTTGGCTGTATGCATGGATCTCCCTGATTCTTTGTATATCTTATCATTCTTTTTAATTTATTTTCTTCCATTTCTTCTGTATTTATTTAGTGCATTATTTATTGGGGATTGGTAACATTTTGGCACATGACTGGTTTTAAAATTGACTGCAACATATTGTTTAATGCAGGCTGATGTAAACTTGATATGTTCAAATGCAATGCAGTATAATGCACCGGATACTGTTTACTTCCGGCAGGTGTGCCTTATTCTTTGTATGATGTGCCTCATTGCTTATCTTGAATCTGCTTGATCTTGAAAATTTGACTATTTCAGGCACGGTCTATTCAAGATCTGGCAAAAAGGGACTTTGAAAATTTGAGGCATGAGGGTGAGGATGGTGAACCACAACCTAAGGTTGTTCGTAGAGGCAGGCCCCCAAGTAGTAAAAATATGAAAAAGTCTATCGAGACATCTCCTGTTGATCGTGTTGGTCCTGAGATCTCCTCCGGGGCAACTCTTGCCAGTGGGGAGGATAAAGCTATTGGATCTAATTCTTACAATCTAAGAAAGGCACAGCCACTTTATAGGTTTCGGTCTAATGATGTATCTTTGTATCGCTCACGCAATGGTGAGAGTTACTCTGAGCGGTCCACCGATTGGAATGACGAGTTCCCAGGTTTCAACATGTACATTATGTGCATTATTTCTATTTCATCTTTTATTGTGAAAAATGAGCAAAGCATATTTTACTTTTTCAGCTTCAATTTTGAGAGCTGACATGAAGTATGGAAGCAAACACTTTGCACTTGAGGACAATAGGCGTGATACCTACAAGCAATTCCATTCATCTTCTGGAAATGAACCATCATTATTTGACAACAGAAATGGAAACCTGAAGTGGCTAATGGCTGTATGTATCTCACTCTCAATAATATCTCTCCTCTACTAAATGTTGGCAGGATTGGTCTCTGTAGACTCAAACCCCGTTTCCAGATAATTTGGGAAATATTATAACAAACCTGAGAACTTGGCATCATAACTCCCGACTGAGTTGCCACTTGTTTGTCTCGCAAATATTTCCATATGTTTTTCTCTTTATTATAAATAATTTGATGCCATGAAAATTCAAGTTGGAAAAGTACACTTTAATATTTTATTGTCTAGCAATCTAGCATGACAGCTGTTCTTTGATAATGGAATTTGCTCGTTTGATCTATTGCCTGACTGAACCTTGGCTTACTGTTCAACTACTATGCAGGTAGGGCTTCAGTTGGAGCAGCACGCGTATGCAAGGAGCCTTGCCAGGTATGCAGCAAATCTTGGACCTGTTGCCTGGAAGGTAGCGTCAAAGAAATTGCAGCACGTTCTTCCTCCGGGAGTTCAATTCGGTCCAGGGTGGGTGGGAGAAGGTGGAGCTCGGCCACAGCCATCATGCCTTTCACCTGAGACGCAGAACTCACCAAATAGATTGGCAACCGATCACCATTCTAGTAGACCTTTAACCCCGCCTTTTCCTAGTTCAAACTCTGCCACCGCAAGCACATCCTCTGAAGCAATGGTTGAAGCTGTCAGGAAATTGAATAGCCTGAACGAGATGTCAGACCAGCGCGGTGGTGGTGGGTACAACACCTCTCAGGCCTTACAAAAATCCATATTTCACCCAAACCGGAATGGTATGAATGGCATGTTTGGATACGACCTGAATGTCCGAGTTCAGCCCCCCGGTCCAGCCTCGCCAAGTTCTAGCATCCAAATCGGTTCACCAAAGCAGCCAGACTTAGCTTTACAACTCTAGTTAGGCCCTATAACTAATCGCAAAGGTTCGAGGTGTTGTGCAATTGGACGGTAATGAAGGAAAAGGTAAGATAGCTCAGCAGCAGTGTAACAGAAAAAGCGTAGGAACTCTACTACTGGGGAGAAAACTTGTACAGATTGTGTATTCAATTTTTTTGGGTTGAAACTCAGGGGGATGTCTTCAGCACCCAACCTTTGAATCCCGCAGTTTAGATAAAAAAGAAAAAGAACAAAAAAAAGAAGAGAATAGAGAAATGGTGAATTTCTTTTTAGAATATCAATCAAATCATACATTGAAAAATTGTATTGTATTATGTCCGTAACTACTACTCAGTGCTTAATTTGGATTCCAAAATTCCTCCCTATTTAATTGCCACTTTCAACTTGTCTTTACCCTAAAGCACTTACCATTTCACTTGTGTTGTATATGTATGTATGTTTGTTTTGGAATTAGAAGGAAAGGGGAACATCCAGAAAAAGAAACTAGCTACCCAGCACACCCTCCTAGGCCAACTGATATCCATCAGTCATTAGCCAAGAAGCATTGTATCTCTATTGGTGCATTATCAAGTATCTATAGTTCCGTCTGCATTGATAGTTCAGTTAGACTCAAGATCGAGCCTTAATACTTGCAATTTGAAAGTTTCACTCTTTTGTGGGGGTGGTTCATTGTTGGTACTAGATCATATGAGAGGATTAGCTACCAAATGAGCCGTTGAATCAATATAATTTATCATTTCACAAGGATTCAGGATCGTACCTAATTGGCCTCCGTAATCTGTTAGACTGGAGTACGAGCGAGAACCGATAAATCAAAAAATTTCGTCTTTTCTAGACAAAGTATCTATAGCCTACGATCTTAAG
This sequence comes from Ipomoea trifida, assembly GCA_003576665.1. NCBI lineage: Eukaryota > Viridiplantae > Streptophyta > Magnoliopsida > Solanales > Convolvulaceae > Ipomoea > Ipomoea trifida. The sequence continues at coordinate 996,976 of CP025653.1, read as the reverse complement.
CAAATGACACCAATACATTTTAGTTGTAGGCTTGTAGCTAGCCAACCAATTCAAGACAAGTACATTGAATCACATGCTAAGACCTTCTATCTCACACAATCTAAAAACCCTTTAGCACAACCCAAAATTCAGCTTCAACCACACTAAAAGTTTCAATGCAATACATGCATGAATCTTACTAACCAATATCCTAAATTAAACTCCCTCGTCAACTCGTCATGTCATCTATTTTTCCAAAAAGAGAATTAAGGATCGAATTTACTAAATTTTTTTAGTTTTTTACATTTCACTTTACTCATGAAAACCTTAAATGTTTTCGAACAAACAGCCTAACGAACGATCAATGGCGGCGGCTGCATGGAATGTGTCGTTACCGTAGGGCTGTAGTTGCCGTCGAAGACCATATACAACAGAAATGATACAGACGTGCTTCTTTGACTTTGACTGGATAAAACCATTCATTCTTTCATTAACACTAATTACTAATCATTGCTTTAATAATATATAATTTAATAATTCCTCTAAATTGTTTATTTAACTTTGTATCTTATTCCAACGTCTTCTTAGTCGATCTCGTCCAAAAGATTTTTCTAATGTCCTTTATTTTTTCTACGTAATTTGTGAATTATTACACATGAGTTGAGTTTACCAAAATACACCCCCCTTAAATAAAATGGATACGAATTTCCCTAGTCACTCAAAAAAAATTATATTTTATGAAACTATTTATTTATGATTTTAATGAAAGAGATTCGTAATACGGACTTACGGTGTATCTCATAATCTCATATTGAAGTCCTTAGAATGATTAATTAGACTGGTGTAAGGTTGTACAACTCCGACCGAGTTAGTCAAATAGTTGATTTGGTAACATAATTTCAAATTTAACTCCATATATAAGGGAACTGCTTATTAATTTTCTCAATTTAAATAAATCATAGGGTCACGAAGTTACCTTCACTCAAAGCACATTTTCAAGTAATATCAATGATTTTTTTTTGATAAATCAAACTCTTGTGAACAAATATAAATTTTTGTGTTGAAAAATGATATCTAAATAAATTAAAAAGAGTGGCACTTTATGTATGCTCAAATATAGTTCAAACGTGCACGCCATCACATGCCAAGTGGCACAACCTCAGTGGACACTCAACTGGCAATAGAATCTCTTACCAAACCCAAACACGTAATTCCGAAAGGAGTTTCTAACTAATTTTTAGCGTATAAATTTTCAATTTTAGATAATAATTCTAAAATTTAGTCTATATTTTCTTTATATATATATGAGACATGCAAACACAAGGTTTTGATTATAAGAACTATCTATTGACCTTTTCGGTTTGAGCCTGTCAGAGCAACCTAACATGATTTATTTTCTTGCAATCTTTTAATTAGTTAACTTGAATTTCAAAGCGAACCTTACTCATAACGCGTTTTTGAGTAATAGTTGTAAAGTTTTTTTTTTTTTTTTTTTTTTGTAAATTAAATAAGGGTAAAATACCATATAATTTAGACAATATGATTGAACCAACAAGTAAGGATATAGAAATCAAATAATTAAAGAAGAAAAATATTCTAGGTCAAAGTCATATGAGAACATAGAATCTCCATTATAAACCAAGCAAGGATACATGCATAAGGATCACACTTTTATAAGATCCCTTCTTACTAAAGATATACAAATAGCAATAATATGAATTCAACATGAAAAATGTTTTTTTTTTAATTATTAAAACATAAAATTATATTCTAATATTTATTATTTCCTGATGATGACATATTAAATATTACAAAGTTTATTCATAATAAATTGATTAATTCACTTATGATAAAATATTTGATGCATGTCAGAGTATAAGAATATACATACCTATTGGTTTGGAATTTTTTTTGGGTTTTTGTTAGGAAAAAAACATTGCCAAAGGAAGAGAGAAAGTTAAAAGAAAAAAAAGTTATTAGCAGCTTTTAACGCGCTTATTGGACACACACGTTTCGCAAACATAACTGATTTTTCATTTTTAAAAAAAAACCTAAATCAAACTTGCAAAACAATCTCTCATTTCTCATCCACCTCACAAAAACTATAACAAAAATCCAAAAAACAAATCATCAATGGGAATGCTCTATATATATTGACACTGAAGGCTGAAGCATCCCAACACATTGACAATGATTTTTTTTTAAAATTATAATAAATATTTAATTGTAAGAAACATAATTATTTAACTTATATGCAAAAAATAAAAAATAAAAAATCTAGTCAAGTATAATTTTTATTTTAATGAGGTGACATATTATTATGCTCTGCTGACATATTATTATGCTCTGCTGACATATAGCACTTGTATATATTTGGACGATGTATTAAAAATTAAAATATGCATTTTCATTAAAAAAAAAAAAAAGTTCATATACAAAGTAATATTAAAATAGAAAAAGTAGTATAATAGTATAATACTGCCCCATCAAGCATTCAAAGACAATTTTGATAATGGAATGTAACAAAACTCTAGTCATATGTTAAATAAGGAGTATTAAACAATGCTACAATAATGTTATGCATACAAAATTAAAATCATAAAATAATGTATATTTTTTGAATATTAAGGGAGGGCTAACCCAAAGCGAGCTAATGTCCGCGAGACAACAAACTAATTTTATCATCCTGCACTAGCCGCTTAATTATTCCTCCGAGCATTCTTTGCGAGCTCATCTGCCACCTTATTAGTTTCCCTAGGAGTGTAAGTAACTCTTATAGTCCAATCCCGATTGATCCAAGCAAGAAACGATGTCTTTCACCGGTCCCAACAGGGTAGTTCCCTTATTAATCCTTTAAAAATATTTATAGAATTAAATTAGAATTTATTTTCAATTAAAAATAAAAAGAGAAAAAGATGTTGTTGCCAAATAAGACTCTACTATTGAAAAGATATCCCAAAATAATCGCATTTTAGAAAAGGCAAATATATCCGACCCGACCCATAATCCATCCTCGGTTTATATTCTTCTCTGTTTTTAACGCAGCATCTCTGTTTCATTCTTCCATTAACACCTTCCGGATTCTCAATGGCCAGAAAGGCTCGTGGGAACTCCGCGTACGTCGTCGTTTCGCTTTTCATCTTCTTCGGCTTGCTCTACAACCGTTGCATCTATCACGCCGCCGTTACTTACTACTCCGTTCCCTTTTCCGGCGTCTCTCAGCCGCGAACCACCAAAAGCGCCGCCGAATTTACGGCGAATAAGCTCATCACTGAGAATTTCGGACTGGGAGACGGCGGAGCCGCGCCTGGCCGTCGAGTGATCTCCACCGCGCCGGCGATTCCGGCGGTGGCCGTCGCGGTGCCGGACTGGGAGGTGTTTGTGGTGGCCTCGCCGGAATATTCGCCGTTGAATTTGGATGAAGATGATCCCTATATGTGCCTCTTCGAGCAGGGAGAAACCTCGCCGGCGATCCCCGTCGGAGTGTTGCCGTTTCCCGATCGGTCACTGTTCAAGTGCGAGTCTCCGAGAAGCGCTCGCCGGAGAAAGGTGAATAAGCAACCGATTTTGACTCTCTCGTCTTCTCTGATCAATTTCACTTCTCCCCCGGAAAATTCGCAACCGTCTCTGCTCCAGTGGAACTTTATCGCGTACGACTCTATCACGACGGAGGACGACGTCGTTTTATTCGTGAAAGGCGTCAACAACCGTCAAGGCATCAACCGGAACCCAACGGAACTCCGTTGCGTTTTCTTCCATGGAGATGAAACAATTAACGCCGTCAAAACCGCCGTCACTAGCTCAATACAAGAAGTCTTTCGCTGTAAGTTACCGGAATTCCCCGTCGGAAAAAAACAGCTCATCAAAGTCTCCCTCGAAATCGTGGGACCCAATCCGATCATCGTCCCCACCGTGGCTTTCTACAACCCGCCCCTCCACCTCCCCGAACCGGAAACCGAACCGGGGACTGAACCGGGAAACAAAAAGTCCAAGCTCTGCGCCGCCACAATGGTCTATAACGTCGCGAAAAACTTAAAAGAATGGGTTATGTACCATTCTCAAATCGGAGTTGAAAGATTCATACTTTACGACAATAACAGCGACGACGAATTGCGACAAACAGTGAAAAACCTCGTACAACAACAAGGAATCGACGTAACAACCTATTTTTGGCCATGGCCGAAAACTCAAGAAGCGGGTTTTTCACACAGCACAGTATACGCTAATAGCTCGTGTAAATGGATGATCTTCACCGACGTCGACGAGTTTTTGTACTCAAAATCGTGGGACGATTTCCACGCGCCCTCACAATCGCTATTAGGCTCCGTTTTACCGGAAACCGGTGACGTGGCGCAACTCAGCGTGGCTTGTCTCGAGTTCGGGCCGTCGAACCGGACTTCCCACCCGCCGGCGGGCGTAACGCAGGGGTATAATTGCCGGAGAAAGAAGGAAAATCGGCACAAATCGGTTGTTTTATTGGACGGCGTGGATTTTTCATTGGTTAATGTAATTCATCATTTTAAGTTGAAGATGGGGTTTAAGACGGTTAAGGTGAAGCTTGAAGATATGGCGGTGAATCACTATAAGTATCAGGCGTGGCCGGAGTTTAAGGCGAAATTCCGGCGGCGGGTTTCGGCGTATGTGATCGACTGGACCCGGCAGGAGAATCCGAACTCGAATGACCGGACTCCCGGTCTAGGGTACAGGCCGGTCGAGCCGGAGGGGTGGGCGATGAGATTCTGTGAAGTGTACGATGAGGGGTTGAAATTGCTGACGCGGCGATGGTTCGGCGTGGAATCTCCGGCGGGTCTCCGATTGGCTTGGCAGAGTAGATGATAGTCCAACTTTAAAACTCTATTTAATTTTTATTTTATTTTTTTAAATTTACATAAATTTGGTTTACATTGTTTTGGTGGATTTTGATTGTAGATATACTGATTATATATTCTTTTGTCATTTTAATCCCATAATTGAATGGGAGGAGATGATCATAACATTCTTCTGTCTAATCCATTTGTTAGGGGTCAAATACTCAAATTCCTTCCTAATCACAAAAAATAATAATAATAATAATAATAATAATAATAAACTTTTGTGATTATCTTTTTCTAATTGGGAATTTTTATTTTATTAGCTGATAGTTTTGACGAGAGTGTTGTGTTTTTTGGGGTCAAAATACAATTAAATAAATAAAAATCATCTGGACTACATATATATATATATATATATATGAGTTAACAAATAATAAGCTAATGTGTTATATTCAATGTCAATTCTTGAGACGAAATACAATATATTCTAGCCAAGTAATAAGCCAACAAATCAATTCTAGTTGATGAGAGCTTTTTGGGTTCTAGCCATGTAAGCCAACGAGTCATTCTCGGTAACTAATGAGAATTTTTGTCCCAATATATTACATTTTACAAAATACAATATGTTCTAGCTAAGTAAGCCAATAAGTCGTTCTCCGTATCACTTCTAACTGACAATAACTTTTTCCCCAATATATTATATTTCATGAAATACAATGTATTCTAACTGAAGGAGCCAATAAGTCATTCTCAAATTAAAAGTCTTTTTCCCAACATATACATATTGTATTTTATGAAATATTTAGGAATGCATAACTTAATTTGGTAAAATAATAAAAATATTAATTACAATTTATTTCTCTAAAAAAAAATTCTCTATTTTTGTAATAAATATTACCAAATAATTGTAAGCTTAATTTGGTAAAATAATAAAAGTATTTATTACAGTATATGCACATATATAAAAAGAACATAATTAAAAAAATTATATATAATTGGAATGATTCTAAATCTATAATAAATTTCCATATATGTAAAAAAACATTTTCCTATTATGCATGCTGATTTGAATTGTAATTACCAAGTCTTAATAACTTTACGAAATTAATTATATTTCTTTATATATAGAGAGAATTAGGACCAAATGGGAACTAGTAGTTTCGTGAGAATGTAAGAACTAATCTCATCCGTCCATTTGAGATAATCAAGAGTTGAAAATTAAGGAATTGGAAAAAAACTGCAGTACGTGCTATTTTGTTCTATAATTACAATGTTACTTTTGGAAATGTTTAATAATACATTTGCAGATAACGGGTTGTGCACTCGCAATTTATATTAATGCACTCACGTGTATGCACTATTAATTATCTACCGATGTACTATCAAGTGATTTAAATGCACTATCATAAATACATAAACATTACCATATTAATTTTTCTATTTTCCTTAATTTTCAACATTTGATCAATTTAGATGGATGAATGAGATTAGTTTGCACGTTCTCACATGACTGTAAATTTTCATGGGAGTCCAACCATATAATATATATGGAAGGGTTCCCGTGCGGTTGTGCGGTTACGCACTTTAAGCATCACACCAGGAGAATATTAATTGATTATTTAATACGGAGTATCTTTTTTTAGTCTAGCTTCTCTTTAAAAAAATACAAAAAAGATACAATGTATGAAAATTAATAGCCATTAAAACATCAATCTAGTCAATAATAACCTATTGCAACATTTATAAATTATAAATAACTAATTAACATCAATGTGGCTTTCTGGTTAGAAAACACCATATAGTACCAAGTTACCAAATATTATTTGACAAAATAATTGTCACATATAAGTTAGTGAAGTTAATATCAGCACACCATTTTTGTTATATAAAGAGTACTGCGTACTGTGTTTTTGACCATAGTGTCAAATAATAATGTAAGTTCATTGAATTGGTCTAAGACTGCTTCTTTCAAAGTCTATATCTATACCCATAATAGTATAGTGGAAGAGTGGTCAAAACCCATATATACGTTTGAACGAAAAACTTAGAGCTATTTCACGCTTCTGTCCGGTGTATCTCAACTGGTCAACATGCCCTCAAATCCATCAATTTATTTATTTATTTTTATCCTTATTAGGCTGGGTTCGATCCCAACACCTGCGGTTGCTAGCAAAACAAAGTTTATAAACTTATTTTGACCTAGTTGACCAGTCGAGTTGTATAGCCAAGTCATCAAAACCCATATATGTTGGATTGTTGGCATACTAAGAAATTTTATTAACCCACAATATATATTTTTTTCCTAATGTAAACTTCAACATAATATGGTACCGATATCGGACTCATGTTTACATACAACAACGCTTTTAGGAGAGCTATTATTGAATGAGCTGAGGTTTGAGCGAAACTCGACTAGATTAAATGGTCACATATAAACATCATATCCAAAATCCATATCCAAATTTGGAACCTAAAAATGAAAGCTAAAACCTATGTTAAGAAACATGGATGAAGCATGATTCTTGTACAGTCGCGTCGTATTTGAAGGTTATGAGTTTGATTATTGTCAACACTCTATTAGTCGAACCTATCGCATGCACATGGTCTTTCTAGTGTACTTTATATGATTTATGTGATCTGTGAACTATTACATATAAATAGAGTTTACTCAACAAACACTCTTAAATAGTGGTTGCGAATTTTTCTCTATCGCCCAAAATTAAAGAAAATAAAGCGTCATCCTACAAGATCATTGAATGGAAGCTTTGTTTGAACTTTGATATGCATGATCGCCAACTTTGTTGCTTTTAGTATTGTCTTAGTCCAAACATCCAATTGGCCGGATTTGGGCACGTACAGCAAATGGTTTTCTGACTCACAATTTTATAGTTATACAGCTACACATTAGGTTCAAAGATTCATCTTAAACTATAAATACGATAATCTTCACAATTATATTAAACACTTTCTTGATGTAAAATATTACGTAGTAGTAAACATATATAGATGCGAAGATTATTAAATCAAAATTAAAGATTTAATTAGTCTCGAAATTTATCAAGTCGATCTTCGGCCAAATTTTAATAATTTAATTAAACAATATATTTTCATGAGAAAAAAAAATAATTAAAGAGACAATTTCATTCTGGAAAGTGCTAGTTGAGAATGTGGAGTAGTCAAGCAATTGTATGTACTATGTAGGTGCTTTATTTGCCATTTTAATTTTATTCTTTGATTGCTTCACAAGTCTCCCTAACTTGCAGCCTTGACCCTTTATCTAGTCTCACCACACAATTTTTTTTTAAAAAAAAAAAAAAGAAATCAGAGAGAGAGAGAGAGAATGGTATTTTGAAGGTTGGCTTGATTATGACATATATCCACAGACAGTAGACAACATATGCATGATCATCCTAACCTTAAGATATACTAAGAATTTGGTATATATGTTGACAAGAGGTTCCAACTTAACAATTGTTTATGGATACATTTAAACTTTAATTTTCAACTAATTGGGGTCAATTAGGTATGTTTGATTTGTCTATAACATTGCTTTGGACATAAGCACGTACTTTCACTAAATGTCTTTAACAAAACAAACAAATTAAAAGTAAACATAAATTTAAATTTTTAACAACCATGTATAATTAACGTGATATAGTGTTATCAAAACTAAAAATAAATTAAAGAGAATAAAATTGATAGATAACACCATATAAAGAAAATACCCGTTTCTTGTCTAAAATAAATTCATAGCTCATATATTGTGGTTTGATGACATCGTTGTTACTTTCCATAATTTGTTGAGTATATATTGTAGATAGGTTAGAGTGTACTAAATTAAAAAATATGTACCGAAGAAAACTTATAGTATGGTGGGACTTGGGCAATGCATGGCCCATATTAGAAGTTTGGTTTGGTTCAAAGAGGGAGCTAGGTAGTAAATTACAAGCATGGACTAATGGGCATATTTAAAGTTTTGGGCTTTGGGGAAGAAGATAAGGCCACTTTGAAGATGCATGTATGCATCCAAACATGCAGAAGAATAAGAAAGAATATAAGAGAGAGAGAGAGAGAGAGAGAAGGGTTATATTAAATAATTAATTAATGTGAAGGTTGGCTTGATTAGGACATCCATAGGACATACCATGCTTGGTGATCCTTACCTCATCGCACTTTGAACTTGATATGTTCATAACATATTCCGACAATACTACACACAAGCATAAATTTTATATATATATATATGAGCTAGTTCAAGTGAACAATTTGAACAATAATACAGTTAGAATGAATCGTCTTCGTGTTGAAATTCTTGATTGCACAAGTAGCTTAGCACAATTTTTTGTTAAAACCGTTAACCATTGATGAATCATAATGTGACGGTTGAAATCAGTCATGACTTTTACGAGATGACCCAACTCAAGTTTTAAAGTTGGGGTTTATTTTGTAAAAATGGGTTTAAAACAATTGGGGTAAACTAACTCAAAGTTTTAAAGTTGGATTAGAATGAATCAGGTAGCCTAGAAGGGTAGGTTTGGGCCTTATTGAGTTATTGTTAGGGGTAAGAATATGCCAGGGAGTCTTGTATTTGTATATGCAACAAAGCCCTTAGAATAGTTAGCCCTAATAAGACATTTGAAATTAGGTTAGATTAGTCTTGTAATAATTATTGCGTGGACCACGGTCCAAAAATATATAAAATATATTATTTTAACTTATAAAATATATTATTTTTAACTCATAAATACATTATTTTATTCTAGAAATTTTATTATTCTAAACACATATAAAGTACATTATTCTAACTCATAAAATATATTATCTTACTCCATAATGTTTATTATTCTAATACGCGCGAAACAATATTTTTTTTTAGAATATCAAAATGACGTAGATTTACCACAAGTGACGATTCCCCCTGCGCTAGTTCCCGTGCCTCCCGGAGCGAACGTGGGTGGACCTCGAACCGTTAAACAGACGGAGAGAAAGACCCTGTAAATTTACCAAAAAAAAAATGACGTAGATTTTTTACCATAGTTCATATAGACCACTGTCCACACAATAATTTGCTCTTGAACATGCGAATACTAAAATACTGTCTATTTTGCAAAACTTTAATAATAATAAAAGTTTGATTTCTTTTAAAGATGTGGGGATGCTTAGAGATTATAATATGAGAAAATAAAATATATTTTCGACTTTTACATACTTTAATGAGTAATTTATATAAAATATTATATTATATAAATGGATCTATAATTTATTATCATTAAAATAAATAAGAGACAATAAATTGCGGGCCTATGAAACAAGCACTAAAACTTCTAGAGAGAATACATCATATCATTGATTATCCTAATTGCCTGCTTATTCCTTAGCTAGCTTGTGGTTGGTTAGCTGCCATTCCTAACATCATTTGCTAAGCTCTAGCTGTAGTCTATAGTGTATGGGTTTCAATTTGAATTTAATTTGCATTATCTTTTGCTTTGCTAAGCTTGCTTCTTTTTTTTTTTTTTTTTCTTTGGGGTAAATCCACGAGGTTTTCAGGGACTTTTTCTGTCCGTTTAACAGTTCGAATTCACCTGACTAATCCCCGCTCGCTTCGGGAGGTACGGGAGCTAGCCAATAAGGAATCGTCGTACTTGTGGAAATCAAACCCGACTACCCGAGTTCTTCTGGAATTCTTCCACACAAAGAGAGCTCTGTTGCTACTTGAGCTATCTCATTGGGTTACTACTAAGCTAGCTTTAGGTAGGGTTTTACAATCAACTTGCATTCCACTACAAAATTTAATTCAAGAGTATAGGTTTGTTCCTAACTTAAGTACCGCTCCGTAACTTTTTGTGAAATCGATGTGAGGCCTTATCTGTTTCAATTCAATGGTTTGGAGGAATTGTAATTCCCTTCAACCAAATAATATAATGAAATTTCAGTTGTTGTGGAATTGCAAAGGAATTGAATTGTAATTCATGTGTACCAAACACGCCATTACCCCTATTTCGTCATGCACCAATTTCTCAACAAGAACACTAATGATGCAACATTTTACTACAAAATTTAATTCAAGAGTAGAGGTTTCCTCCTAATCAAGTACTGCTCCATAACTTCTTCTTCTTCTTTTTTTTTTTTTTTTTTTTTTTTTTTTTTTTGTAAAACCGATGTGAGGCCTTATCTATATCAATCTAAATTGGTGCGTTTTTTTTTTTTTTACTAGATTTAACCATGCAAAATATTTGTACTCATACTTTTGACACTAGCTTAGTTTAATAGTATATGACACAACACAAATAAGATACATAAGTTATAATCAAATTAATAATACTTCTTTACCTCAGGTGATTGGGTGAATAAAACATGATTCTTGTATTAAAACGTCATTCAATTCTTGCCAACATTTTAATTTTTTGATTGACCTTATTGTACATGATCTTTTTTAATACAATTTACATGTCTTTTTATAATTTTCCCTCGTATAATATTTATGAGTTTCTCTCGTCACCTAAAAATACTTCTTAAACTCGTTAACCAACTTTGACATGTGATTTTTTTTTCTATTGTTTTAGCACCAAATTAAAGTTTGACCAAAATAGATGTAGCCCTAAATTTCAACACATTAGGAAATGATTCACTCCATTCCCACGCATCATGATTCCGGTCCATCTGTATATCATAGGGGATTTGCAAATTAAATGTGTGCACATGTCAATACGTATACATGAGTTCATTCTTGATTTTATCCTCGATTATTATGATCTCATTATTAAATTTCATGATAATTCTTGATTTATAGTTCACTCCATTTATCACTATATTTTGCTAATTTTAATAACGGTTTTGGATTTAGTTTTTATTATAGTTATTTTATTTGATTTTTTTTTTTGAAATCAAATAATTATCATTTAGTGGACAACTCAAGCATAAAAGTTCGTTAATGTTTGATTTAATTTAGATAGGTTTGTTGACATTATTCATATCTTCACTTAATTGATTTGGTGTATTGAAAGAAGTTTAATAGGGTCATAACACTAATTGATGATGGGAAAAATGTATTGGAAGATGATAATTTACCTTTTAATTCTCAAATTTCACAAATATGATACATAATTGATAACTTGAGGCTAAATATCTGAAATTAACTACAAAAGTTAAAGAATAAAACATGGTCAAATTGTTCGATTCAAGACTAAATGTTAAAATGTTAATATACTTGATGACCAAATTAATAATTAACTCGTATGTATATTTATCAAGAGTCTCGATATTTTCAAAAAATCAAGAGTCTCGATCGAGCTCATTCAGGACGACAACTCTCTCATTAATGATAATACACACATGATGATCACATAATTTCAGATTTCATGTTTAAGTGATTCAGACTTATTTTCGCATGATAATATTGACATTGAAAATAAATTAAACTCATAAGGCACCTCAAACAAAGTGTGTGAGTGAATTGGTATTTTATGAAATATTACATTAGTCTGTGATTGTCATTTTTTTTTACTGTCTCTATGCTTGGAGGGGAGGGGGAGGGGTTGGTATCTTTTACCATGCTTTGTTTTTTTTTTTTTTTCTTTATCCTTATTTGTAATTTAATTATCCCTTCCTCTTTATCTTGTCCTTTTACTTTCATTCAAGTTGATTCCCACAAATCAAGTACGATTTGGTGAGCACTTAATATTTTCCATACATGACTTATTACAATGTGTTATACTAATTTCAGTAAATACAAAATATATTAATCACAACATAGTACAAAATCATTGTAAAGTTTTATTCTGTGGATACATATAACATAACATAAGCAAACATATAATTAAAAGGAGAAACTAGTAAGGATGCTTTATATCTTTAATTTGTGGTCATTTGCTGGCTATGGTTATATATAAGATAAGAGTTTAATTATTCAATGTACACCCTTAAGTACTGGTTATAAGTTTTCCTCGTCACTCAAAAAAATATATCAAAACAATTGGAATGATTCTTATTTTAATTCTATGATATGATATTCCACCCAAGCAGCACTCAAACCCAGTAACCTATCACAACCATTCGCCAAATTAAAATATGTCAATGAATATCTGAAAACGGTGGTTGAGTGGTAGAACATAATTTTCATATTTAAAGGTTATGAGTTTGATTCTTTTAACACACTCCAGGTTGAGATTGTCACATTTTTTTTTCTCTTCTCTTTAATGTGGTTTACTTGTGTGTGATTTGGCTAGTATGAAGTTAGAAGTTCAATTTGAAATCATTTGTATATAATACCACTTTTAAGTGAGTTGTCGTTGAACGAAACTTAATTAGATTAGTCTTCTTACTGAGATGCATATATGAGATACCAATACCGTTGAAAAGGGAAAAAGAAAAAGAAGTATTAAAAAAAAAAAAAAGTCAATGAAGCCCTTGGTTCAAATGTTAACGAGAGGCATCTTGTAACATCAATTCGAAGCTAAGCAATCACGTGATTTGTTCGGTGCAAGGGAATTGGATTAAGAGATATATAATATAAAATAAATATATCCACAATAGTATATATGATGGATCTTTTTTTTTTTTTTTTGGGAGTGATGGAGTTTAGAAATGAGTGGAAGATCAGAGTTATTTGTTTAATCAAAATTAATTTAATTTTAAGAAAACATTTTTTTTTAAGTATCATTTCATGAAATAAAAAATCCTTTTCATATTAAAAAAAAAAATCTCATTTGTGAAATTTATTTAGTGTACACTATTGCATAGTCACTACACATTTTTATCATCACAAAAAAATGTAGTCAAATTTACTAAATTAGTTTAATTCCTGATCTTAAATAATACTACGTAATACAGTAATAATAATGGATTTTGGACTTGCATAATTAAGTTGATGAGATTGAAAAGGAGGATATGGACAAATCCACATCAAATCAAATCAGTTTACAGTTATTCTTTTAAATCACATTAAACTGTATGCATGCATTTGATAATGCAATGTGTAAATAGTGGCCTTATATTATGGGTATAGGAGTAGTGTTATTTCTCAATCCAATGTATTTGGTCTTTCTGTAAACTTGTAGTCGGAGGTATGTACGAGATTAATTAGTAATTCACAAATCACACAAAAGATTTAAATCATAGTAGAAAAATCATGTATGACGAGTTCAACTGATAGAACTTTGACAATAATTAAACTTGTGACTTTATTTATAACTTATTAAGTACAATGCAGTATTTACTCATAATTATTTTCTCAACATATTGAAACACAAAATGTTAATATCGCTCCCACTGAAGATCAAACACATAACCTCTCATTTAAGAAAGTTAATTCGTGCCACTAGATCACAAAATCATTGATTGATAAAACCTAATTTAATTTGGAGAATTGGGTTATGTGTACATAGGTTATGAATTCCTAGGAAATATTTAATTTATAACTTTTTATATATCGTTATAACTTTTTAAAGTATATATTTGTTTAGCTCAACTTGTAATAATTAAAAAATAAGAATAATTTAAAATAGTAATCGTAGATTGACATGTGAACGCGTTTACACTTTTCATGATATGCATATACTATACTATATTATATTAAACCTAAGATCCCAATCTAACCTAAGTCTTTTTGGTCTTTTGCCTTTGTCTGTGAAATCTAAACGCCATTCACCAAATCCAAAATAACATTATTATAATGTTATTACATAATAATTACGGAGTAATTATTAAAATATTTTTTTTTAAAATAAAAACTAAATCCAATTAGGAACGTTATGTAGTTTCCTTTTTGGCTTTTCATTTTTGTTTTTTCTTTTTTGGTGACGGAGTATTCCGCAATCACTATCTAAAGGTTATATTATGCAAATTTTATTTGTGTCATAGCTTACAAACCACACAAGGAAAAGATAAATCATATTATGAAGACTCAAAGCAATGGGTTCAATCTAGAGAGTGTTGAACTTTTTACTTTTTTATTGTACATATACATACTAAATAATTATATATTTTATTGATACTCAACTACTTTTATATTTACAAATTTACTCAAATGTGTATACTAAATCCCCAATTCTTTATTTAACTCAAATTTTCACAAATGTTCGTTGTTCTCAATTTTTCTTTATGAGTTTGTGATGTTGTTGTCAGATGGTAGACACATGTGAAGAAGTCGGTTCAGTTTGAACTTATTTTAGATTGAGAAATTTGAAATATGCATTGTGAACTTGTTGTTTAGATTTTTAAATTTAAATTATTAGTGAAAATAAATAAATAATTATGTTCGTAAGAGAACTAGCTAGGGAATGTTTGAGTTCTCAAATTGAACCGAACCAAATATGAGTTGAAATTGAATTATTTCAAATTGAACTAAAATTTGAAACTAAATGATGATTTCATTTTACAAAACAGAGAAAATTGAAACATTCGAAAACCGAAACGCCCACCGCTATAGAAACATAATGCTATTAACAAAATGATTTCTTTCAATTTTTTTCCTTATTAGCCATGGAAGGGGGTGGAAATTAAAGTTATAACAATCTAAAATGTGGCTATAATTTTTGACCACCTAGAAAGACAATCAAAACGAGCCTTTTTCCACGTTTTAAGTGATGATAAAAAAAAAAAAGATGAAATAAATATCTTGTAATAGAGTTTTTTTTTTTTTTTAAATTGTAATAGAGTTAATAGTACTAATAAAAAAAAGTATAGAATATGCCATTTTTAGCCACTAATTCAGTAGTATATTAGATTACATTATAATTATTTGTTATATATTCAGTTTTTAAATGTGAATTTAATATAATATTTTAATGGTTTTGTTTTTAAAAAATGATTTTTTATAAACTAAAAATGTTATTTTTTGAAAGATAATTTTGTAATATTTAAATTTTATTTTTAGATTGAATTTTTTATTTGCCTGCTTTTAGTAAAATTGACTGCTAAAATAAACTCTATGACACATAATATAATGGATGGAGTTTCAAGTATGTCATTGATCTACTCAGTATAACTCAAATGGTCAATTAACTCAAATGTTAAATGCTTTATATTTATTTAATGTGATGTGTTATAATAATTACTTTATATTGATTAATAATTAACATCTTATACATCTAAATTGATAATTAAATACACGGTTAATTAAAAGTTGGGTGAAAAAAGTTTGGAAAGTCACAGTTAAGCATGTATATCGTGAGAAAATTAAGTTGCCAACACTTTGACCAACTTGGCGGTTGTCTAATAGAACAACTGGAGTGAAATAGCGTGACAAAATTCTGATATTCTGCGAGCCCTAGAGTCCCCCAATTCTAGAAAGATTGAAAAGTCACAGTTAAGCATGTATATCGTGAGAAAATCAAGATGCCAACACTTTGACCAACTTTGCGGTTATCTAACAGAACAACTAGAGTGAAACGACAATTCCAAATCCTTATATTCTGCAAGTATTGGGGTCCCAGTTCTAGAAAGATTATCACGGGATACAACTAATTCTTTTCTTGGATTCCCTTCCAAATGATTCAAAAATAATTGTTAATTATTTAAAATTTTATAAAAATTTTGATTCATGTAACATTCTCACGATATATATGTATAAGTACTGTTACAATTTCTTTCAAAATTTACATCTATGATATAAAAAAAAAAATGGTGCATCCACGGACCACACCATGGGGATGCCATAATACATTGAAATTGAATCCATGATACACATATTATGAGCTTTTATTAAGAGATTAAAAAAATATTTTCTCTGAAAAGAATGATCGAAGGGGTAAAATTGTAAAATATAATTATTGTATTAAAAAGTCGCTTTCTTAATGTGCAAGAGACTTAATAATACTTGAAATAAATTTTACTATATTGATGTAATAATTGATAAACCACGTATAATAATTAACTTTTAATAAGTTGACTCTTTTTTATTTACCGGTGTGAACATTAGGAAGAAAAGAAAAGTTTTAAAATTTGTATGGATAATGAATGGATTGGTCAAATATAGTAACACCATTTGTGGTGGGACTGCAAAATCACCCCAACGCGGAGGTCAATACCGTAATTGGCCTCGTCTTCCCCACCCAAAACGTTTAAATGCAAAGTTGTCATTGAGAGCGACCTGCAACGGAGCTGTAATTGTAAGCCTGTAATCCTCTCTCTCTCTCTCTCATCTCTCTCTCTCTTCCTCAAATTCATTCGTCCCAAAAGGCCCACACTCACAAATGCCCAAAAGATCACTTCTTTAGTGGGAGTGTTTGGGGGGGGGGGGGTTGAAGAAAGCAAAGCAAGAAATTACCGCTAAAGCTGGCGCTGAATAAGGATACTTATTACCAAGATTAGGCAAAAAACAAAAACAAAAAAAAAAGGGGTCCTTTAAATTTTAATTTTTAATTTTTGGGTTCCCATTATTTTTCTTGCCCATTCATTCCTTGGTTCAAACCCCTCCGTTGGAACACTGAGATTGTGTGTGTGTTATTTTTGCCAAGAATCTTCACGTTACCGTGTGGTGTTTACGCAGTTTCTTGCGTTACCAACAATTCCCTTATTCACATCTCTCCCTACCCGCCTTTGTATTTATTGCACACCTCGTTTCCCATCTGGTTCTTACCCTCTGCAGATCTGTGAATGTTAAAGAATCCTTAAATTTGTGTCTGTTTGTTTTATAGCCTCATTGGGTGGTTTCTCTCGGCCAGTTTTTTCCTTTTCCTAAGGGGAGAGAATGCAGCGTCTCTCCTCTTAGGATAATTTATAGAGATAGAAAGAAGATTTTCTTTATGTAGTCCAAATTGGGTGGTGGGTTTTTGTTTTGCTTTGAGAATCTGGGCTCTGGGATTTCTGCTGTAGTCGTTGGGGTTTGGTTCTGGGAAAGGGGAAAAGAGAGTTCTTTTGAGCAATGGGTTGCTTTTATTGTATTAGGCCTTCTAGTAAGGATGTAAGGGATTATGATGAAGATATGGCTCGTGGATCCGCCAATACTTCAGGTTTGGTTTCTGATTTGTGTTTATCTGTTCTTAATTGCCATTATTTGTGTGAAAGTTCATATCTTTATGCAATGTGCTTGTGTGTTTTATGGTTATGAATTGCTTTGAACATTATTTCCAGTGAATGTGAAGGGAATTGCCATTATTTGTGCTAAATTGTTCAGTCTAGGGTGTTGTATGTATAATGTGTGATTGATTTCTATCTTGGTTGTTGGTTCTTGGGGATGATAATGTGTTTTTGTGTGTGTGTGTGTGTGTTGGACTGTAGGAAGGAAAGGAGGTTCTTTGAGAGGGAAAACTGTGGAGGGCAGTGCCCACAAGGGCAATGTCGCCCGAAGTTTCACATTCAAGGAACTTGCAACCGCAACGCAAAACTTTAGGCATTCGAACTTGCTTGGAGAAGGTGGATTTGGGAGTGTGTTCAAAGGGCGTCTGGACTCTGATCTGGCAAGTTTTGACGCCTTGAAATGCTTTAGTTTTGGTTTAATTCTGTGCAAAATCTGGTTTTCCCCGGAGCACGGTTACTTGATTTTCTTTTACTTTCGGTTGCTTAAGTTTTGGTTTTCTTATGTTCGAGCTAATGATGGAGCTTATGATCAGATTGTTGCCGTGAAAAGACTTAATCTTGATGGCCTACAAGGTAACCAGGAGTTTATTGTCGAGGTCCTGATGTTAAGTTTACTTCATCACCAGAATCTCGTCAATTTGATTGGGTATTGCACTGATGGAGATCAGAGACTATTGGTCTACGAATTTATGTCTATGGGTAGCCTGGAGAATCACCTTTACGGTAATTCTTTAAACGTTTGAATGCACTTTCTTGATCATAATTTCTGAAATTCAGGCCTGCCCTCCTGCAAAACTGTTCTTAAACTTTATATTGTTCCACAGATTTTTCTTGTTATTATCTTGCTATTTCTAAAGTTTAGAAGTTCACTTGTATTGTTATTCTTTGAGGGCAACAAAGTTTCATTATTAACGTAACAATTAACAACATCCTGGAGCAGAAAGATACAGATTTTGATTCTTTTTGAGGAGATGATTTTCGATTGATTCTTTGAGCATTGTTGCTTTTGATTCTCAGATTTGGAGCCTGGAATTAAGCCACTAAGTTGGTGTACAAGACTAAAGATTGCTGCGGGTGCAGCTCAGGGCCTCGAGTATCTTCATTGCAAAGCAAATCCACCGGTCATTTATCGCGACTTGAAATCTTCAAATATATTGTTGGACGACAATTTCAAGCCAAAGTTATCGGATTTTGGACTTGCGAAATTGGGGCCTGTTGGTGACAACACACATGTTTCAACACGAGTGATGGGAACCTATGGGTATTGCGCCCCGGAGTATGCTATGAGTGGTAAACTTACTTTAAAATCTGACATTTACAGCTTTGGTGTGGTCATGTTAGAGCTGATAACCGGGCGTAAGGCTTACGATAACGCTAGGAAACAAGGCGAGCAGAACTTGGTTGTCTGGGTGAGTTCATACTCTTTCATATCTATGCGTATTAGTTACAAAGTGGAAATCGGCTTCGTGACACTATTTTCCTATTGTTATTATGTTTGCTTCATTTTCTACACAGAGCAAGTATGCATTTCACCGCTTAATTGAACACACTTAGGTTCATTTTGGATCCAAATTCAATTCTATTAAAATCGATATGATTTTAGTTTCTCGAGCCCATGACCTTTGGCATTGGGATGATTCTGATACTAAATTGAAGCATGTGCTCCATCTCAACTAAAAGCCTAAGCTGATAGTTGGACTGCACTTTTATGTTTCTATATTATATGCTCTACAATACACACGAATGTTGGTTTTTGATTCTATCGAGAATTTCATATGGCTATGAATCTATGCAACTTAAGTGGTTCTTGGATGTTGATTTCCGCTATCAATATTGACTTTCACGCCCTAGAATTCTCCCGATACACAATATATCTTTGTTTGATTTGGCCATCTTCATCTAAACAGTTAATCTAACCATTTTGCAGTCTCAACCATTCCTAAGGGATCGGAGAAAGTTTGTTCAGATGGTCGACCCTCTGTTGGAAGGGCAATATTCGGTGCGTTGTCTGCAGCATGCTGTTGCGATCACTGCAATGTGCCTTCAAGAACAAGCAAACTTCCGGCCACTTATCAGCGACATTGTTGTGGCGCTCGAGTACCTTGTCTCTCAGGCCGAATGTTCAGATTCTCAAAAACCCGGAGTTCCTGGCAAGACGCACTTGGTTCCACCTCTAGATCCCAACGACGATCATAAAAGATAAGGTCCAGTAAACGACTCCGTTCCATTTTAAAAAGCCCGGTTGCAGCTTTGTTGTTAAGGTTAGGTGTACAGGTGTCTGCCAAAAACCAATGTTTGCCTCTAGAGGCACAGAAAGAAAGACACTGGGGAACTTATTTTTTTGTTTTAGTACAAGGTAAGAAGAAGACATCTTGCTGCTACATTTTTGTGCATGCACAGTTTTGCCACAAATTTAGGAGCAAAGATGTTGAGAATTGTTCTTATGTTGTTTTCTTAGGTTCCAAATGTTTTAGTGTAAAACATGTCCAGCCATGACACTGTAAATAGTTGTTGATGACAGATCAACCAACATTCATACATAGTCCAATGTTTTTTAATTATACTTTCTGAGTTTTCTTGTGAGTAATTCTTGTTGCATTGTGTTTAACTGTATGCTGTTTTCTTGCCGCAAAAGGTGAAATTCTCTTGCCCCTAGGGCCCTACACACCTTGGCTTGATAGGCCGATAGGATAGAGGAGGGTTGCATTGTGTTTAACTGTTTACTGTTTTCTTGTCCAGAAAAAGCAAAATTCTCGTCTCTGGCTACACCCCAGCCTGATGGGATAGTAGTGAGGAGGGTTGCATTGTGTTTAGTTGTGTTTAACTCTTTACTGTTTTCTTATCCACAAAAGGCGAAATTCTCTTATTCCTGGCTACACCCCACCTGATAGGATAGTGGTGAGGTAAATCAGGGTGACTCAACTGCTCATTAGGTGGCAGTTGCCACAACTCGATCATGTATCTTTGTTACAATTTATCACTCAATAACCAACTAAACTGTCCGTGTGTGCCTTTTTGCCCGCACTAGAAAAAAAAAACACAACAAAAAAATTTATGAACTTTAATTATATTGCTGAATATGGTACAAAAATAGTTCAAAAATACATGGGGAAAGACTTGATCCAACTCCAACTAATCCTAGCTAAGGGATATATGCTTCTAAAGGTTAACAATGAGGCATACTTGTACTAGCTACCAGCCATGCTAATCGATGGATGTGTTCCATCTGAACTAAAAGAACATATTCTTTATTTGCTGATAGCGAGACTGTATATCTATTATTCTATATATGTATATATATTATGCTCAACAATGTTGAGGAACGCGGTGGAAAGTGAGCTTGATGGTTTGGTTCTGCGAAGAACGACAAACATCAAAGCATTCCTGCAAATCAGCATCACAGGTTAGTAAAACCCACTCACTGTCATCATCCAAGTACTTGAGTTGAAGCCCCATGGAGTCATCCATACCAAAACGCCTCGCGATTTTGTTCAGCAGATCTTCGTAGCCCCAGGTGTTGTGCACCCGCAGCCTGATTTTCTCGTCTCCAAACGAGACTTTTACTCTCAGCACATCTTCCCGAGGTCTGCAGTCACCACCACCTTTAGTACGTGGAAGAAACCGGGATGGAGGGCGTTGGATGAGAGAGGCGTGGCTTTGACATCTCGGGAGGGTCTTTGGCTCGTTGCTTGATGAATGCAGCTCAGCAGCGCTTTTCACCCTCTTTACGCCTGCCAAGTCTGCCCTGAAAACCTGTCTTCCTGTCGAGCAGCATTGGCTTGAACTCGAACTCTGACTGCAAGACGAGGATGGTGTAACAGAAGCAGCAACAGCTCGGGGGCTTGTAGAATCGCCCTTGTGCTGCTGCCTTGGTTGCTCGGGGGATTCAAGATTCTTGAATTGGTTCGAGGCTGAATTGGGAGACACCAGCTCGGGGAAGCTCGAGTAGAAGGACTCAATTTGTAAACCACCCGAGACGCCTTGGACAGAATCAATCACGTGTTGAATCTTTTGCAAGGAGTGGCCGACTTTCTTGATCTTTCGAGATGGCCAACGCTTGATCCCATGCTGCCTGCAGATCCTCTTCAGCGTGGTAGGACAGACTAAAAATTTAACGAAAATGCATAACTAAGAAATCTCCAAAGTTACATTGTAACAGAGTCAGTAGTACTCAAAACAAGAAATCTCCAAAGTTTCTGCAAAGATTAGCAATTTAAAGAGGAATTCTTACCACCAATACTCTTTGCAGCATCTTTGAGGCTACCAGCAAAGTATTGTTGAAGAATCTGCAACGTAATCGTTTTATCTGTCTTCATACGCTTTTTATCTCCCCGCTTAGCCACACCCCGAGAGTTACATGCACTAGAAGCTCGGTTGTTTCCATTAATCGCAAGACCTGATCCCGGGACACATTCATTTAGCTGCAGCCTCAACTCCGGGCACCTTTTTTTCAGTACTACTTCACTCGGTCCATTCTCGAAAGCTGAAACAGAACCACGGCTCTCGTGGCAATCTGTGTGCTGCTGGGAATTCCCGGATAAACCTTCTTCATAAGGTCCATCGGGCAAATTTCTTTCCAGTTTTAGACCTTCTTCACTGAATGTAAAACCCGAGGTTTCTTGCTGCAACTCTTGGTCAGTCACAACTCGCAAAGTCTGGCAAACGTTTTGTATGATGATGGACAACGAAGTCAGCATTCTTTTGTGTTCTTCGGGGCTAATGCAATTTCTCGGTAAGAAGAACTCCAACACGAATTCAGCTGAACAAATGGATACACTCTTGAGGCGTATAGCCACAGAAGCTTGCAAACCGAACATCTTTGCATAGTGAGCGAGGGGGTACTCCGCCTTGCTAGAGGACATCACATCAGCCGAAAAGCAAGCTTGATTGGTCATGAACGCCCTCCCGACGAGGCCTTGACCCTTTAGCAAGTGGTGCTCAGAACACGCTTCGTGGAAACCTCGAACATGGGGATCAGCTACGTAGCAAGCAGAATCCACTGTGGAAACACAATGAATAAGGTTGTCATCAGAGTGCCGGCACCCCTCTTTACCTTGTTGGATACACGGGACCCATGTTTGAGCTAATGGCAACCTATGCGTCTCGCAAGCAGACCTAAAAACATCATGAATCTCGCCTAACACAGCTTGGTAGGTCAAATCACATGCCTGGTAAAGAAATAAAACCGCATATAAGGTAATAAAACGCAAGAAACAATTCTCACTCAGTGATTTTCAATATTTCATCAAATTTACCTTCGCATCTCGAGCATTTGGCAATATGGAACCCCTCAGATTAACTGCCTGCAGTTCCATTTGGAACAAAAAAAAAACGACAGATTGTTCATCATTTCATATCTGTACAAATCAGACTTATCTGTAAAAGGAAGTTCGAAATCATAGCCTTCTCTTTATATATATCAGTTATCAGCTAACAGCCATTTACCAAACAGGACCATTATATATCACACGCTATCAAATTAAAGACTAGAATTTGAATACCAAACCGCTATTCTTATCAAAAACAAGTACAAGGAATGCCAAAAGAACAAAACATTTATGGTAATAGTCAAGTTAGTTTCCTTGTTCTTTAGAGTTCTATATGACCTGGCTTGCCTAAAAAAATGATATTTCATAATTCACAAATGAATAAGCAATGAATAAATGTTATAAGGGAAATATGAGTATATGAACCTCGAGAGCTTTGCAGACGCTTTCGAGCTGGGGAAGGTACTTGAGTTTTTGTGTGGTTAAAACGACTTCAATCACGCCCAAACAACTACAACCGCTTTGTTCGAAAACAGGAACAGCGAGGGAGCCTCGGACATCGAACTGCTGAGCATGGCCAACTCGGGGGTACTCGTCCTTCTTAAAGAACTGAACGTCTGGTGTCCACTCGGGAAGTTTATCCAAAAAGACCCGCCCTGGTAATCCAGAGCTCTCGTTTGAGTCCTCCTCAGCCGGGAACTGAAAATTCTCAGAGATATCCCGGTAATGGGCGAGTTGAGGGCAATTCTTGTTAAGCTGGAAAGGCTGACCACTTGTGGTTAGTACACATCTATCCCCTTTGCTTACAGGCACCCATATCTGAATCAAAACATTTTTGTCCCTCGAAAACTCGTTTATGTACTCAACCGCCCTAACCAATCTGTCTGTAATCGAATTTCCAGTCTTTGGGCACACCCACCATCCCCTTTCAGAGCCTTCAACCAAACATCTTCGAGATTGCCCCGAAGGACTAATTCCAGTTCGATACTGGAAACCAGATAAATTCTCGGGGAGAAGAGATGCTCTTTGCCTCTCTTCTTGGCCATTATTGTTGGCCTCTAAAACTGGCCACATATATGAAGCTGTGGGGGGGCTATGGTGCAACAACACATCAGATCCCTCACTTCTCTCCACCCAACACAGCAATTCATTCATGTAATCCAAATCCATGAAAGAATCGGACGACGAAACATTCAACAAAGTAGCAGAAGGACACAAACCCCCATCCATTTCCTCAGAGCTATCAGCATTTATCTCCAAAAGCTAAATCCAAAAAGAAAGTGAATAGCTTTTAAAAAAAGGAAAATCTTCCCCAATTTGCAAAAGTATGCTTAAAATATGAAGTGTGGAAACAAGCAAATTGGTAAAAAAAAAAAAAAAGATTCTGAACAGAAATAATCCAAAAAGATGAAACTTTATTGGCTATTACTTAGCAACAACTAACAAATAGTGGCTTGAAAGATGATATTAAAATAAATTATTCCTCCAAGTTGCATAATACATATCAGATTTCATCTCAAAACCACAAGAAATCAAAGGCAAGACAAGATTAAGGTAAAAACTGTCTTTCAGTGCAAAGATTCCATTAGCAAACAATGCAAAAGTTATGTTCTTTTCCACAAAAAGGGATAAAGCAAAGCCAAGGAGAAGAGATTCATTCATTCATTCATTGAAATAACGAGAAACCCAGACAAAATAGCCAAGAAAAGAAGCTAAGGCAACCCTACAATGAAAAGGCTCTGAGATAGATACTATTGCATTTGCAGAAATCACAGAAAAATATCAGCAATCAAGAGACAAGAAAAAAAAGCAAAGAACAGAAGAGGACCTCAGAATTCCAAGATTCTTTGGTATTGCATTAGCCCAAAAGTGGATATTTATTGCTGGTTTGATTTAAGAAAATTTGGTGACAACCCAGAAAAAGAATTTAATTTCTTGTGGTTGTCTGAGGAGCAAGAACAGGAATAACAACAACATGCGACTTGGGCAAGTGGGAAGGGACTTATGCTGTCACTCATGCATTTTCAGGTCCCTATTGCCATATATGGGCTGTGGAAATCCCCTCCACATATACTGCAAAAATTGGATCATGTACACAACATTTACGTCCTCATTTATTTTTAAATTTAACAAAAAAAAAAAAAAAAGTGTGGATTTGTGAAACTGGAGTGACATGAAATGAAGTATATTGTATATGTATGTATCACAATGTTTGAAGATTCTGAGGTGGGGTCCACCGGGAGTCTTCAGACCGGACGTCCGGTACAAATTTCGTACTTATCCAAACAAAAACATTATATATTATATATGTTGATTCAACATCTGGAAATGATACAAATTATACGGAGCTCTCTGTGTTCCAATTCATGCAGAGTTTAATTGTGGGTGTTCTTTGTCTTTCTTTCTCTAAAGAGTTGACAAACAACAATTAGGAGTGTTTGCAATAGCACAAATTAATATACATATATATATATATATATATATATATATATATATATATATATAATAGATGATACTCCATAGAATCATATAATGAAATGATATGGATCTTTTTTGTTTTGATCAAAAGTTTAAGTTCGAGTTTGAGTCCCTATAAAAAAGTACTTCGCCACTTGATGCAAGCATATTTCAATAAGAGCAAAGTTTACTTTTAGTCTGGACTATTATATTGTAACATTGTCAAATTTAATCTTACCTTTTTAATTTTGTTATATTATATTTTGACTTTTATTTATTTACCACAATTAGTCCTTATTTTAAATTTGTCATTCTACCGTTTAATAAAGATAGTTAACATATAATTTTATTATTCAATTTAAAGAATTTAAACGAGAAATAGAAAGATAAACTACATGTTTGACGAGCTTGTTGAGCAAAAATTAATGGGTAATTTCTTAAAGTTTACAAAAATTATTTGAGGTAGCATTTTTCCCCATAAAAGTATATGCAACTTGTAATTAAAAAAATTAAACATAAAGTAAAAAAAAAAAAATTTAAAAGCAATATAATTACACATAAGCAAAGTGGATGTGTGGCTAATTGAAACCGATGCCAAATGATTACGACAAATCCATCTGAAATCCGCTAATGTCCATAAATAAATATTAATAAATATAAATGTCGTACGACAATACTATAAAAGAAATGGAAATTTATTAAAATTATTAAAATAAATAAATAAATAATGCAACCAACAAAAATACAAGAAAAGAAATACAAGTTGTAACATGCTTTAAGACTAATCCTCATCGTTCAATGTAATAATTGCAGTGGTAAACATTCATTAGAAGCAACTTGTCGTTTGTATAATTAATTAATATGCATTTGGATATTAATTTATTAATTAAAATAAAATTGTTTAAATTAAAATATTTTTAGTTCTAATCAGGTCATTATCGAGCTAGTGATCTACCTAGTTGATGACGTTTTGCCCATTTTATCAAGTACGAAAACGTCAATTATTTAATATAATATTTGTGTGTACGTGTATGTGTGTGTGTGTGTGTGTATATATATATATATATATATATATATATATATATATATATATATATATATATATATATATATATATATATATATATATATATATATTCTTAAGTAAAAAGTGAAGGCTGATCTCCGTCTGCTTATCAATGTTTAAGAGTTTTAGGGAAAAAAAATGATCAATTTTATAATTATTAAAAAAATTTAAATTTTTAATTTTTATAAAAAGAACACACACACACATATAAATTTTATTTTTCTATTTAGTTTTTTTTTTCTAAAATATACAAAATAAATTCTCTAATTCATGAATGCATCCTAAATTATATTATAAATTTGAACCCTAAATTTAAAGGTCATCATTCCTCCCGTTATGGAGATTCGTAGAAGAGGTAAATTGTGAGATGTATCAGAACTGATTTAAATGTCTCATATTTTTATGTGCCCGCAAGTCAATTTATACATTTTTTTAAGAGTTAATGTCATATGAGATCCTACGAGTATAGTAGTTTTGTCACGATATGTCCTACAATTTTAAATTGACTACTCATAGTCCTTTAACTTTCAAATTGTTACCATTTGTAATCCAAATTTACCACCCATGGTCCTTCAACTTTTAAAATTTAGCCAGTCATGGTCCTCCTAGAAGGACTATGGGTGGTTAACTTGAACCACAAATGGTAACAATTTGAAAGTCAAAGAACCAAAGGTGGTCAAAAGTTTAGGATTAAACATGACAAAATCACTATAATTGAAGGACTCGAGATGATATTAACTCTTCTTTTATATATATATATATATATTATATTGAGAATTCGAACCACCACCATGCACCATATATAAGTTATATTATGAATATATTCAAAGTTGTTTGTATGATTCCTAAGCTTATATTAAATTAGTACATGTAAGATTCCATGTTGATGTTAGAAATTGCGTGGAAGCTACCGATATGAATATATCATATGTAATACTCGATTTCGTATTCCAACCCTCCACCCACCAAAAAAACTTATTTTAAGTTGGTCCATGTAAGATTCCATTATAATACATTAATACATAAAATAAACGATCATAAATATTTAAAAGTGAGCTGTGACTTATGTATTATGGTTAAAAAAATTAATTACAAAAATAGGTAAAAAGGTGTATATTGAAAATGACTCATTTGTAACAATAGAAAAATAGATGCAAGGCGGAAATGTAAATGACCTCTTCTTCCAACTTTTGGAAGTGATCAAAGAGCATTCCAATCGAGATTGAAGAAGATATGCCATTTAAGTATATTTGTGGAGAAATAAATCGTTACGCTGATTAAAAATTACAATTTATTTAACTCATCAACGTATTATTTTCGTGCATCGAAGCTCATGAATTGATTATCGGCCTAAACTTTACACAAAAGAGATGCAGTGGAGAAAGTGATGACCTGCTAGTCGCTTTTTCCAGCAGAGAAGACAACTAACAGGTTGTGGTCGCCTTGACTACTTCAAAGGCGACCGACAATCGTTGGTATGTAATACCAACAAATTTGGTTGAGAGTTATATCTTTTGTGTTTCAATAATTATTTGATTGAGTGACATAAACATGCGACGTTAGATAAGAAATTATGTTTAATTTTAGTGCCCAATTTTTTATTTTTTTTAAATGTGTTTAGATTTTTTAGGGGGTTGCATAAAAATCTTAATCTTGATTAAACATGTATTTAACATGTGTAAACTTGTGTTCTTTGGGCCTATATATATAGGTTATAGGTACATAAAGAGTTATATAGACTGGTCCATTATTCTCTGTCTTAGGTATGAAGAATATATATCAACTATGGGCAGTTATATAGACTGGTCATTCTATGTGTTAGGCATGAAGAATATATATCAACTATGGGCTATTGGTCCATTCATATTTCATAGGACTATTATTGTATTAGGCTCAAGCAACTATTTTTGAATTTTTAAGCTAAAAATAATAATAATAAACAAATTATTATGTTTTAATTTAAATACTTGAGTTCCGCCAAAGACCTTGTGGTCAAGCGACATAACTATTGCTCTTTCAAATAGGAGGTCTCATTAGGTTGAGAAAGTATGTATAAGACTATAGTCTAACTAACGAATTAATTGCGCAACTCACGATTTATCTCTGCAGTAGTTCTAGGGTGGGCTTAGAATTAGTCCAATCACCTAAGTATTAAAAAATAATAATAACTCCAATACTAACACGCAAGTATTTTCTCACTAAGTATATTTGTCCAAGTTAAACTCAACAAATATGTATATTATTGGCTCAATTAATTTTATTATGATCATAATCTTGTGAACACTAGCTAGCCATGTATGTTTGTGCAAACTAAACTCAAACAATATACATATAAGCTCAATTAGATTTATTTTTGGAGTTAAACTAGACAAGGGAGACTCAAAAAAAAAAACAAAACAAAAACAAAAATATTACTCAATTACTACGTACAATCCTCCACACACGAGGCGGTTCAAAGCAATCTTCATTCAAAATCTTCTCAAGACTCGGTGGCGTGTTGATTAGGAATTTTGACCTCCGCTCATGTTAGAGCACCATCTTGACAAGGTAATTCGAAACTTTATTTTACTCCTCATAAACATGAATTAACTTGATCTCCCTTCGACACTGCAGGCCACTACTTAGTACTTACATGTTTTATTACAATTATAGTTTTATTCACACGAGCCAATTAGTCAAGCTCAAATTGGGTATTTACTCAAGCCAATTAGTCGAGCGAATTTATTTTACTCGTAAACAATGATGAATTAACTTGATTTCACTTTGGCCGCATGCACTCCACTATTTTCTTACATATTTTATTACAATTATAGTCTTATTTACACGAGCAAATTAGTCAAGCTCAAGTTTACCTGCTTAAGTTCGACTCAATCGCCAAATCAAATATTTATGCACGCTAAAATTTGATTTACAGAAAATTCTCAACTGCTACTCGAAGATGTGCTCTAATTAGTGAAACTCGATCGCTTTGTGACCATTGTCAACAAAAGACTACAAGAAAAAGTAAATCAATCTAGATTGTTCAATAACTGATGGACTCAAACCAATAATATAAATAGATAACTCTTACAAGTTAAATTTGAAACTTTGATTAAATTTGAAACTTTGAAGTGTAGAATCGACTCAATTAATTTTATTACAAGGGCCGTCTCATTTAGTAATATCCAAAAATGTTTCATATAAAACCTCAAGAATTGAAGTATGTATCATTTGAAATATTAAAGAGAAAAGAAAAGTTTATTACACATGATAGACCACACAATAACGATAATTTATTCAAACTAGAACACTGTCCCAGTCTACTTACATCGTACCAGTTCACTTGTATCGTCACATATAGGACCAAATAACAACATAGTATTTTGTAAAACCCAAAATACAACATTGGTAAACATCAAATTTACAGTAATAAACGGTGTCGTTTAATACAACATGCATGTATTTCAACTCAAAAGCAATTTATACTGCCTTTAATTCCACCTCTCTTACATCGTCGGTCTTATGTTCAGACGGGAAGCCACCTTCTGTCCAAGAGACCTATCAGCCTGCATCACATTCAACCAACCAAAAAAAGAAAAATAAAAAATCTGAACAATATATAATTAATCGTTTCAAGAAATAATATCGTGATTGTATTCATGACCGAGATATTTATTATGTTTAAACCGAACAAAATTGTACCTGAGTGAGGTAAGAAATCCAAGTGCTGCGAATTTCATGGGTGACTCGGGGCTCAGACAAGGCCTTGACCCATCGGTTGATGAATCTATCTTGCCTGGAAAAATTAAAAAAGAAACAATAAATAAAATGAATCATCTGCTTGACAAACAATAACTTCATGGAAAATTCAAATTAAAGAAATTAAGGATGGGAAAGTACCTGTCTGGAGCCCAGGATCTGTATCTATCTCCAGGTTGCTTGAAGTTGTTCTCCTTCTCAATAACACACTGACAAATTAAAGCAAATAATGGGTATGAAATAAGTGTACGAGATTATAATAAGTTGTACATTATTGTATGGTAAAATTACGGTAACTTACCTTATCACGTTGCCCCGTCACGATACGCAACGGAGTTGGGAACCTCTCAGCGTTACGTGTGTTATCAAACTTCGAGGGAAAGTAATCAACCTGTAACCACAATGGACATCAAAGTTGAGACACTAGCAGACAACCTTAACACATATGTTTTCGATCGTTGAGACACTAGAAGACAACCCTACTTTTTGACTACCTTAAAAGAGGAGGGTAAATACGAATTTTTTTTTTTTTTTTTTTTGTAACGAAGAAAATCCACAATTATTATTTATGGCTTTGCATCATTGCATGTGATACCCCTTATTGCGATTATAGTCAGTAAATAATCATGTAAATCAATCTAAGTTATCCATAACTTATCAGATCACTAGGGTCATATCAAGAAGGCTGGGGTAACCCTAGCCAATTCACACAAACTACAAAGTTATGAATTTGAATATTTGCTCCTTGGTTTGAAATGAATCGGTAAACTATAAATAACTTAGGCTGGTTTATTTTCTTATAGTCTGACTAGGGATACAAGGCGGAGTTTACCTATACTCGAAAGAGTACTGGAGTTTTCCTCGTCATCTAAAAAAGACCAATAAATTACTTTTATAAAGAGTCGAATTTAAAACTTGTGGTTATAAAGTCAGGTGGTCGGGGTTGCCCATAAATATGAGATTTCTAGGTGTGTAAGTGGGTAATTACCTCTTCATCCCTGTGGACAAAGTTCATGTAACCATCATAGCTATTGTTGTGATGAGCGCACTTGGGGGCATTAACCGGAAGCAGCATATAGTTGGGGCCAAGGCGGTGGCGGTGAGTGTCGGCGTAGGCAAAGACTCGAGCCTGGAGCATCTTATCATCGGAGAAGTATATTCCGGGGACAATATGCGCCGGGTCCATCGCCAACATCTCATTCTCCGCAAAGAAATTATCAATATTCTTGTTCAACACCATTCTCCCCACCGGCTGCAGAGGAATCAACTCTTCCGGCCAGATCTTGGTCGTGTCCAGCGGGTCAAAATCGAACCGGTCCTCGTGATCCGGGTCCATCACTTGGATATAAAGCTTCCACTCCGGGTAATTCCCGGCGGCGATGGACTCGTATAAATCCTGGGTGGCGTGGCTGTGATTCTCGCCGCCGATCCTAATCGCCTCCTCTTCCAGCAGACATTTGACGCCGCAGGTGGGTTTCCAGTGGAATTTTACATAATTGGCCTGTGATTTATTAAGAAGAAAGAAGAGAGCTTAAATAGCCTGCATACAATAGCTTCTAAGCTAATAATATGAAAATTAATTCTAACAAAGTCAATCAAGCACTTTGTGCTCAAATGACATGTAGTGACACTCTCATATAGAAAGTCATGAGAATTGAGTCACTCAAAAAATTTTAACAAACTGAACTAATATACACTACTCCTTTACAGACCTTGCCTTCCTTGTTGATCATGGTGAAAGTGTGGACGCCAAAGCCTTCCATGTGGCGGTAATCGGTGGGGATACCGACATCGTCGTAGAACCAGGCGAAGGTGTTGAGACTCTCCGGGAGGTGGGATAAGTAATCCAGGATTCTCCAGTTCTCCTGGATGTGGGATTTCGGGTTTGGCTTGAACGCGTGGATCACGTCCGGGAATTGCGTTCCGTCCCGGATAAAGAACACCGGGAAATTGTTGCCCACCAAATCCCAGTTTCCCTGCATATATATCAACATAAACCATTATCAGACACTAATTAAAGTTTTCCGGCAAAGACTGGATTAGCCTGTCTAGTTGAGACTCGGTTGAATCAATCTATTAAGTTCAAAATAAATAGAATTAGTCGATTTATCGAGACTAGACTAGATCAGTTTGTCGGATTGAGATTTAGTTAGATCAATTTGTTTGAAAATGGCTGGACTCTAGACTATACTAGGTCAGTCTGTCCGATCGAGATTTAGCTAGATCAATTTGTTTGAAAACGACTTGATTAGTCTGTCCATCGAGATTCAACTAGTTCAGTTTGTTTGATCAAGATTTGATTGTATCAGTGTGTTGGAGCGAGATTCGAATGGATCAGTCTGTCTTATCGAGATTCGACTAGATTAGTCTATCCGATTAAGATTCAAGTGGAGCAATTGTCTAATTGAGACACGATCGAGCCACAACTGGATCAATTTCTCCGACCGAGACACGACTAAATTAGTTCGTCCGACAGAAAATTGACTTAATTATATTAGTATGTCCAACCAAGTCCTGGTTTGATAAGTTATTCAACTAAGTTGAAACTTGACTAAGTTAGTCTTATCCAATCAAATATTGAAATTTAAATACCTCACGGGTGTACATCTTGACGGCAAACCCACGGGGATCTCTGATGGTTTCGGGGCTGCCACGTTCATGGATGACGGTGGAGAAACGGACGATGAGAGGCGTCTGAACGCCGGGGGCACGGAGGAAGTCGGCGCAGGTGAGGTGTGTAATGTCATGAGTGACCTCAAAGAAGCCCTTGGCACTTGCACCCCTAGCATGCACCACTCGTTCTGGGATCCTTTCACGAGTGAAGTTTTGAATTTTCTCCACCAAGTGATAATCTTCTAGCAGAATTGGCCCTATTCATTTCCAAACGAAACAAATTCATCATATCACTACAAATTTTTCACTCATTTATTAAAAAACTTACCGTTATTATTCGATAAGGGCAGGATAAATAATAAAAACTGCAACTATTATCTGAAGTGTATATGGAGTAAACTTGACTCTTATATATAATAATATGTAATATACATAAAAGTGGTTAACTGATAAGAATAGGATTGATCATTATTAGTATGGTAGGGCAAACAAAAGTTGGTGTCAATAATAGATCATATCAAGAAAGGTGGGGTAGGGAGGTATGTCCATGTCGGTTGATACTTGATATAAAGTTTGATCCAGTCCTCCTGTGCACTATACTGAGATTTAGAGGATATTTTAGTAATTAATATACTCGCTTAAACAATAAATTTAAGTTCAGATTTTTTTTTTTTGAGTACTATCAACTCTATTACAAGATAGTATATGTGCAATATACTTTCTCAGTTTCTCCATCTGTTGTAATTCAAAGAGTCAACACCTGACTATCTCGATCTTGTGATCTCTCCCACAGTGGTGCAGTGTAGATTTAGTTTTTAATCATCAATAAAGTATTAGATTTAATCTTTTAAGGGCATAAGAAAGCATGATCTAAGTGTCAAAGGATTAAATATGTAACTTTATTAAAAAGTTAAAGACTAAGTACACATGTACACCATAAATAATTAAAAGACTAAATAAATACGATCATAACAGAGAGGCTAAAAATGTCCTTTCATACAAAAGTTGGGGAGGAAATATACCTCTGCTGCCGACGGTGAGTGCGCAGGTGTTGTTCCATACCGGAGCACCGGAGTTGGTAGTGCAGAAGGGTGTGTTGAAGCTACTTGATGGACGATACTACATCAAATACAATACACTAAAATCACTTCTTTGAACTTATTATAAATATATGATTCAAACAAATTATATCTTGCATGTACCTAAAAATATAGAATATTTCCATCTCTTTTAGGTCAAGAGAGAAATTCTGTCTACGGCCACTACCCAAAAGTGTAGGATAATTAACCTAACTTATGTATAGTATATAGCGTACAAATCACACAATAAACGTATACCGCACTCAAAAAATTTTGTGCAAAAAGTTCGACTTAATCGAAAAGGTGTTCGCAAGAATCAAACTCATGACATTCGAGTATAAGAATAATGTTTCACCCACTAGATATATTCTATCTTTGAACTGTGCGATGTAATATATAACAAATTGGGAAGAGTCTGTGTTGGGCTCAACTAAATAATACTTGTAAGAATCGAACTCGTAACATTTTGGTACACTAATAAAAGAAGATGATAATAGAAAAAAGTTTTTGCAGGGATCTGATGATACCTTTGAAGGATCCATGGAGATGAGGGGACAGAGAGAATAATGGGGAGAAGATAGTGGAAAGCTTGTAGAATAAAGAGAGGTAGCAGTGGATCACACTCTCAGAGATTTCTGTTTTTCTGCTACGTTATTTATAAGGAATAATTTCACTCCAACCCCCTATAGTTTCTATGAGTAGCGTTTGAATCCCTATATATTTTAGAAATTATATCCAATACATGTATACTTGACAATTTGACATCAAGCCTTCTACTAAGTTGGTATGAAGCGGTCAGCTATGAGTAAATTAAGTTGATTTACCTTTTTGTGATTTTTTTCGACTAAAGTTACAATGTGATTGCATCCAAAATACATCTTCAAATAACAATGGTAAATTTTCCTATTAATCAAAGATAGAATCAATATATAAATATGATAAGTAAATAAACTTATATATATATATATATATATATATATATATATATATATATATATATATATAAGGGTTCAGGTGCGTGGAAGGGTTCCCGTGCGTTTGTGCGATTACGTACCTTAAACATTACAATGACGCACCTTATGTACACAAACTGCACACCTTAAGTACACAATCAAAGCACCTTAAAAACATAAACCGCACGCACCTAAAGCTTTAAACAGACGCACCTTAAGAACAAAAATCACGCACCTAAGGTTTTAAAATGATGCACCTTAAGTTTCAACAACTCACGCATCTTAAGCATATAAATCGCGTACCTTAAGAAGGAAAATCATGCACTTTAAACTTTAAGTTCACTCACCTTTAGTTTCATCACTGACGCACCTTAAGCACACAAATCACGCACCTTAAGAAGGAAAACTACGCACCTAAAGCCACCGCACAACCGCACCGGAGAAGGCTAACCGCACAGGAACCCATTTATATATATATATTGTGTGTGTGTGTATGTGTGATAATTCAGGTAAAAACACTTTCCCTTGTAAAAAGTATGAACACATTCACAACCTTCATCTTGAGGAATTAATTAAATGCTATGATATTAATATCACTAAACTTTCAACTTTGCAATAATTATAAAATGAACCTGTTCTTAAAAGTTTTCTAAATTATAAAATTGATCATGTGTTTTTTTTACTAAAACCTTTAACCATTGATGGACGTTTGAGATCAATCATCGCTTTTTACAGGATCATATGACCATATTCCCATTTGATGTACACATTATATTGTTAAAAAGAGCACGGTAGTATTAAAAAGTGCACGTTTAGTATTAAAAATTACACTTTGCAAAAGACAAACTTTTAACACTATATTGTACTATCACATTTAGTTATCTACTTTAATTTAATTATATTTTAATTTTCTATTACAATTTTCATAAAATTAACATTATTTTCTATAATAATTTAGTATTTTTACAATATTTTTGATAAATGTTCATAAATTATATAATATATAATGATTTCATAAAAAAATGTATAACAAAAAAATCTTTTTTTCTATAATATATTGTGTATTATGTCATTTTAAGTGTTTTTTAAGAAATAATAAATGATTAAATTTGTAAAATTACTATATTGTCTCAACAATCAAGACAATTGGATAAAAATTGTACTCCGTAATATAGAACTAAATGTAGTAATGTCAACAAATTTAATACTTTATATAGTCTAATTAAAAGTTAAAAATTAAATATAATAATATCACAATAGTCTTGAATTACAAAGTTACAAGTTTTGACTTCCAACATGAGTTATCTATTGATCTTCTTGGTTTGAGTCGATCAGCTATAAACATTCCTTACGATTAGTCACAATGCAAGGTGAACGTTTTCAATGTAAATCCTTGAATAATAAAGTGTTGATTTCTCTCATGACTTTTTCTTTTTTTTTTTTGGTAAATATTAAGAAATCCGGGCATACGAATGAAATTATTCTCCTACGTAATTGAGTGGGCCGTGGGGCCACCAGAATCAACATATACGAAAAAAAATGGGAATTTAAAGATTAAGATACGATTGTACAAACGTAAAACGTTACCTTATTTTGTGGTCAACAAATATTACCTTCGTTTAGCCAAGTCCATAATACGTTACCTTACCTTGCATTTTTTATTTTTCATTTTTTGAATGAAACCTCGCATTTTTTTAAGCACGGAAATAAATTGTACAATAATATCTTAGCTGCGCGAGAAAACACTTATGCTATAGTGTTATACAATTCAAACTCTTTAAAATGTTAAATTGTATTTATATTAGTACAAACGTACATTCATTTTTAATGTCAAATAAATCATACTTAAAAGTCTTTCCAAAATCCAATATTTCCAATTCAATATGTACACTTTGATAATCAAATTTATCACTTGTCTATTATCAATATGAGCGTATAATACTCAAATTCATCATTTCAACTAGAAAAAATAACAACTCAATTAGTTTTTAGGTCATGTGGACAAAAATTTAATTTCACTTAGCTTTGACCAAATCTAAATTAAAAATAAATCTACCATAAATTAATATCTCAAAATAACAACTTAAAATGAATTTATATTAATTTTTACAACATGTAATTCTCCCGGAAAACATAATTAGCATTAGAAACCATCATATCCCCATGCAATAGTTATTGCGTGGATCATGGTTTACACAACTGTGTGGACCACGGTCTAAAAACGATGTTATTTTGTGTAATTTTTTTTTGTCACACGACGCACTGCAACATACATTTTTATAACTCGTAATGTACATTATTCTAACTCATAAAGTATATTATCTTATCTCAGAAGTTGCATTATTCTAACACAACATATATTATTCTAACACATAAAATACATTATTCTAATTCATAATGTATATTATTCTAACTCATAAAATTTAACGATATCATTTTGAACCGTGTTCCTAACGCACCGATGTTCAATGGCATTATTTAGAAACAAAATCAAACCACGTGTTTGGAAGTATGTTAACATTATTGATATTGATAGGCCATGAGTCCCATGACCCATCGTGTCGGAAATATAATATTTTTTTTCACCACCCTAGGCGACCAAATTACGGAAGTTGGGATTTAATTCAATGAATCTTATCCATTTATCAGGAAAAAAAAAGGTATTAGTTTAGTAATATTAAGAGCTAATTGATTAACTTTTGTTATCGATGTTTTAAAAAAATAAATGGATAAATAAAATAGATAAAAAATAATAATTCAATAAAGTTTTTAATTAATTCATATTAATAATAAAGTTTGGTTAACTTTTTACCTTATTATCGAATATGAACTTTTTATTTTCTCATAATAATGAGTATACAATCAAACAATCAAGTGTGAGTATGTTACTATAATAAGTTATACATAATAATTGGTGTAATACGATCTTATTTTGACAAAACTTAAGTATGTAAATTTTTTTTAAGAAAATTGTGATTATTATCTCAATATATATTACTTTTTACTGAAACATATTACTCAGTTTATTGAAAAGTATTAGTTCAAATGTAACATTTATTGTACAAAAAATATTATATTTTCATTTAAAAATATTATCTGTCTCACATAAAATGGTTTCACACAAGATCACCCGTAAATTATATGAATCAAATACAACAGCAAACTCATACAAAATTTTGGTTGAATCCAACACATATGATCTTCTTCATGCAGTCTATATTTTCTGTATAATTTGTGGACTTACACAAAGCGGAGTTTACATTGCATACACAAAAATAAAATTTTTATTGTATCGGATGAATTACGACCTTAAATTTTATTTTTCAAAAGTTTTGATCCAACAAATTCTTTCCACCAAAACTTTGAAGTTACATTTCAACTCCTTACATTTTCTTCCATTGTGTAAAAGTCCAAAGTACTACATTCTTGTAAATTTTAACCTTGAACTATTTAATTATGATACATATCTATTAATGTTGCTAATGTGAAATTCATAAAATAAGGATGTGGGGGCCATTGAGAAATTATGGGTTTCCTTATCAATATTAGGTGGAGTAGTGATGACAGGCCATACATATCTTCAAAATTGTTGCGTGAGTTTAAGATGTCTTCATTTCTCAAATTTTTTATTTGACACCATTATTCATAATTTGGAGTTTTCCAATCATACAAATAAAATAATTTCTCCAAAATCACCGAGAAATATAAGATTACTGTAAATTTCATGAATTAATAGTCAAATAGGTCTTATTTTTTAAAAAAGTAATTAAATTATCGGATTTAAAAAGCTAAGTTTTAAATAAATACTTGAATTATTTAAGAAAAACAATATAATTTACCTTGTTTTTTTAAAGTAAAGAATGACTTTGTTACAATATAGTAGTCGATACTGCTCTATTGGAGCCACTAGACGTCACACGATTTTTTTTTTTTTGGTTGCCCAAAGGTATCCCTCCAGCCGATAGTCGGAAGACCAATTCTCCGTCCCAAAGGTCATCACACTAATAAGTGGTAGGGGACCAAATGGTCTCATGCTTAAGAGACGAGATGCTAAACCACCACGCCGGCCATGTTGGTTACATTATTATTATTATTATTATTATTATTATTATTATTGTTATTATTATTATTATTATTATTAAAGCTTAACCACTCATGAAGAGGGACGAAGGAAATGCCAACCATATGTGTTTTTTCTCTTCTTGTTCATGTCACATAGCCTTATTCCAAATGACAAAAATGGATCCTATTGATCTTTGTTCATAAGATATCAGAAAATAGTCAAATTTGGATGAAGCCATCATTATCACTATAAGAGTTTTAATATACAAATTTTAAATAAAAAAAATCTTACCATTATAACTTATGCTATCTTTTTCCTTATTATGTAGATGCATCCATCATATTTTTCTTATATTCTTCATTTGATAATAATTTATGTAGGTATTATATAGAGTAATATTATAAACAAATTTGATTTCATTTACCTTTTAATTAGTTATTTTCTAAAATATAAATATTAAATTTATAAAAGTAGTTTACATGATAGATGATGATGATTTATTATTATCATTACACAATAATATAAATATTTTATTGATATTATTCAAATTTGATAATCAAAATTTACCATTTTAATAAATTGTAAAAGCTAATTGAAATTTAAAAGTTTAAATAATTTTAACATGATTACTATTTTAATATTTGACACAAAAATTTGTGCATCGGGCGCCGTCTACTACTACTACTTAGGAATGAAAAGTGCAACGCCAATAATAACTTGTGTACGAAAAGTGAGCATGACCAACACTCATAGACGAATTTTACAATTACCTTATAATTTAAGAACGAAAAATGTAATATTTTTCCTTTAAAGAATAGGTATAATTGATTACAAAATTATAGTTTTACCCCTCTAAAGTTTGATGATGACCCATCATGACCATTGAAAGTTAATTCCAACAAATGTATGTGGTTTGACAAATGGGTGGGCCCTCGATAAGAGCGGGCATTTGGATCTACCCGGAATGCCACTCCGGGTCGGGCCCACACTCAAGTGGGTTTCAAAAATGTGGGCCCACTGCAGACAAACATCACATGGCTGCTACAGAGGAAATATTCCAACATTAGGATAAGGAAAATCACATATTTCCCTTTATTTAGACCTATCCCGTTTTATTATTAGTTGTCTTATAATTATCTTCACAATCAAAATTACCTTAAAAGACACCCCAACTTTAAGATAAGGGAAATCACTGTTTTCTTTATATTGACCAATCCCGTTCTATTATTATTGTCTTATAATATCTTAACGATCAAATTAAATTTTCAAAAAAAAAAAAAAAATTTGATATTTTCTAATATTCCAACATTTTTCTTGGTGAAATTCTAATATTCCAACATCAAGATAAGAAAAATTATACTTTTCCTTATTTAGAACTATCCCGTTCTATGATTATTGTCTTATACGGAGTTATCTTGATGATGAAATTTAATTTGAAAGACGTTTTCTAATATTCCAACAAAAGATAAGGAAAATCATACATCATGTTGTTTAGACCAATTCCGTTATACTATAATAATATTTCTTATAATATCTTGACGATCAAATTTAATTCGAAAGTCATTTTCGAATATCATTATTGAGAACCATAATACTTGTCACCTAAAAAAACGTACACGACAAAAAATTACAAAGTATATTTTATAATACTCCATGTATTAAGAAATACATGAATTCTAAAATTACATAAACTTAGCTTATTATTGAATTACACTTTTACATATTTGAAGGGGCATCATATGATATGAGTTGCCATGTTGGTATCTGTGTGCATATTTTTATCTGATCTATCTCTATTAACAATCACTTGGGAGTGTGATTGAATATTTGAATATAAGGAACTCATCCATCCTTAACCAAAGGTTAAGGGTTCAACCCTTGGCTCTCCAAACTAGATGTCTAACTTTCTATTGTGTCTAACGATAGACACCCTAGGTGCACCCAAAAAAAAAAAAAAAAAAAAAAATCTTTCATTTGCAATGATCGAATTTGATAGGAAAAGGATATTTAGTATGAGGATAAAATGCTAAATGCCTAAATCATCGAATCGTAATAAGATAAAAATAGTGTAACGAAAAGTCAAGCAAATTATGAGATGCCGTGCTAGTGGAAGAGACGCAAACCTGATGTGAGAATTAACAATTATATTTAACCAATAAACATCATTTTTACCTAACCAAAGTAACACGTCGACATTTTGTCTTTAAAAAAAAAAAAACTCGTATTAATATTTGAATATGTATTTTGAGTGAAATCAGTATTGTGATTATATGTAAGAAAATCGAAAATAAGTAAATCAATCTAAGTTATAATTTTGTATCCAAATGTGATCGACGTGGTTCAATTCTTATCAATATTCTATTAATTTAACTCGTCGGACTACAATTATAATGTTTTTCCATATTTGAGGAGGTGATACGAGAGATTGAATTCCTGACTTGATCACACGTACGCTTTGAATAGTTTCAGTGTCGCTATAACGTTGATGCACGTCTAGAAGTGTAGTAGAGCAAGTGGACAAGTAGCACTGTCGTCGTTCTAAAATTTCAATCTCTGATCTGCAACTGGCGTCTGAGAGTGGGAAGAAAAAAGCCGGTGCGCGTGTTGACAACACGAGCTGAATTATTGAACACGTGATGGGGACTTAGATATTTCATATTTATCACCGATCAATCAAACCAAATATTTTGATTTTTTTTTTTCTCTCCCATTTTAGTGGCTACTATTATATAGTATAGACGTATAGTACAAATAATTGGAGTCCACTTCGGGTTATAAAAGAGCCCATCAAAAGGACACTGTCCCTGTCCCGTTAATGAAAAATATCTCTACCAAGTTGTCCGCGTCCGACAAAGCTATAACCCACGAGGTGGAATTAGGATCCTCTCAATCTTTTTTTTTTTTTTTTTTGAAACCCCTCAATCAATCTTTCTACTGGTAGGCGATCAATTCCGTTTGATTTGTTTTTAATGGTTAACATCAACGGTAAGTTCACTAATTTGTAATTTTTTGGCGGCTCAACAAGTGTTGGATAACCTGTTTCTGGTGACGAGGAAATCATAATTCGAAAATCAGTACAACTAGTTTAATTATGAGAGTATAATATTACAAGAATTGAACTTGTCACTTTGACATGAAAGTCATGTTTCATTATTAATTGGATAATTTTTTTTTTA
Organism: Ipomoea trifida; assembly: GCA_003576665.1. Lineage (NCBI taxonomy): Eukaryota > Viridiplantae > Streptophyta > Magnoliopsida > Solanales > Convolvulaceae > Ipomoea > Ipomoea trifida. The sequence goes on along the minus strand of CP025653.1, from coordinate 954,757 downwards.
TGACAAGGAAAATCATAATATGAAGATATATTTGTTGGGAAACAATTCTCGAAATACTCAAGAAAATCCACTAAACCAAAAATTACAAGAAATAATAATCCACGAAGGATTACAACAAAAGAAATACAAGAGAAAAATTCCAGGAATTTAAACCTACAACAAAGGTTAGATAAACCTGGAATAAGGGACGATGTATAACGGACTTTGGGGTAGTAGTAAGCACGAGTCGTGTTGTCACTATCTTTAAAACCTTATTTGCCGCTTCCCGAGGTGCTGGAACGTTGCGGCCTAGGCTTCCCAGGATAAAACGTGCTTCGATCCGCCGTTTGAGCACTCAAACTTGGACCCGGCGAACGAGAACGTGGGATGAACACAGGTGGCTAGAAAGAAGGAGAGCAGAGTTTCGAGGTGGAAAGTATTTCGTGTATATCACGTATTACTTGTTCATGCTTCATCTTTAAAATCTGCTGCTCACCTAGAAATATATAGGAGATGAAGGATTAATGGCATTTATCATGGCATTCATTCCTGGCAAGGTAACCTCCACCCACTAACCAAGTATTAACTTTGCCATTAACATGAAATTAACTCTACCGTAACATATTGAGTTAATGACTTTAACGGTATTGGAAGTGAACCGCGTTGGCCAAAGTCTCTTGCGAGAGGTTACTGCAGTTACGCGTGGAAGATCGTCTTCGAGAGGTGACTCAGCTCTTAGCCGCGAGAGATACGCCCGCGCCGTTCGGATTTTTGACATAACTTAGCCTACGACATTCGTGCCCGCAGGTGCTGGCGCACACAAGTTCAAGCCTTTCGAACTCATTTTTGGAATTTGATTTGCACCCCCCTGCGCGCAAGAGAGAGCATCTATGCTATACAAGTTAATTAGTCATAAAATGACTATTGTATATATAGTGGTGCAAAGGTTCATTCCAAACCAATGTGGGACAAAGCTACTTAAGCTTTTCCACATTTTTCCATCTCAATGGGTCTACTTTGAGAACCAATTTCTCATTCACCCATTATCCATTTTGAGCGTATAATATATCGATCTCTTCGTCTAAGAACGAAGAATCCGAATCCACTTTGACCCGACCCAAATCGGATGTGGACCCTACATATATTTATACCACAAAATGGCCACTTAAAATGCCATTTTTTCCAACAATATTGCTACGAGCTTGACAGAGAAAGTGTTGGCAAGAATTGAATTTGCCAATTTCAAATACAATAATCATGCTCCACTCACCCAATCACGTCTATTAGGATGACCGTAGCACCAGTTGCAGCTGGAAAATAGCCAGTGGGCACGAGAAGGATGCGTCAACATAGCCAAGCAAATTCTATCCTCAGATAAATGACACCAATTGCATAGGCCAAAATAAATAATTACGAATTGTTAATTTGATGGAGACAAAATGGTGCGCAGTAGATAAGGAGATGGGCACAACCCGCAGCAATAAGACAGTCCGCTTAGAGTTGACATAATTGTAGTTGGGATCCCCATATAGAAAAGAAACCCGGAACCTAATACCATATGAGATTCTCCAACGTATCACAGTTTACATAGAATAAATATATACAGAAGCTAACTAATATATACTACCTCCGTCCCATTTTGTTTGTCTGATTCGGTTAACGAGGCTTGCCTGAAGTTATTTTTAATTCAATTTTTCATAATATTAAATTTAGTATTAGTATATAAAATTTATATATTTAGAAACTACATTAAAAATACTATTAAACACAAAAAATTAAATTTAAAAATAATTAAAAATTACTAAAGAAAATAAGCAATGAAGAAAGAGTTGGTTTGACCAATGAATAGTAAACAAGACAGGTAAAATGGGACAGAAGGAGTACTAAAATCATAATACATTAATACCCCTAGGACTATAGATTACTAATAATTAGGCGGTTTGGTCTCTGTTTTGAGTAGCACTACTGCACTAGAGATCACACTAAAATAATGCATCATAACATCAAAGCCTAAAAAGGAATTTTGATTGGAATAATACTAGAAAATCCAGACAACATACAGTAGCAAGAACACTATAAATGCCTTAGCTTGTTGGAATCAAATTACAGAATATATTTATACAAGAAAAACTGGTTTATCATCATCACTAGAATACAAATAGTAATGGAGTACAATTAATTAAATAGAAGTCACATTTACAAACATTCTTAAAATTCATATAATTTTTTTTTTGTTTTTTCAGTTATTAATCAAGGAATCTGTTCAGCCTTGCTCATGAGCTGCAGTATAGATTTGGCCTTCCTCTGGGCTCTATCAGTGCCATTCTGCGCCACTTCCACCAGCGGATTATACACCCCGAACTGCAGCGCCGCCAGCATGAGATTAGAGTTGTGCGATCCCAGTTCGAGCAGAACCGCCGCCGCGCATTCCTTGTTTTTCGGAGTCCCATCCTGTACGAGGTTGACCAGCGTTTCGACAAACTTCAGTTGTCCCATTTCCTGTCTCCCTGTCGGGTGCGAGGCAAAGATGAGCAGAATGGAGAGAATTTCGTCGACAATGTCGAGTTTCTTGTCCATCAGGAATTTAAGGAGAGGTTCTATGATGCCGCCCTCGATTGCCCGGGTTTTGTTGGATTGGTTGAGACAGATGTTAAAGAGCGCTGTAATGGCGTCTTTTTTGCCTCGGATAGTCCCGCCTTTTAGAAGGTCTATTAATGGCGGGATTCCATTACGGGACCCGATTTCCACCTTGTTTTCGTCCAGCATTGACAGGCTGAACAGCGCGGCGGCGGAGTTTTCCCTGGCGCCGACCGTCCCTTTTTGAAGAACTTCAATAATGGCGGAAATGGGATTCTCTCGGGATATCAGTTTCTTGTTTGATTCGTCCAAGGAGAGGTTTAGCAGTGCCGTGACGGCGTGTTCTTGGATTCTGGAATCCGGGTAGGATAGCAATTGGACGAGAGGGGGGATTGCGCCACAGCTAGCGATGGAGATTCTGTTCTCTGAGCTTCCCTTGGAGAGGAGGCGAATCTTTTCAACTGCTTTTCGCTGTTCTTCCAGGAGGTTGGAGGAGAGGTTGTGGACTAGTGTTTGGAGGTCCGAGGAATCTTTGTTGATGTGGGTGTCGGCATTTGCTGGGGGGTCTTTCTTGGGGAGTGGGAAGTTGTGGATCTCGCTCCATTGTTGGATTAGGTTCTTGAGGGCTATGTTTGGTGCTAGTAATAAGTTTGCCAATGCCTGCCCGGTTTTCGGACATGTCTTGTGGTTTGAATCGAACCATCGTTGTATACTTTCCCTTTCATATGTCTGCAAACACATGAATCCAAGACCAGACAACCTCAGTCAAGTTAGTCGGTTTATTTGGTATCTATAAGTTTACAAGTTTGATTTTAACGGGAATGATCTATTGATTTTATTGGTCTTAGAAGGTAAGCTATAAGCAACTTAAAGTTGGTTTATCTCCTTATGGTCGTTTGTCGATTATGGTCACAAGACGAATTTACCTAGTGCACGTCCGCGGTAGGGGCGAAACCACCTTGTAGGTGGTCCTTTGTCGACTAGGGTCATAAGGCGGGTTTACCTAATACATATCCTCGGGCGTGTTAGTGAGACTAGATCTTAGGACATATGATATCAAATTTTAAGGAACAATCAACTAAGTTACCTAAACATGTACAAACTTATATATACATTAAGTTTTTATATATAAGTAACTACATCATACATATATTACCCTTTGTCGACTAGGGTCATATAAGGGTGTGAGGAAAGGTGAGGGGGCAACTACCAGTTCTTATATCGTGGACCGCGGTCCACAATGCATTGTGGACCGCGGATCCCCAAAACGACGTCGTTTTGATTAATGAAACATACGGATGAATTTGCGCGACGCACTTTCTTTTCATATATACTGCAGTTTCTTTTCAAATATACTGCAGTTTCTTTTCAAATATACTGCAGTTTCTTTTCTATATATACCACTCACTTTCTTTTCAAATATACTGCAGTTTCTTTTCAAATATACTGCAGTTTCTTTTCAAATATACTGCAGTTTCTTTTCATATATACTGCACTTTCTTTTCAACATAACTGCAGTTTCCTTTCAACACAACTGCAGTTACTTTTGGATATAACTATAGTTTCATTCGATAATATACAACTGTAGTTTTATATGAAAAGAAACTGCAGTATATATGAAAAGAAACTGCAGTATATTTGAAAAGAAACTGCAGTATATTTGAAAAGAAACTGCAGTATATATGAAAAGAAAGTGAGTGGCGCGAATTCATCCGTCTATTTCATTAATCAAAACGACGTCGTTTTGGGACCGCGGTCCACAATGCATTGTGGACCACGGTCCATGATATAATTTGCGGGCAACTACCCCTATTGCCCTTCTCTTGATCCGTTCCTACTTCGAGTAGTGACTATGGATTTATATCGTCATTAAAGAAAAAGACAATTCAAGACAGGTAAACATGGGAATTAAGGATTTAACTTAACTAGGAATGTTGGATTCCTACCTGTCCTGTTGAAATAATAACGGGGTCTGACATGATCTCAAGTGTGATAGGGCAAAGGAACTCGTTAGGAATGACAATAGAAGCAGCCTTTTCCTGAGACTTTGTCATGACAAAATCACTGTCTTGGAATTCAGGTTCTTCCGGCAGCCCCGCGGCTCGTTTGAACTTGTTTAGGAGGTCAATGATTTGCTGCATTGCCTCGGGTTTGATCTGCCCCTTCTTGTCCTTAACCAGTTTTCTCACTAAAATCGTCTCGCGATTTAGCTCTTCCAGTGTCTGCAATCCCAGCTTATGCGCCAGCCTCTCTATGCTCGCGCTGTCTGCATTTCTACCATCTTTATTGTACACCGACACCAATAAATCCATCACTAGCTCCATGTCTTGCGTGTCGGTCCTCCCCTTCACCTTTTTGAGTTGCATTAGTATCTCGTCCATCTTGAATGTCGTTCAGAAGAGCGAACGAGGTTTGCAATTCGAGACATTTTTTCAAGAATATGTTAGGAGGAGAAGAAGAAGTTGAAGATTTTAGCAGTTTTTAAGGTTACCAAATACTAACCTGTTGTTTCACCTGGTCTGAAATCCCAAGTTCAGCATAAGGCATTTCAGACAAGGCTTGGTTTAGTTTGTCATAAACATCATGGAATTTCCCCAAGATGGCCCCATTTTCCAGTGCCTAAAAAACAACATTAACACAACCTTAAAGTTCCCACACCAAAACATGAGAGGAGGACAAAAGAAAATAAAGCATACCAGGTAGATTCTGCTGTCACCATGGCAAGTTTTCAGCAGCTTCTTGGAGGCCTTTGCGGCCTTCTTCATCGTCATCAGACATCGAGAGCCCGGGTCGGGGATCGTGGTTTCGACCTCCCTAACCTCCAACAATAACGGCAATAACTGTTTCAACCTCCACACAAGAGTCTCACATTCTTTTTTTTGACTCACCCTGTAACTCTCAAAAGACTTGGCCTGTTCTATCAGCCCTATGATCTCTTGAACCAGTAATTTTGCCTCCTCTGGGGTTGTTTGGGTTGTCACATTCTCCTCCTCCATATCTCGATCTTCTCGCGCATGAATCGCCCCCTCGAAACAATCACCAACCCGGATAAATTAGAGTTTCTGTAAGCTCCCGACTCGAATTTCAAAGAATGATCGATTTGAGAGGTAAATGGTTAATCAATTTTTACAAAAAGGGACAGCAAAAATCCAACCAAAAACTTTTTCTATGAATAAACTTCTTGATTTCCTCGGAATTGAGGTTGTAACATTGCTGCGGTTTTCTTGGAGGAGTGTCAATGGAGAAGATAAAAAACAGGGAAATTTGTGCGGCTGCTTCTAACATGAGGGAGAATTTGAAAGGTAGTTGACATTAACGGTCATCTAGAAATGAATTTTTTTTGAGTGGAAATTGAAAATTGTTAATAAATTTAACCCAAAAAAAAAAAAAAAAGATTAGATGGATTGAGATTTGAGATTGGTATAATGTTTTGTTCATGTTCAAAGCTTGATTTATTAACATACAATTTTAAATATTTTTGATGACAAAATAAATCGAGAGATCGAATCATTTTTTGTTCGTTAACATATTTAAGTCATATATACATTATAATAAAATTTTAGTCATAATGTTTGGATTTTAGTTACTTGCTTTAAGCTCTTATATATGACTGTTGTATATGTAATTTTCACTTTTTTTTTTGTTTCTTTTTAAAACTTTTTTTTTTCTTTGTTGGTAAGTATGATGGAAATAAATTAAAGTGAAATAATTTTTATTGGATGCAGTACATATGCTGGCGATTGGACTAAGAAGTCGATTAGATTTCAAAATAACTAGTATTTTACCTATGCGATGCACGCAAATTTTTTGTGTTATTATCAATTTAAATAAAAAATTAAAAAAAATGAAAATATATTAAAATGTACAATATAATAATATAGTTGAATTTTTATATATTTGGTCAAATATCTATTATCATAGCATACAAATTAAAATTAAAATTAAAATTAAAATTTTGTATCATTAATATAATCTCTAATCATGTACATAATTAGATAAATTTATAGAGAAAAAATTTACATAATTAAATTGAATTGTTCCTAATCGTATTTCATATATATTATTCCTAATTACGTACATTAACATAATATAATAATATTTTTTTGAATACTATGATAATATACATCATATAGTAATTTGATTGTTGGAAATTTTATTTTTTAAAATATTATCATTAGAGAAATTTAATTACGTACATTAACATAATATAGTAATATTTTTTTAATACAATAATATACATCATATAGTAATTTGATTGTTAGAATTTTTTTTAATATTATCATAAGAGGAATTTAATTACGTACATTAACATAATATAGTAATATTTTTTAATTTAATACTATAATATACATCATATAGTAATTTGATTGTTTGAATTTTTATTTTTTTTAATATTATAATGAGAGAAATTTAATTACGTACATTAACATAATATTGTAATATTTTTTTTCGATACTATAATATACATCATATAGTAATTTGATTGTTGAATTTTTTTTTTGAATATTATCATGAGAGAAATTTAATTACGTACATTAACATAATATAGTAATATTTTTTTGATTGTTGGAATTTTTTTAAAATATTATCATGAGATGAATTTAATTACGTACATTAACATAATATAATAATATTTTTTTGAATACAATAATATACATCATATAGTAATTTGATTGTTATAATTTTTTTAAAAATATTATTATGAGAGGAATTTAATTACGTACATTAACATAATATAGTATGTAGTAATATTTTTTTGAATACTATAATTTGCACCATATAGTAATTTGATTGTTGGAATTTTTTTTGAATATTATCATCAGAGGAATTTAATTACGTACATTAACATAATATAGTAATATATTCTTTTTTAATACTATAATATACAATATATAGTAATTTGATTGTTAGAATTTTTTTTGAATATTATCATGAGAGAAATTTAATTATGTACACTAACATAATATAATACGTAGTAATGTTTTTTTTTTTGAATACTATAATATATATCATATAGTAATTTGATTGTTAGAATTTTTTTTTAAAATATTATCATGAGAATAATTTAATTACGTGCATTAATATAATATATACTATGGTAATATTTTTTTGAATACTATAATATATATCATATAATAATTTGATTGTAGGGATTTTTATTTTCTTTAATATTATCATGAGAGGAATTAAATTATGTACATTAACATAATATAGTAATATTTTTTAATACTATAATATACATTATATAGTAATTTGATTGTTGGAATTTTTTTTGAATACTATCATCAGAGGAATTTAATTACGTACATTAACATAATATAATAATATTTTTTTGAATACTATAATATACATCATATAGTAATTTGATAGTTGGAAATTTTTATTGAATATTATCATGAGAGAAATTTAATTACGTACATTAGCATAATATAATACGTAGTAATGTTTTTTTGAATATTATAATATTCATCATATAGTAATTTAATTGTTGGATTTTTTTTTTAAATATTATCATGAGAGGAATTTAATTATGTACATTAACATAATATAATAATATTTTTTTAAGTACTATAATATTCATCATATAGTAATTTGATTGTTGGATTTTTTTTAATATTATCATGAGAGGAATTTAATTACGTACATTAGCATAATATAATAATATTTTTTTGAATACTATAATATACATCATATAGTAATTTGATTGTTGTAATTTGTTTTGAATATTATCATGAAAGAAATTTAATTACGTACATTAACATAATATAATACGTAGTAATGTTTTTTTGAATACCATAATATACATCATATAGTAATTTGATTATTGGAATTTTTTTTAAATATTATCATGAGAGAAATTTAATTACGTACATTAACATAATATTGTAATATTTTTTTAATACTATAATATACATCTTATAGTAATTTGATTGTTGGAATTTATTTTTGAATATTATCATGTGAGGAATTTAATTACGTACATTAACATAATAAAGTAATATTTTTTTTGAATATTATAATATTCATCATATAGTAATTTAATTATTGGAATTTTTTTTTAATATTATCATGAGAGGAATTTAATTACGTACATTAACCTAATATAGTGATTTTTTTGAATACTATGATTTAATAGAGTAATACCATTTAAATATTTTAATTTGGAACAATGATTCAAATATTTTTTTTCGAATACAATTATTCTCAATATAATCGTATATTGAAAAGTCTATTATAACAATTTCAACCTTTCAGTATTTTATTAACATCCTTATATACAAAAACAAATCATTATAATCAATTTAATTATAACATTTAGTTTTATACTTTTCATTCCGTGCATCGCACGGGTAAAATACTAGTATATATCATATAGTTATATATATATATATATATATATATATATATATATATATATATATATATAACGCAAGATTAAAATATTTTGAACCATAATTGAATTGCATGGTATAATAACTATAATTTTATTTAATAATTATTACTTTTCATGTGACTATTTTGTTAATATATGTACATAAATAAAGAATCCATACAGGAATGGAATCGAATAAATTATTACATTAATTTTCGTGTATAATAAGGAATATAATAAAATTTTGAATATTTTTATCAATTTTAGCCATAAATAAGAAATGCTAGAATTTCTGATAAAGAATTATTATATAATATTATGTTGACTGATTTCAATTTTTTTGGACTAAAATGCGGTAAAGCTAGCACTTCTGTTTTAATATATATAGATGATGATGATGATAATAATAATAATAATAATAATAATAATAATAATAATAATAATAATAATAATAATAATAAGATAAAATTACACTTTTGGTCCCGTGACTATTGAGGTCCCGTTAATTTCAATACGTGACTTTAAAAATTAACAACTTAGTCCCGTAACTATGTATTTTTTAACACATTTAGTCCATATGGCCAAATCACCGGCCAAATATCGCTGAAAAAAAAAAAGAAAAATCATTTTTAATTATTTAATCATGGGGCAAATTGGTCGTTTCACCTCGTCTCCTTCTTCGTTCTTCTTCCCGTCTCTGGCGACGCTCTCGATATTGTTTTATGCAGAATAACCTGGAGACTGACTTCTTTTACGGAGTATGGAGAGGCAAGTAGGTATCAAGTTCAATAAATTATTGGAAAAGGTAGCTATGGAGTTGTGAGGTCTGCAGTTGATACTCAAACTGGAGAACAAGTTGCAATTAAGAAGATCAATGATGTGTTTGAACATGTTTATGAAGCCACCAGAATTTTGAGAGAAATCAATCTTCTCTGGCTATTACGACACCCAGATATCGTAGAAATAAAACATATTATTCTTCCTCCTCCTTGGAGAGAATTTAGAGAGATATTTGTTATTTTTGAATTGATGGAGTCTAACCTTCAGTGTCGCCGGAGACGGGAAGTAGAACAACGAAGAAGAAGGAGAAGAGCGTGAAATGACTAATTCGCCCCCATGATTAAATAATTAAAAATGGTTTTTTTTTCAGCGATATTTGGCCGGATGGACTAAATGTGTTAAAAATGCATAGTTACGGGACTAAGTTGTTAGTTTTTAAAGTCGCATACTGAAATTAACTGGACCTCAATAGTCACATGATCAAATGTGTAGTTTTCTCTAATAATAATAAAGCAAACTGTCAGAGGCGTTTGACGCGCCCGCTAGGCGCATTTATGACTTCCATGCAACTTTGTGTGGCTGAAATTAATATGCTGTGGGTCCCACTTTCAGCAAAAAACCAAGCCCTTGCAAATTAACCCCTTCCCCTGTCTCTCTCCTGCCATGTTGTCACTTTTTCTCATAGCATCCTTTCCAATAGATATTAAGGAGTTTTTGGAATAGTGGAAGATGGCATGGAAGATAGAGAAGAAAGAGAGAGAAGGAGCTTGGATCATCTGCAAATGTGAGTTTTTCAAAGAGTAACCTAAATTAGTTTGCATCACTGATGTGCGCGTGTTTCGCACACAGCAGGTGCCCACTCGGGTGCGTGCACCACACACGCCTGATGGGCGTGTCAGGCGCGCTTAACACCTATGACTTTTTATTTTATTTTATTTTATTTTAAATCAAATTTGTTTTTTTTTTCATCCCTCCCATTTTCTCTTTCTTAATCACACTTACAAAAACTACTCAAAAACTGCGAAAAAACTCCACTAATAAGGATGTTCTTACATAAACCAAATAAAAACCTTGATAGCGCGGTGCTCTTAGTAATGGAATAATATAGTGTGAATGTTGATGATTTGGCTATGATGGTGATTAGACCTTAACATACATCGATTTTTAAGGCTATGAAGCCTAGTCATCTAGATTGGGAGAGGATGACAAAATAGGCCACATTTGCTGCCACTATCATGGACGTGACTTTTAGGATCAACACGTGTAATGATCAACTTGAGTTACTAGTTTATCGCTAGTAAAAAACTCCACATGTGCTCCTCCTTATTCTAATGCTATAAATAGAGATCTCCTAAAATGATTAAAGGGAGAGTTAGTGCACTTCTCGACCACTATAGAACCTCCCGAGTTCCATTTATTATGCTTAGATTGTACTAATTTAAAACTCTTCATGGCATAATATCAACAAACGAATGAATTTTTGTTGCAGATATTAATGGCAATCTTCATGGTGTATGTGACATGTACATGACGGAAGTAATGTCTTGCAAATAAGCGCTATAATGAATTAAGAATCGCGACCATACCACCATCCAACTGGAATCTGGTTGCACTAGTGCGATCACGACTCTATCTACTAAATACACCGACAACTCTTACACTATTTTATTGTCAGACAATGTTTTAATATCATAGATGATTTGTTTGCCAATGGTTAGTTGTACGCGAGTGTGATAACTATAAGAAGTATCTTGGTGAGTATTTGAGGAGAATTGTCCCAAATTTTGATCATAACTTGGTTGAATTAATTTCATCTTGTTGGATGGAATACTTGTGGAACTGTGGTTAAAGAAAACTTGTTTAATTTTCAAGGCAACCAACACAAACCCCAAAACCTACCCACTAGCTATATATATTAGGTGAGAGAGGTCCCTTTGCCTTGTGGGCTTTTCTTTTTGAATAATAGCAAATATATTAATCAAAGATAGGAACGTTTACAACAAAGCAAAAAGAAGTGGTTAACCATTTCTTACAGTCATATATAGAAACAATAATCTTCCTAGCTAGCTGCTACAAAAAACTTGATTCATAGATTACATTACAAATTGGAAGCTTTCCTTGAGGAAGTTGTTGCTCCATTAGATTCATTTATGGTCTGGCTAGACATAGGCAAGGCTAGTGGAACAACCTTGCATACCCCCTGGGAAATTATCTCCAGTCTTCCTGCTCATAGACAATATTCACCTCTGCAAATCATAGTTGAGAAGGCGCTCTTTTCTATTGTCGTCTAGGTTGCTCAGGATGAGCTTCGCAACCACCATGACCATTTTAATCAGATCACGCTCTAAAACATCTTGTCAAAATAAATTAGAGGAAGAAAAAATTCGTGAAAGTAACGAGAGGAAAATACTCGTAAAAATAACCCAAAAGAAATGAATTAAGGTAAGCCCAATAGCCTAATGCAAAATAGCCTAAGTCTCGCCCTAAATCAGATATGCGCATCTGCTTGACTGCTTCTCGCCTTCTCCGCTTCTCCACTCCACAGTCCGCACTTCAGCGACACTCCGGCCTCAATCGCCTCATGCCCGCTACCAAATAAAATATTTTATCTCTGAAGATTAAGCTTTCTGGAGATGGAGGGGAGCCGTGAGAGGGGCGGTGGCTGATGAGAAGGGAAGTCGATGGAAGAACAGGGAAAGAGGATAAGGGCGGCGACAGTGGAAGGCGAGGAGGAAGAGGAAGCAGGCGAGGCCGATGGAGAGAAAACGGCGATGAAGTGGACGGCGGTGGGGGATGCGAGGATGGAATGGAGAGGAGATATGAGAGAGGAGTCTGCCTTGTGGGCTTTTCTGGTTCTTCTCTTTGCCCTTTGGCATTTGATTTTCTCTATTTCTTCATTTGTTTTGTTTTGTTGTGGTCAATTTGATTGAATTTTTGCATCGATTACGTAAAAACAATTTTCTATCTTTGAGATTTGCAGACTTTGAAAAACCATTGGTAGTCTTCTCTATCATGTCTATCATATACGAGCTTACCTGCGACGGCTCGGAAATGGTTTTTCCGGAGAATACCAATCGAATGTATAGTGTTGTGGGTGCGAAATTTTCGGATTCTGGGTTCAGCTACTTGGGGCAAGCCTTGAATGGTTCGATTACTGTCAGGTAGCTTTTTGCTGCAGAAAGATTATGGCTTTGAGTCCATCAAGTTTAGTTTGATTTGATAAATTTCCAAGTAATGCATAAAGTTTGGTTCTTTGAGCTTAATAATATGCTTTATGGCTACCTTTTTGGTGAATTCTGTAATTAGCCTATTTGTTATTGCATTCTGTTGTTTTAGGGAGTTTCTGCATGTGGTTTGTGTACTGGTAAACCTGATTCTAGCCAAGTCGGCAAAGGATCACAAGTAGGGTGAGCAAAATATCAGTTAACCGCCGGATAACCGATAACCGAACCGACCGAAAAGATTTTCGGTCGGTTTCAGTTATTAATATTTTAAAAAAATAGGTTTTTCGGTGTTTCGATTATTTTTCGGTTTTGGGGTTTCGGTTTCGGTCGGTCACCTATAACCGACCTATGTATATAATTATATAATTATATATATAATGTACAGCCATTGCCTGACTGTCTGCCGTTCGCCCATTCATTCTACCCAATACCAAAGAGCCCAAAAGCCCAATATAAAACACAAATGTCCAAAGTCCAAACCATGTTTACTGCTAGTAGATCCCTAACCCCTAATCCATTATTCATTCATTCCCTTCTCCGGCGCTCAAGTTCTGCTTCTCCACTCCATAGACCACAGCCACAGACGACGCGACAACGGTTCTTTACTTCTCCTTTGCCTCTCGGCTCTCACCGCTTCTATGCCTAATGTCCTTCGCCTTCAACGACACTCTGGTCAGGCAATCGCTCCCACATGCGGTCACGCCCTCCGGCCTCCTATCTCGCTAGTCGCTCCTCAGTCCTCACATCCTCAAGCGGTCAGACCTCACCTCAGCACATGTAGAACTTAGCGCAGATTTGTCCCGGGTTAATCAGTCTAGGAAAAGTGATTAGATTGGTAAAGGAATACAGTAACAGTGCATGAGTTGAGGTAGCTACCAGTAGGCTGAAAACATCATAGTCTGCATGGTTATATTGTTGATTTTTATGCTAAAAGTATTTATAATTCTCCCACAGCAAAGTTTAGCCTTTACGTTCGAGATAGCTCTTCTTCAATAAGATGCTCTATTTGAATATGATGAACTGGAACACTTTACTTAAACAGGTAACAGGTTTACATTAGTTATTCTCCCTCTATTGGGTGATAATATTCTTCTGTTCATCCTTCGAAAGTTTAGTGCCAAGTGCCAACACCTACATTAAATATTCATTCGCTCTGATTCTTCTATATATGGAGATGTTATTAGATTTGAATGGTCATTTTATTCTCTTTTATCTTACCTTTTCTTCATTGTTGCAATATATATTTTGAATTCCTCCTTGAGTGAAATCATCTTCTGACATTCTTGTCTTGTAAACTATTCGGTTCACAGCTTCATTCTGTATGCAAAGTTTGGCTTGGTTTTGCCCTATGGAACAAGGTTGCACTTCCCTTTCATAGGTACGCAATCATAATTCTTTTTGAATTGAAATATTCTAATCAATACAAAAAGATAATCCCATTTCGATTATATTTTATATGAATTTGGTATGATAATGAATAATTAAAACCATTGGGTTTGCTAATCAAATAATAAAAAAGAAGATACAATTCGATTTATTTATGTGAATTTCTCATATTGGATTGAATTTACTCATTGAAATCTAAAAGAATCCATTTGACTTATGTTTACATGAATTGAATTTTATCACCAAAACATAAAAAAGAAGCCATTTTTTACTTCTATCTTATGCAAGTTTGCTTATATATATAGCGGGTACTTACAGGAGCTGATGTTCAGCGTAGTTAGTGTACTTCTCGCACGTTTTGCTCCACTGCTTGAAGCCAACGAGCGTGCATTGGGCTGTGAAAACTGCGGCAGCTGCTAGCTCAGAAGGCGGGAACCTCAGCATTTGGTATTCCACGAGGCAGAGCTCGAGGAGGAAGAAAGATAAGCACTCCAGCTGTTGGTACGATGAGAGAATTTAGTTTTTATCGGTGGTTTTCCAACATACCTCCTTATCAGGTTGCGCAGCTTTAAGGAACCTCATAATGAACACATATGGTGTAGGCACCGAGAAGTTGAATTGTAAGGTATTAGCCATTATTATCTCCTGTCAGTAAGGAATGCAGTCGAAGTTAAAATGATTGGAGAAAAACGAAGGATTAGCATATCATTTTGCAAAAAAAAAAACCTAGAAAATTGATTATTGTTTTTTGACTTAATACCATTTGGGATACTCCGAGTATAGTAGTTTTGCTATGTTTAGTCCTAAACTTTCAAGTTAACCACCCGTGGTCATTCAACTTTCAAATTTTAACCAGCCATGGTCCTTTCAAAAGTAAAGGGCAAAGTCGTCCTTTTAGAAGGACGACAGCAGGTTAAAATCTAACCGTTGAAGGACCACTAGAGGTTAATTTGAACGTTTAGGAATAAACGTGGTAAAACCACTATACTCGGAGGATCTCAGATGGCATTAACTCTATTTTTTTAAAATAAAAAATAATTACCATGTCGAGAACTTCTTGTCTACAGTAAGCGTTGTCAGAAATCAACACAAAGTCCACTACAGCCGGGGCATATACTTCTTCATACTTGCAGGCGAGAAGCATTGCTGTCACCCCCACAAGTTGCAGTTTTTCTCTCCTTATAGGTTCGACGGCTAAGAACCTATCGACGAGGTTCAGAGTGAGGTACAATGTCCCATCCATTATTGCAAACTTTTGATGCACGTACACATTCGATAGATAGCGCGTAAGCTAAAGCTATAAAACGGCAATGCACAAATAATTCTTTTTGAATTGAAATATTCTAATCAATACAAAACAATAATCCAATTTCGATTATATTTTATATGAATTTGGTATGATAATGAATTATTAAAACCATTGGGTTTGCTAATCAAATAAGAAAAAAGAAGATACAATTCGATTTATTTATGTGAATTTCTCATATTGGATTGAATTTACTCATTGAAACCTAAACATAAAAAAGAAGCCATTTTTTACTTCTATCTTATGCAAGTTTGCTTATATATATATATATACAGTGGTAATTGTGTGCCTATTATTTTTAGGAAACAAAACATTTTTGTTTGGTAATATATTCTCGCTTTCATCTTCTCAAAACATTGCTTTTTGAAATTTTAATTTGTGATATCTTACTTTTCCATTCAGCAGAATGTGACCTGGTGCACCGAGCTTGTTGTACCCTTGTAATTGTAAATTTGTAATCTGCCTATACTTTGAATTCAGTGAAAACATCGATGCATGAATATTTACTTAACAAACAATGAACATTTTGCGGATGAAAATTACAAATGTGACTAGCATTTACTTCAAAGTTCGTGAACATTTGTTTCAAAAGTATTTAACATCAAAATGAACATCACTCTCAATTTTGATGAAGATCGCCCCCAAGGCATCAACCATGATGAACATTTGTTGTGGGGGCAAAACGTGGTGGATTTGGATTCTGGAGTCCATAATATGCATATGAATCATTTATGTAATTTTTCATTGCTTGCAGCATTCTCATTAAACAAATTCGCCGTGGTCTTCATCGTGGAGCAATGGTAACAAATTGACACGTTTTGTGACGACAGTTCATTGTGTTAGGAGGAAAGATAAATTTACCTAATTGAAGTGCCGATCCCATTTTAGGTAAATCTTTTATCTTGTTGAGGAAAATTAATTTTGCACTTGTTTTTATACAATACGTTTTGAGCTCTATTCAGTGATCATAGTGTATCTTAATATATTACTTCCAATTTTTCTGCATAGGAACATCATTAGCCAGTTATTTAGCCCTGATAGAAGAGTTAATAATTCAATAACCAATATCACATTGTACCACTGTCATATGTAATTCTTGCTCAGTTAAAACAAATGGGAAAGTGTAATAAGATTTTTGGACTTCAAAGTAAATTAAGTTGAAGAGGATAAATTTTCGGGGAAAGCTACCCTTCTTCCTTTTGTATTTGCCCATCAAGCATGACTTGGCTGCTTCTTTTATTTTATTTTGTTTATACATATGATTTAGATGTGATGCAATTGATGTTTTTGGCTTACCGCTAGTTACAAATGGACTTCTAAATTAACACTTGACTAGGTGTGATTTCATGAAACCATCAATCTTTCTTATGCAATTTCTTGGCCTTTTTGAGTTCTACATTATCTTTATTGAAGTTGATGTAGAACACAAGTTGAAGGAAGAACACAAACACATTAGTTTTAGAACTCAAGAAAACAATATATTTTTTCAATGCCTTGAAATACAAAATGCCTTACTATATAGGCCATATCCAAATGGAAACACAAGACAAAGGTATAAATGCAAAGTTTAGGGAATGGAAAAGGACATATGGAGCCAATATAACATAAATACTAAATTTAAATAAAGCAACTAATATTAGAAGTGGTGGGGGAACTATAGTGGGATCCCTATACATTCCAACTCTCATCCACCTCAAACCCACGGTGGGTGGACTTTTACTCACCCCTATCCCACCGAATGCAGGTATCCACTACTTTTTATCTTATTAAATAATGAGTTAATTCCATTTTTGTCCTAGATTTATAGGTTACAGTCCACTTTCAGTCCTTTTTTATAAGAACATTCTTATTTGGTCCTAGTATTATTGTGGCATGACCATTTTTGGTCATCTGTCAACAAAATTGTTGAAATGCCGTTAAATACAAGGACATTTGATCTTTTTTTTTTATACAAAGTAGGTTGACCCGCTATATTTTTTATGTTTAATTTTTTTTTAAAAAAATCCACAATTGAAAACCGAAATGCCCTGTATTTAACAACGTGTCGACATTTAAACTGCTTTGTTAATAGAGGATAAAAAATGGTCATGTCACAATAATACTATGACAAAAAGTGGATGTTCTGAAAAAAAAAAAAAAAGAAATAAAAGTGGATTGCCACCTATAAATCTAGGACAAAAAATGAAATTAACTCTTAAATAATTTTTAAAAATTCAATAATATTTAAATTATTTACACAGTCAAATTTACTATCTATATTAAAACATAAAATACTAAAAGTATTCATATATAATAACTGAATTGTTTAATTTTTTTTTTTTTTTTTCAATCAAATTTATCTATTTGCAACTAAGAAGCAAAATTTAGGGTGATTTGTAGTTCTTGTAGAATTTTAATAACTTTTGGTACTTATTCTACTATTAAGTATTACGGAGTAAATAATAAATGCTATATATATGTGTGTGTGCCAGTGTGGGTGTAACATGGTTGGTCGGGTTGGTTTTTATGCGTGTTTGGTATATAAAATCAGCATGACTTGAACCCATTATAAGTTTAGTTTTTAAAACTCAACCCCCTCCAGCTCATCACCCGTGCAAGTCGGGTTCATGTGAGTACTCAGATTAGATTAGAATTGCCATCCCAATGGAGGAGGCGGGCTAATTAAAGTAAAAATTTGAAAGAAGAGGGGCTTTCGGTCTATAAATTCCCATTTCTTATTTCCTCTCTACTCTACTCTTTCCAATTTCATTTGACGATAGCCCCAAACACCAACTTCGAGCATATCGCAGATAGAGATAGGTACAGAGAGAGCACAAAAATTACTTCATATCGTGGTTATTCAGAACTTTTTTAGATTTATCAATGAAAGTTTGATCTTTGATTGAGTTTTTTTAGATTCTCTGTTGTCCTGTGGGTACTTCTCATTTTTCTTTTGAATTTTTTATGTGATGGATACTTGATTTTCTCCTGATATGGAAATTTTATTGTTAATTTTTTTAAATTGGTGTAGGTTTCTCTGTTTGGTTGTTTTTTGTTATCGTGGTTATTCAGAACTTTTTTAGATCTATCAATGAAAGTTTTGATCTTTGATTGAGTTCTTTTAGATTCTCTGTTGTCCTGTGGGTACTTCTCATTTTTCTTTTGAATTTTTTATGTGATGGATACTTGATTTTCTCCTGATATGGAAATTTTATTGTTAATTCTGATCACGAGTATTGATTTCTTTTACTTATAAGTGAATTTTATTTTTCTTGTGTTGGGGCTTCTGTGATTTGATGATTTCTTTGATTTAAGCAGAATTTGTTGGCAAAGATGGTTAGATCAGATGAGAATGATGCAGGTGTTGTCAGGGCTTCAGATCTCCCAAGTAATCTAAAACTTAAAATTTTCCATTTTCTTTTATCCCTTATCTTGTGTTACTCAACGTTATTGACAAATAATACTTGATTATTTATTCTTGTAATTTAACGTTTTGCAAAAAACCCCTCTTTGATATGGGAATTTTATGATCAGGAGGATCAAGCGCTATAGAAGGAAAAATATCTAGTGAAACGGTGGAAAGTAGCAGGGCATTGAATGCCATTGATGTGAATATCGTTCAAGCAGAACCGCATCCATCTGTTTTGCACAAGAGAAGTGCCAGCCCTGAGTAACATTTTCTTAATCTTTGGTCTTCATTTGCTCTTTTCTTTTTGTCTTAACGTTTTGGACTGGCCTTGATTTTATTGTGTTTGTTTTTTCTATTTTGCGGTAGAGAGAATGCAAATGCTGCTAACAAGAATCCTAGGATTCTTTTTCGTGACACCCCCGCTAGGTTAGGAAAGCTCAACCTTTTTTTAATGGTTGTAATAGGTTTTGTTGAGTGACGCTATCCTTCGTGATTCTGGCTCGCTTGTTAATTATTATTTTCTTTCTTTGGCTTTGCTGACTCTTTAGGAGATACGATGCACAAATGGCAAGCGAGCAGCCACCAATTTCTGAGGTACACTTTATTTTTTATTTTTTTATTTTGGTTTGGCCACGAGGTGTCCTGAGTAAGCCCTAACGATTGTTGATTGTTCACTTATACCCAATCCAGGATGATGGCATTGAAATTGAGCATGATGAGGAGAACCCGATTGTGAACATTGACAGCCCCGATGAGAGGAATGTGCTTGCTGTTGTCGAGTATATCGATGACATACACGCTTTCTACAAGAAAACAGAGGTGAGACATGATTCCCACTATTCCCGAACACTTGTCAGAACTCAGATTTATCTAAATATATATGTAGCTTTGGAGACAGCTGCTTAATTATTATAGATACATCAAGTCCAATATGTATATGCAGTATGCTTCATAAGATGTAGGTATTTCTACTGTCATACGTCAATGGTTATTTGCATCTTCATTTTTGGGGTGACGAGGGAAACCTGCAGCCACTACCCGAGGGTGTGCACTGGGCCGCCTTGTGGAGGTAAACCAGCCTAGGTTGCCCATAGCTGACAGGCTCAAACCAAGAAGCCTAGGATTCGAACTTGTAACTTGTGGTTATAAGTTTGTATCCTTAGCTATCTTGGATGGGGGGTTACCCCTATTTGCATCTTCATTGTTGTGATAGACTATCGCCTATCTATGTTTGATTAAATTGACATGTATAAGCACTATGGTTGTCCATCTGTTCTCGAAAGATAGTTAACGCTAGTTGCTGTGACTATGAGCCGAATTGTGTAAGAAATATAAATAGTTTCTGCATTTTTTTTACAGAGTCTGAACTGCGCACTCCCAGACTACATGAATCTGCAACCCGCTATTAATGAGGAAATGAGGAGTATTCTGATTGATTGGCTGATCGAGGTATATTACAAACCTATTTTGCCTTTGTGCATTGTTGTTTTGTAGCTTAGCTTACGCGCTGTCTATCGAATGTGTAGGTGCATCAAAAGTTTGCACTAATGGATGGGACATTGTACCTCACTGTGAACCTCGTCGATAGGTTCTTAGCCGTCGAACCTATAAGGAGAGAAAAACTGCAACTTGTGGGGGTGACAGCAATGCTTCTCGCCTGCAAGTATGAAGAAGTATATGCCCCGGCTGTAGTGGACTTTGTGTTGATTTCTGACAATGCTTACTGTAGACAAGAAGTTCTCGACATGGTAATTATTTTTTATTTTAAAAAAATAGAGTTAATGCCATCTGAGATCCTCCGAGTATAGTGGTTTTACCACGTTTAGTCCTAAACGTTCAAGTTAACCTCCTGTGGTCCTTCAACGGTCAGATTTTAACCTGCTACTTTGCCCTTTACTTTTGAAAGGACCACGGCTGGTTAAAATTTGAAAGTTGAATGACCATGGGTGGTTAACTTGGAAGTTTAGGACTAAACATAGCAAAACTACTATACTCGGAGTATCCCAAATGACATTAACTCAAAAATAATAATCCGTTTTCTAGGTTTTTTTTTTTTTTTTTTGCAAAATGATATCCTAATCCTTCGTTTTTCTCCAATCATTTGAACTTCGACTGCATTTCTTTCTGACAGGAGATAATAATGGCTAATACCTTACAATTCAACTTCTCGCTGCCTACACCATATGTGTTCATGATGAGGTTCCTTAAAGCTGCGCAATTTGATAAGGAGGTTTGTTGGAAAACCACCGATAAAAACTAAATTCTCTCATCGTACCAACCTAGTCTGTAACATGTTATGACAGTTTTTTGTCTGATTTTAAAACAGCTGGAGTGCTTATCTTTCTTCCTCCTCGAGCTCTGCCTCGTGGACTACCAAATGCTGAGGTTCCCGCCTTCTGAGCTGGCAGCTGCCGCAGTTTTCACAGCCCAATGCACTCTCGTTGGCTTCAAGCAGTGGAGCAAAACTTGCGAGAAGTACACTAACTACGCTGAACATCAGCTCCTGTAAGTACCCTTATATCCTCGGGCCTATATAAATAGTTTTGAGGTGGAGTGATGTAAACTAATCGTAACCTGTCCCGATAATGCAGGGAGTGCTCGAAAGAAATGGTTACCCTCCATGAAAACGCTGGATTTGGGGAGCTTACTGCCGTTTACAGAAAGTACGACACATATAGGTTTGGCTTTGCAGCTAGATGTGAACCCGCTTTCTTTCTCACAGATGCATGATTTCTAGCAGACACCATTGTTGGACACAACTTTTGTTTGGTTTGGACTTTGGAGAAAAGTTCAATTGTCTCTCTATTGATTTGAACAATAAATGTTGTCCTGTGGGGCACAGTATGAACAATTTATTCAGAGGTTATTACCTCAGACAGGAATTTGTTTGGTAATAATCTGTGCTACTGAATATGAATAATTGAGACATGATTTCTTTCTCCAGACTAAAATTTGAGTTTTTATTTATCTATTTTTTTTTTGTTAATCCTTGAATTATATTTGATTGGGTTACACTTGTGTGAGATTGTCTCATAGATGTTTATCTATGAGAGGGTCGGGTCAATATGTAAATGTCATACTTGTATTTGGGTTGCACTTATGAGATTGTCTCATAGATCTTTATCTATATCTTTATCTATGAGAGGGTCGGGTCAATATGCAAATGTGTCATAATTTATTTGGGTTACACTTGTCTGAGATCGTCTCATAGATCTTTATCTATGAGAAGGTCGGGTCAATATGCAAATGTCATACTTGTATTTAGGTTACACTTGTGTGAGATTATCTCATAGATCTTTATCTATGAGAGGTGCAAATGCCAAACTTATATTAACAAATGTAATACTAACTAGGAAAATATAATACTTATGATGAAAAAACTAATACTTTTACATCAAAATGTAAAAGTATTACATTTATCCTGAAAAGTATTACGTTTTTCCTTATAAGTAACAAACACTTTTTTCTAAATTAGTATAATATTTGTTAGTATAAGTATTGCATTTCATCTTGATTTGACTTATCTCACGAGCAAGGATCTGTGAGATGATTTTACACAAGTTTTTGCCTATTTGATTTTTGTTTTAAATAGAGAAAATGACATATTTAGTCATTGAGTGATACTCGAGTATAATTTCAATTTTTCAATTATTGTTGTATTTATTTTGTCTTTATTCTCAAGTTGTTTTGTTTTTTCATTAATATTCCATTAGATTTAGATGGGAATAAAACAAAACAAAAAAAAAAAATTGAAAATGATAGTGGTAAGTATGAGATTTTGATTTCTTCTTTTCGATCATTATTAGGCAGCTATTCACACAATTTTAGTGAGTTTATTTGATAATAATTGCAAATTCTTATAATATTCTGTCAGATTTTGATTTCTTCTTTTTATTATTAGGTAGCCATTCACACAATTTTAGTGCGTTTATTTTATATATAAAAGTTGCAAATTCTTATAATATTCTGTCAGATTTTGATTTCTTTTCATTATTAGGCAACCGTCACATAATTTTAGTGAGTTTATTTGATAAAAGTTACAAATTCTTATACTATTCTGTCAGATTTTGATTTCTTCTTTTCATTATTAGGAGCCATTCACACAATTTTAGTGAGTTTATTTGATAAAAGTTGTAAATTCTTATAATATTCTGTCAGATTTTGATGGGAATTAAAGAAAATCGTGTAAATGATAGAGGTAAATATGAAATTTGATTTCTTTTCATTATGAGACAGGCATTCATGCAATTCATTGTTAAATAAATTTACTAGAATATTGAGTAGGTTTGTCCCATATTTCATGTTAACTCTTGCCATTTAAGCATGTTCTTTTTTGTGGGTCTAAATTTAACGAAATATTGAAGAAAATGATCAAAATCGTCAATTCATAAAAAAAATTAAAGGATTAAAAATAGACACGACTTGTTATTAAAAAAAAAAAAGACACGACAATAATTAAGAAATTGAGTTTACAGTAAACCTCAGGGATAGGCATGACCTTTGTGCCAATTCCATTTCGGGGGATGCTTGAAGTTGAATCACTATAGTAGCATTCATTATTGTGTGAATTATGCTATCAAATAATGTATATTCAGTACACAAATAATATATACTTTTAGTATATATTAAAAATGTACCTTTTGTTATTATCCACATAGCATTGTGCCATATACTTTGTTTTAAAATACATTTTTCAACTTCAAGATTTTAATATTTTTTACGAATTAATATATATATAGTACTACGTAATTATTACAAAATCTATATTAAAACAATTTATTGTTTTACTATATTAGTAAGAGAACTAATTAGGAAATGTTATAATTGTGTGTGTATATATATACATATATAGTAATTATTACAAATTTAATGTATAATCTGTATTAAATTACATGGTAATATATAATTGAGACCATGTGTATGATTTTGGATAGTAAGACTTTTTTTTTTTTTTTTTTTGAAAACGGATAGTAAGACTTGACTCAAGTTATTTGTAATTTAATTTTTGTAATATTTAGTTTAGTATTAAATATTACGAAGTAATATATAAATTGACATATTTAGAATACTCGTTAAAAGTACTACTAGACATCCAAAAAAGTAAATTTAAAAATTATAAAAATACTAAAAAAAAAAGAGAAGAAGAAAGAATTAATTTGAAAAATAAATAATAAACATGACATGTAATATACATTAATTACTATTGATATGATAATGCAAAAATAATTAAGAGACAAAATATAATATATATAATTTTTGTGGTTCTAGTTTCAAACTTTGAGGAACTAGAATCAAGACCCTTTATATGAGTCCGATTCTATAGTACCCAAGTCAATTCAGATTGTTTGATTCAAACAAAATTGTGATCATGTCTACTCATGGACCAAATGACAATTGTTACATCAATAAATTTGTCATTGCTAGGTCAGTTAAATTAATAGTAGGGATGGCAATTTCTCCATCCTTGACGGAACAGGAAAACGGTCAGGATACCCCTCTTTGCCCCTCTCTTCCCCTAAATATTGTTATTATTATTATTATTATTATTATTATTATTATTATTTTTTTTTGAAGGTTGTAGATTGCTTGTATTACATTTGTATATTGAATGTATTAACATTTCATAATTATGTATTTATGTTCTTATTGGCATTAAAATTATTTGAACATTTAAGTATTTTAAGATTTAAAAAAAAAGAGGGTCTCATTTCATAAAATTCAAGCCTGTTTATTGATGGCAAGGATGAGCTATATGTTTGGTTAGGCAGAGTGTCATTTCAATGGTCATAAATATATATATATACATACATGCATACATGGTCTGGTATATTTATAAATGTACAAATTAAGAGATCGTAATTATTCGGACAGATTAGGGTGAAAAATTGACAACATTGATCGAAAGTGACACCATGTATTTCCCTTCCCTTCCCTTCCCTTCCCTATTGTACATTTCTTACTTAATATATATGAAAATCACACACAAACCAAATGATACAGCACCATCTTAGTGATTTTTTTTAACAACAATTGACCGAGGCATTGCATGGCATGGCTACAAAAGAATAAACAGATTAATCTTCACTTCTCAAGACACTGTCTCAACATCATCCTCTTCCGCCCTTTTGCCGCTTCTCTTCTAATGTGGAAGCCTCGTTCAACATATCCGCTGCATCTTTGTGCATGTCTAGCTTCGACAGCGCGACTGCCTGCATATAAAATGCGGTTGACCAGTCTGGGTACACGCATTGCGCCTGCATTGCATCTCGAAGAGCTGCATCTGGCTGATCGCACATGATGTAACAGAGGCTCCTGCGTGCATACACTGTTGGGGATACCATTGTACCCACATCTATGAACTGCATCACTCGTACAAACAAACAAACAAACCTTTAGGCACACATATCGTCACAACACAAACCTATCTCTTTAGCTATAATATATGAAATATGGAAATCCATGGAAAGTAAATAAATTCATCACACTGTCCCGGGGGCAATGGCCTCCACACAAATTTTATTCGATTTGTATATTAATTAATAAAATGAACAAACATTCAGCTACGTGAGTGGAGTTGAGTGAGTGAATCATCTATACAAGAAATACTCGGATGTAAGCCACTCAGGTAATACATTGGTGGGTCTTTCTTGCATTAGAAGAGATTAAGAAAATTCAAATACCTGAGAATAACAATCGATGGCAGTTTTGAATTCCTTGTCCCGGAATGCCAAGTCACCACGCTTCCTTGCCTCCAACATATCCCTCATTTGTTGAGTCCACTCTTGGAAAGATAACTACAACCATTGACAATCACAAAAAACAAACAAATATACAATAAGATAAAGCACAAACACTTTTGAAATGCATCTTTGGTCGGGAAAATTACCTCATTTGTTCCTTCATCATCTTTGTAGTGAGTCATTACCAGAATCTGATGAATTGCTGTGAGATCCATTCTTGAGCAGGCATCACCCATGGGAGACAGAGGGTGTTGAGGAGTTGGTGGAGCTTCCTCATGCTTTGGAATTCCCAGCATCACATGAGATGGGACCTGGCAGCATATATAGTCAAGTAAAACCTAAGAAAGCTGTGCATAACAGATTGTTCGTTCTTCATAGATGTTAACTGATAGAGTATGTATTTGCAAGGAGATATTAAAAGGTATAAGGTGTAAAAGAATAGGGGAATGGTGAAAGAAGAAGGCACATGACAAAGATCAGGCACTTTTTGCATTAGACATTAAAATTGAATACTGTGAACTGAAACATGCAGCCCTCAAGAAAGAACTGTAGAATTAGATTTTCCCTACATTTTGTGGTGGTGGGTGTTTGGGGGGGGGGGGGGGGTGAAGAAGAAAGTGACAGCTAAAATTGAATATAAAGCATGCCAAAATTAGAAAATAAGTGGACTGTAATTCTGTAAATGCATATAGTATTTCAACAAAATAAAACAGAAATTAAAAAGAAAATGACGTTATTCCCAAAAAAAAAAATGACGCAATCAAGAACGAAAGGAAACAGGAACTTAGTAGTTAGTCCAAGTAAAGCATGTTAAAAAGAGAGTGAACTGAAAGAAAGTGCCGTATGGAGAGAGGAATGATGTGGGTTCACCTCAGGTTTACTCTGCAATGGACCTAGGGTCGCAACAAGATCTTTAGTGTTTGGCCGCTCTCTAGGTTCATACTGCAGGCATCGTGAAGCCAGCTCAAACACCACAGTTGCCTCATCTGACTTGAAATTCCCCTCCAAATGGGAATCCATCAACAGAAGTATATTTTTCCCCCTTATCATATCAATGGCCTAATAATACATTAGAGATAAAACTTTTTATGAAGTTGAACTTGACTCAGTATCCATGCATTTTTTAAAGAAATTCTGAATCAAATCAACAGCAATAGGAATTGAGAACTATTTTCTTTTTGGGTAGGTAATAGGAATTAAGCTCTATAAGCATTGCTGCAAAATATCATCAGATCTTCTCTTCTTTTTTTTTTTTTTTTTTTTTGGGTGACGAGGGAAACCCGGAGCCACTATTCGAGAGTGCGCACTGGGTAAACCACTAAACCCTGCCTTGTGACCCTAGCTGGCAAAGGACCACAAGAAGGTAAACCATCATAAGTTGCCCATAGCTGACCAGCTCAAAGTCTCAAACCAAGAAGGCCGATAGGCCGCTCCCACTGGGAGTCAAACTTGGAACCTTGTGGTTACCAAGCCAACAACCCAACCAACTTAGAATCTTCTCTTCTTTTTGCTTTTGTGACAACACGTCATCAAATCTACAGCATTTTCTCAGGTAATTTTAGGCTTCCATTATATTTGTTTTGGACAAGTAATTAATTATGGCATCATAATGATAACAACCCAAATTAGACCAATTCAACCAGTCTAACTATGACCCATTTCCAGCTAGTTCCAGTCTCTGGCACATTTAACAATTTAGGGAATATCCCCCACCCCCCACCCCTCCCCCAAAAAATAATAATAATAATAATAATAATACCCGTGTGAGTTTAATAATGGACATATCAGTCCTCAAAAGCCCATCTGAACATTCATAGCCAAAAAGCCTTTAATACAATTACCATGTGTATGTATACAAATTCAGAATGTTCCTACGGGTTAGTTTGACAAGAACACTTGATCCAGATGAATATACACAGCTGTGAGCACCCCCCCCCCCCCCCCTAACAACCTAAATTCTGCAGAAAAATCTATCCTCAATAAACCCTCTACCAACTAACTAGACGTAGCAGTAGTTTTATCACAGACAAATACTATTTAGTAAAGACTAACTGAATTGGATATACAAAGGGTATTTTGAGGATGTTTTGAAATTTCTGCAAGGTGCTTAATTGCATACACAGCTCAGAAAAGGATAACTAGCCTCTAATACAGTCCATATACAATTTTACTCTCCTTATATGGTCTCTATTGGGGTGTATTCCCAGGGAACCAGGCATGGTGCTCCCAGGAAATGCCTAATTTCCGATTCAATTGAACTTCACGGTCATTCCTATTAAACTTCAAGTTTATTTCAATTGAACCTCATGTTCATTTTGGACTTCAGAATCTTTTTCAAAACTTCTATATTCATTTTAATTGAACTAGATGTCTGTTCTGAACGAATTTCATCCTCATTTCAATTGATTTCTTGCTCATTCTAGATGAGCTGCAAGTTCATTTCACAGTGAAATGAATATGAAATTCAATTGAAATGAACGCACCCCAAGGGACTGTAACATATCAATTGGTCTGTACTGCATAACTCCTGAAATCATCTTAACACAAATTGATGCACTGATAAGTACTTTGTGATTGGAGAATCAAGCTACACAACAAATCTTTAATTTTCTAAATTAGTTAGCTACGGAGAATCCGATTGGCACATTCTGGTGAAATGCTAATCAAATGGTAAACATTAACTTGAAACTTCTAGCACCATAAGTCCATAATCTCTTTAGGTACTTACATGACTGGGTGGAATATGCTTTCCACTGAGAAGGTCCAAGAGGACAGTCCCAAAGCTGAAAACAACACTTTCTGGTGTTACCCTCCCTGCAATAGACAAATGTACAAGGGAATATTATTTCTCATTCACATATTCAGTAAATAAAATGAAACTAGCAACAAAAGATGATAAATACACAATTCTTGCTAAAATAACACCTTATATTAGAGACGCAAAGAAAATTAAATAAATACTTACCAGTTCTTAAATACTCAGGCGGCGTGTATGCAAGATTTGTGCTATAACTTTTACCATCCCTGCTATTCTTCATTAACCCAAAACAAGAAAGCCGTGGATCACCACCCTGCAAAGAGCATATGCCAAATCAACAAAATTTTGCAACTAGAATATCCTGAAAATAATGACTAGGGGCAGAAATAAATTAGATATTTTCATCAATACAAATAGCACATTTAAAAAGTATGCATGCATGAAATACCTCATCAAAAAGAACCCTGTAAGCATTCAAGTCATGGTACAATGGCCGGCCTTCACAGCTACAATAATCCAATGCTTCAGCAATGTATAGAGCTACTCTGAGACGCATAGCCCACTCAAGGGTTTGGTTTTCCCCTTAAACAGGAAAGAAAGCAAAGTGACCCTTTAGAACTGATAGAACAAGGTTGCAAAATATGGAGTCTAACAATTTGTCTAAAAGATGCAGTGAAACATGTGATAGTGCCATGCTTTACTGAAGACTGAAGAGCAAAGTTAAGCAGTTAGCACTTGCCCCAAAGATTTTAGTTCTCAATTCCAATTTAACAGAAAACGCAATAAAGTTGGAAATATCTTGATTTTCCAAGAATTATTAAGATCAATGATCTTTCTTAAAAGCAGAAACATCAATAATCATAAGACATTCTTCTTCTCCCAAATACTACCTACTAAACCACTAAGCTAAACATCAATAAACATAGACATATTCTGCCAAGAGGGATGTAAGTTTTCTCAGCATTCAACCGAAAATGTTAAAACATGGCCTAGTGACAACGAGTCCTGCAACTCTACAAATTAACTGCATACTCCATACACATAATCTTTGCTATAAAACCTCAATGTGGCAGCATTCACAATTCTTAACTGGGTTAACAGACAATAAACTCAGTGAGCATTCTAAACCACGGTTTTGCAATAAAAGTGAGTTTTCCAATAACACTAGTTCCTAATAACACAACACAGAAAATGCTCAAAAAAGGGGGAAAATAATTCAGTCACTTACAGTGAAATAGGTGTTTAGCAAGTGTATCATTAGGCATAAACTCAGCAACAAGCAACCTCTCATCACCATCGCAGCAGTACCCAATCAAATTAGCAAGCCTTTTGTGCCTGAACTTCCCAACGCCCTTAGCTTCGTCCTTCAACAAACAATCAAGCAACAGAATCACCTTAAAACCCTAAATTTCCAAAAAAGCAGAATCACAATCAACAAAGGCACATAAAACTACCGCGAATTGCTTAGGATCAGGCCACGCCGTCTTCGTAAACTTCTTCACAGCTATCCAGCGCCGATTCTGCAGGCGGCCTTTGTACACCACATTCGGAGCCTTCTCCCCGCTCTCCGACACAATGAACTCGGAGCTGAAATTGTTAGTAGCCGCCTTGAGCTCCGACAGCGAAAACTCCGCGAACACGCTAGCTCCGCCCTCGGAGGCGGCGCCGCCGCCTCCTCCTCCGCCGCTGTCTTTCCCATTTGAGGAGGGGCGCGTGTGGCCCTGCCCTTGCCGGTGATCCTTCTCCGAGATAGGGCGGTCCTTGGAGAACGTCGATTGCCAACAGCCCATAACTCGGTCGAGTTGACTCACCCTCTAAACTCAAACCTTCCGCACGCACAACTGTCCTTAGTTAAAAACCATGTCCATATAATAATAATTCCTATTGTCAGAGATTATTCGCACAGCTAGATTAGATGATTGAGATATATATACACACATATACATACACACGCATACACATATACACACACGCATATATGTATTTTTATATATGAAAAAATAAAATAGAGTTTGACTGAGGGAGTTACAGAGCAGGAGAAGGTCTCCCAGCCAAAGTAGAGATGGAAGTGATGACAAAAAGTAAAACTTTGCCTAAATTATTACCGCTTCACTGCTTCTATATATATAAACAACAAGATTGCCGGTTCTCTTGTGGCAAAAAGGTAGAATCCCCCACTCCATAAGACAATTTGTATAACTCAACGATGTTGAATGTCCCTACACTCGGGACATTTTGTATAACTCAATGAGTGTGACTTTTGCTTATTGCGCACAGTTTGTGTAACTTTGGTCTATTATGACAAATTTCACTTGTGCAACCAGTAAAACTGTCTATGCGGTAGACTGGCGATTATGTAATTCTAGGAAATGCACATCCAAAAATTTTGTTATGTATATATATGTTGGACGGAGACTAGTGAATGATCTAGCCCACAATTGGTGGTTAGGGAGATGGTTGGGTTAAGTCTAACACCCTGCCTTCAAGAAAATATGATGCCGATGAATTGAAATAAAAGTACGTCTTTACTATGAGTTATAGCTTTTTACGTAGTGATAAGTGTTCGATCATAATAAATGGTATCAGAGTCAAGTCATGGGCGTTACGACACCATGACTTTTACTTTTAAGAAAATATTTACTTTTGACTAGGTGTACTTAGTCCAATAATCCAATTAACATATCTATGGGGGTGTTTGGCAAACGGCTGATAGCTGGTTGGTTTAGCTAGTAGCTGATGGCTGATTGCGTTAACTGGTTTGACCAACTGGTTGTATTAGCTGGTTATAAAAAACTGTTTGGTAAATTAGCTGTTTACTAGTAGCTGATTGAATGTAAAATGACATTTAAGGGTATTATTATTATTATTATTATTATTATTATTATTATTATTATTATTATTATTATTATAAAATAACAAACACACCACCCATTTAAAAGTAAGTCCCATTGATTTTAAATGATAAATATAAACACATGCTACACCAAGTGCAAACTATTCCCTAGCACAAATATGCGAAAAGAAAAATTACATTTTTCGTGTATTAGATAAAATTACAAATTATATCATATAATAGGTAAAAGTATACTAAAAAATATGTGAATTCTAAAAGTATACCAAACAATTTTTTTTTTTAAAATACATTTTTTCATTAAGTTGCACTTTTACATATTATCAGAGGCATACATTCACTTTTATATATCATAAAATGTATGTTGTCATTTTTTTCACACTTAGATGCACACTTTTATTTTATATATATATATATATATATATATATATATATATATATATATATATATATATATATATATATATATAACAGTATGCAGTGAAGTCAAATATCATATGATGTTGTAAAAATGACTTAAAAGTCATAACATATATATATTTTTTAAAGTCTTCTAGATTCATTAATTTTTGTTAATCTTTCTAATTCAACATATTTTACTTTTTTCCTTTAACCAAATATCGAATCAAGAATTTTTTTTTAAAAAAAAATAAATTTAACAGCGAAATATTGTCAGTGAAATTCATCGTTTTGGGAATCTCTCTCCATATTCCTTTCATCACGTCTGATAAAAAGTTTGTGTGTGATTTTTTGTGCTGTACGGATGCATTGTACTTTTCATTAATTATAATGGTACTTTTGGTTATTTGCATTGGGAATTCTTTCTATTTTCACAATTCACATGATCTGTAATTTTTAATTCAAGTAATTTTCACACACAAAGGATTTACAATCAATAATTTTTTATTGGGAAAATTGCACTTTTTCCCCCTATGTTATGTGCATATAGCACTTTTTCCCCCTGTGTTATTAAAGTGGCTATTTTCCCCCCTGAAATGTTAAATTGGCTTTTTTACCCTTAAAAATAATTATTTCATTTATTTTTCTTCTCTAACAAATTATTACTTATATGTATGGATGATCACGATTCGGTTCGAACTTAACCAAACACTGTAGCAATCATACCGAAATAGTATGGACGGTTCTGGTTACGATTCAGAACCGAAAAAAATAAAATTAAATAATTGTTGAACCGTGAACTGGAACTGAACCACAGTCATATATAGTGAAAATGATCAAACACTTATTTTGATAAATCGGTACGGTTCAATTCCAATTTCGATATTGAACCGCCAATCAAAACTTATTTATTTATTTTTTTTAAAATTTTATTTCTTATTTAAAAATAGTCTAAATTCAACAATTATTTTATTTTATTTTTTCGGTTCTGAATCGTAACCGTAACCGTCCATACTATTTAAGTTCAATTGCTACAGTGTTCGATTAAGTTCATATCGAACCATGATCTTCCATACATATTAGTAATACTAGGTTGGAGAATAAAAATAAATGAAATAATTATTTTAAGGGTAAAAACGTCAATTTAACATTACAGGGGGAAAACCTACCACTTTTAAAATAACTGAGGGGGGAAAACTGCCACTTTAATAACACAGGGGGGAAAAGTGTTATATGCACATAACATAGGGGGAAAAAGTGTCATTTTCCCTTTTTTATTTGAACTTCAAATTTACGAGTCTCTTACTACTCTTGTGTAAAGACTAAGTAAATCGTAATATGTGCATTAATTAATTTGCAAGTCCCCATATCTTAGATATTGAATATGTGCATTTAATCATAATATGCTTTTGACTAAGCTAATTACTCCCTCCGTCCCATTTTACCTGTCTTACTTTCCTTTTTAGTTTGTCCCAAAATAATGTCCTCTTTCTAAAATTGAACATAACTATCATTCTACATTTCTCAATTTACCCTTTTGACTTTTCAACTTTTTAGACTATTAATGAGGAAAGTACAATACTTTGTACAAATAACACCTACTTTTGAAGGGCAAAATTGTAAAGTTAGTATCATTTGTTATGTTGTATTAAAAACCGTGCAAAAAGTAAATGAGACAAACAATTAGGGACGGAGGGAGTATTTGTGTTTAATTCTTAATTATTTTACTAACACTAGTTTAAAATTACAATTATAATATTTACATATGATGTCTATCATTTTTCGTATTTATTCTTATTATCACATATAAACAATAATTTGTTGAAGAATAAAAGTAAATGAAATACTTGTTTTACCTTTATTTTTAAGGGTAAAAATGACAATTTAATAGAAGGGGGGTGGTAATTGCCACATTTAAAATAATTTAGGGGGCTAGTGTTGATAAATGAATAATTCAAGGCTCAAAAACACTATAAGCATATAATCCGGGAGAGAGTTGAGTGTCATTTTCCCTAATTGTATTCAATAATACATGTGAAAGTCAACTCGCTTTTAATATTACATGTACTGAAGCAACTTTTTGTACGGACTAAATGACGTCAAAAGCATATTCAATAAATTTTGTGCCTCCATGTCTTAGATATCACCGAGATGATCTCTGCCCTATTTTATATGAGCCGATCGTGTTGGTGTTTTGTGTCCTCTATTTATATTTGTAACATTTTACATATTTTCATAATGTTTTATAGCAAAATAGGTCATACTCTATTTTTTTTTTTAAATATATAAAGTTCATAAATGTGATGCTTATACATTCATTTAATACTCAGAAAATGATCAGTACAGAATAGTCATAGGAAGGACAATGGCTTTATGTCCGATGTAGCATTTTTTGTTGACTAATTATCTAACAAGATTATACTACAATCAAAAGATGTCATATCATTTTAAATATCTAGTATACCAACTACCTAATATTAATATTAACTATTATTTACTTATTTTTTGGTTGTCATATTATTCAAAGATTTCAAGGTCTCAATTTCTAGCGCTACATTTTATATTTAATCGTTTTTAGTGGACCATATCCACCATAAATTGGATGATATGAAAAAATAAAAATATAATATTCACAAGGCTCGGAGCATGTTATATGTTGTAATCGAGCTACAAATAAATGAATAAATACAAAGAATAAAAATATGAGCCCATTAACCCAAATTCCAAGCCAGCCCCATTTGCTTTATGCCATGACTGGGGCTCCAATTAATATCGGGAGTAATTCAAAAGTGAATGAAAAATGTTTTGAGTTTGTATGGGGCATCTTTACACAAAGTATGGAATAGATTAAGGCTATAATTTTTTTTTTTACTAGATTTGGTATGTCTTTACCGATCGCCAATAAGGTAAACTAAGACATTGCACACCGAACTCACATCCCTATGAATTAACTATTTTTAACAAACAACCAATTATTATCAGATTTGAAATACCTTTACCAACCACCAATGAAGCTAGGTTAAGTTATGCGTTGCTTGCATGGGCAACTCAGCTGGTCGTAGAGGTGAAATTTGTCACAAGAGATTAAAGATCGAGTCTCATTAGTAGCAGTGTGGGAGAAACTTTTCAAAATATTCATCTTTAAAAACTGTCGAATCGGAATGTAGGAACGCCTGAAATAAGTGATTCCACCTTTTTGTCACAAGGTTGGGTTAAGTTATGCGTTAAGGCAACAGCAAGAGCTGTAGAAATTCCACAAATTAAAGCATTTTTATGCCCAAGTATACCAAAATAACAACAACAACTAAAGAAAAGGCCCGATATAGCCTAACAATTTAACCTTAAAAAACCAACTTAACTATATACACAAACCCAGTGAAAAGCCCTTTTTTTTTAAAAAAAAAAAGTCCAAACATGGATGGCAGACCATTACAATGCAAATTATTATGTGGATCCGTGTCTACCTTTCAAGTTAGATTCAATTTAAAATACACAATTCGCATACTGAATACTGAATGTTCAAAATTTAAAAATTGTGACCCAAAATGGACCAGATTCATGGTATAACTATTGTCTTTACAAAGCAAATCAAACAAATAAACATAAATCCCATAAATTTACAGTCTTTAATTGCCCAGAAAGGTAGGCCAATAATAGTGAAACATGATTTTTTGTATATAGATAGTAGCTCAGTTGAGTTCATTATATAGAATCCTTTTGTAGAATTTATAGTATGATTTATCTGATATACCATCTGATAGTGACAACATGCTACCTTATCATCCAAATTTATAGCCTTCAATCCATTGAAACCAGCTAATTAAAAAACCATCTTCAAACCAAAAAATAGCTACAGCAAGCATCCAGAATTTATAGAATTGCAGCCATAAAACCCTCCTGCGAACTCCACTTATCTGGACTCATAACTAGCTAATAGCTACTCTACTTATTATCCACTTGCCTTCCTTTGTATACACGATGAATATGATCAGGGAACGAAGTAATTTCCAACTTTACAAAACTTCATTATATTTTCTGTAAAAAGAATAAAAGAGTTAATAACAGTGTTTGTTAAACGGCTTGTAAGCCGAGTTGACAAATCTCGGTCCCGGGAGGAGCAACCCACGACGCCGTTTTCTCCTTCATAACCTCAAAGTCGTTAACGCATTGCCCAAAACTCAAACCCTTTACTCGCCGCCGAGCGGTGGCCAATTTCTTACCGGCGGTCCGATCGAAGAGTTTTTCCCAACCGTTCTCCCAGTCCGCGTGAGCATCGCAGAGCTCCAACGAGTCGTTGCCCCAATCCGTCCAGCTCCATCCTCGGTCCAGCCCGCTCATCACCGAGGCGACGCACGACCCCGTGCACGACGGCGTGCACGGCCGGCATTTCGCGCCGCTTAAGGGCCCGCGGCTGGAAATGGCGGCCACCGGAACGCCGAAATGCGACGGAGGGAAATCGTATTTGCGATCCGTGACCACGCAGAAGGGGAGGCGGTGGGTCGAATAGGGAACCTTTTGGGTCGTTAATTGGGCCTTGAATGCGGTTTCTGAATTCAGGAGCGCGTATCCTCCGGCGTCGAGCTGGGGGATCAGGGATAGCCGGGAGAGAGCAACCACTGAGGTGTTGAAGTCGCCGGCGCCGAAACGATCGTTTAATCCGCCGTATGATGAACCGGAGGGTACAACATACCGGCCCGGAATAAAGTGCTCCGGCTTGAGACGGCCGGACCAATATCCATCCACTCGGGTCCGGATAATCCAATCGTAAGTAAAGTTATTCTTAAGTTGGTGGTGTTCAATCATCGTCAAACAACCTTCTACCAAATTGAAATACTGTAATAAGCCCTGCATAAAGACAAATTGAAAAACAAAACATTAATCTATATAATGTAAATAATATATACTAGATACAACACGCCCATACTTACAATATGGGATATAACAAAAAAATATAGAGAGTAGAGTGAAATAGGTCGTCCAACTATATATCAAAATACTATTAGACTTAATTTTTTTTAGTAGAATCATTGAACTTGTTACAATTATACAATTAACGTTTTAAATAGGTTAAGTAGTTTGTAGCTCGATGTTACCTATATGTAGCTCTTCAAATTGAGATGCCACATGTTTAAATCTAGTACTAAAAAAACATTTTAAATAGATTATCTTTATTTGTTAATTTTACTTATATGACATTTGAAAATCGGATGGAGAAGCCCACCAACTTCTTCGTTTGATTTAGACAAAGAAATCGAACTAACACTTCTTCGACCGATTCAAAGAAGCTTGCCAAGCTTCTTCATCCCTATCAATTTGTACAAAGAAGATGTCTTCTCCATTTATATTGACATGGACAAACAAGTCATGCCATGTTTTTTTTAATAAAATATATTTCAAACAAATATATTTGGCATTTTATGTGACAGTTGACTTAGAAATACATGTTATGATAAATCAAAATGGATTAATTACATAATTTTAACAGTTCAATATTTAAAGTGTATATGATTTTACTCAAAATTATTGACAATGTAGAAAATTCGTATGTTAATTATCAAATAATATAAGGAAATGGAAATTGTACCTAAGTAGGTAGGTTATTTAACGCATATAGTGTACAGCAGGTGAGAAATGAAATGATAGTTATTATTTAGTTTAATTCGTTAGTGGTTGCCCCGTTCCACCTGCCAAACAGATAACTGACATGTGTCCATTTCGCTAGAAGCTACTAATCAACGCGCCCACCAACCGCAAATCTTGTGCATTTCCTTTTTAGAGTCGGCAACCAAAAATAAATAATAAATGGATCTTTATCCGTGAGACAGATCATGTCAGATCGTTATAGATAATATCACTTATAAATAATATTTTTATATTTTGATATAAGAGTATTACTTTTTTCATCAAAAATATTATATTTTTCGTTATAGATAATATCACTTATAAAAAATGTGATATTTTTATTTTTATATATATATTTTTTTAAAATAGTATATTCTCATATAAATAATAAATATTATATTATATTCTTAATTTAATATTATATTTGCTTGTATGAATATTACATTTTATTTTGACACAATCTCAACAAATTTCTGTCATAAGAAATAAATACGTCTGACCATCCTTTGAATGCCATAGTACAAAAGCAATTTATTGCCATTCTAA
Organism: Ipomoea trifida; assembly: GCA_003576665.1. NCBI lineage: Eukaryota > Viridiplantae > Streptophyta > Magnoliopsida > Solanales > Convolvulaceae > Ipomoea > Ipomoea trifida. The sequence continues at coordinate 916,828 of CP025653.1, read as the reverse complement.
AATGACTTTATGTTTGTACGAGTAATCAAATATTATGAAGACACAATATTCCATATTCTACAAATTCAAAACTTTATCCATTCACTTTCAAGTTTTTTTTAAGTTAACCTGCGACCTCTCACTTGGGAGAGTCACAACTACAACCCTTGACCACAAAGTCTTTGCTCATTTCAGTTAAATATACAATGTAAATTGACACCTTAGAAATTAAATAAAATATTAGTTTGACTACTATGAGGCGATAATAAATGTATGTTATCTTTATGTTTAAATGCAATAAATACGAATTTTAATTTATTTACTCCTTTTTATCAACTTTCATTAATAAAGTATGTATATTTTCTATTTATAAAACTAGGCCGTTTAAACTATAAACCCGCCATAAAATTTAATGGTAGGACGGCAAGAGCCATATTTATGTACCAAATTTTTTGGTTAAAAATTAATATGCTAATTTATTTATTGATTATTAATCAATTTTAATTCGTATAAAAAATTATAAAATTATAATTACAATTATAATTTAATAATAAAAAATTAATACCTGAATGCCATTGGGCGAGTTCGCCGCGGTGAGAACTCGGGTTTGAGCCTCGGTCTCGTCGATCGGCGTAGGCTTGAAGATTTTGACGGCGGCGATTCTAGGAGCGGCGCGGAGCAGGGAGAGCTTGTACGCATTCGAATCCAAAGGACTGTGAAGGAACAGGTCGGAATTCGGATACACTCTGAGAATCTTCTGGATAATGGAGGGGCCGGTGAGCTCGAACCTCCGAGCTCCACCTACCAAGCAAACGGCGATCCTGGAGCGGTTCAACTCCGGCGACGCATTAGCATCTAGCGGCGAGGCGAAGCCGCCGAGGATCGATCGCAGGGGGCCGAGCACGGCGGCGTAGGGGAACGGATAGAGCGAAGCGATGAGAAAGAGAGAGATTGGGAAGAGAATCAGCAACAGTAACCTCCGATCGAGATCCAATCCCCATCGCTTCAACTTATTACTGTGCCGAAACGTCATGATATCGTCTTCTGGCGAATCTCTGTTGCGTGATTTCTCTTTCTTCGAGATCTCGGGCTTGGAAAACAAAAAAGCAGGAGAAGACGAACAAGGAGAATCTCAACTGCAAATCTTCCTTCTCCCTTATCGAAGGAGAGTTGTCAACTAAGTTGAAGAATTTGAAGTTCGTGAAAGGTCTTATGAAGGTTCTTCTGCATTGGGATTTTGGTTGAATCATGGAGGAAAGGGAAACGTTCAACGGTTGAAGCTCTGTTTGGTTGGTTCGGTCACAAGAAAAGTCGCAGTCACGCTAATAACGCTGTCAATAATTTCTCCAGCTATCTCATAATTTCAAATATTTAAGAGCTTTATTATGCAAAATTTGGTATAGGTCGTTTCATGTGAGACATATATTAAATATATAATACGTTTTAGTAAAAATATAATACTATTTTATATATCAACAAGAATTACATTCTCACACAAAGAGCGTTTCTTTTTCTTTGGAGAGAATATGTAAAAATATACTCCGTAATATTTTTTTAGTAAAAATATAATCACTAGATGACACATAGAAACACGTTATGTTTTTATATATTTAATTTAAGATCTGTTTCACATGAGACGGTCTCACATAAGAATAACCGATGTTACAATTATTTGAAGCATATGGAGTAGCACTTTGTTAAATTATTACAATATTATTTATTTCCACAACCACACTTTACCTATTTTATTTACTGTTCATTAATCAAATCAATTATTTTTTTCTTTGCTTATGTTTTTGATTATTTTTAAATTTAATTTATTTTGTTAATAGCACTTTTAATATATATTCTAAATATATAAATTTCATATAATAATATTAAAAATAACTTTAGTCATGTCTCATTAAATCAAATTAAACATATGAAATGGACACATAGATAAAATATGTATTTTAGTCCATTATGGAAAAAAATCTATTTTTTCAATTGTTGTTAAAGTAGATTTACTTTCTATGTTTGTAAGGGAGTGGTAGATTTAACTTGATGTTTGGGATTTTAATAAGAACCAAATGCACCACTTCCACAAAAAAAAAAAAAACACATATAAACTAAATTTGTATGAGTAAAATTTAACTTTTAATTTTGTCCAATAATATTTGTAATTATCAAATGTATACTTAATTTAGTTCATTGGAAGTATTGTTTCATTCCAAATTTTTTTACAAATGCATGTAACAGTCAAGAATATTATTCGTAGAAATTGAAAATCTATAATTAAAATGGTAAAATTATCATGATTAAAAATCATTTTGATAATTTATACATGAGAGTTTAAATCTACGCTATGCACAAAAAAATGTACAAGCAACATGTTTGGTTCATGTCATTAATTTTATAAAATTAATTAGAAATCATATTCTATAAGGATTGGGATAAAAAAAAAAAAAAGAATTATATTACATTGTTTAGTTCATGGAAAAAATAGACTTAACAAATTATATTACAAAGTTTGGTTACATTACTTTTAGAAATAAAAATGAGATATAACTATTTAAAAGACATAAGTACGTATCTTTTGCATGAGCGTGCACAGACGCATGCACATGTGTGCGTGTGGGGCGCATACACACACATATATGACTATGATCACGTGAGAACTAGTAGTTATGTGAGAACATGTGAACTAATCTCATTTGTTTTTTTTTTTTTTTTTTTTTTTTTTGTTTTTATTTTTTTTTTTATAAATAACATGTGGACTAATCTCATTTGTTAACCTATAATGATCAAAATTAAAGTTTAAAACTAAGAGAAAAAATGCAATGACATTTTTACGTAATTAATTACGATAGTTTATTTAGAAGTACTTGATGATGTGTTTGTGGATAACTGAGTGTACTCACGTGTGCAAACTATTAGTTATCGGTAGATGCACTATTAAGCGTTTCAAATGCACTGTTGTAATTACGAAAATGTCATCATATTATTTCGCATTTGTCTCTTAATTTTCAACCATCGATCATCATAGATAGACGGATAAGATTAGTATGCACGTTCTTATGAGACTACTACTCTAGTTCTATATATAAAATATGTAAATTAATTAATTTTGTCACAAATTAATTTACACAAAAGAAACAATTAGTTTAATTGGAAGCGGTCCATATTTAATAACCAAATATTTGACAATCATTTTTGTTTATGGGGGATGAGTTGGGAGGTTGAGAGTAAGTCAAAAACTAATGGCGAAGCAAATGGAGAACAACTCACCTTGTTCGTGCCGATCAGTTGACGGAGGACACTAGGCAATCGTATCAAAACTGTGTACCCAATAATAATAATAATAATAATAATAATAATAATAATAATAATAGGTGATAAGGCCAAATAAACTCTTGAACTATCCAGGGCAGTCACCAATGGTCCATTACAGTGCACGGGCACCTTCGATCCTAGAATGGCACCATGGCGGAAGCATGTGCTCTCCAGGAAGCTCTATCATGGATAAAGAACGGTGGCTACACCAACGTCCGGGTCCAAGTGGATTGCATGGTTGTGTACACGATCTCTTGAAGGGCGGAGTAAACCGATCATATGTTGGTTTGGTTATCTGTGATCGCAAACAGTTATTAGAATCTTTTACAAGTTGTGTACGTGGTTCGTTCTGTATGTTCATAGAAGTTGTAATCAAGCCGCCACATCTTAGTCAAGATGAAGGTGGCTCGAGCTAGGCGTTTTATTTGGTTTGATGTACCTTAGAGGATATTATTTCGGTGGTTACTTAATAAAGCCTTATTTCTTCCTTAAATTTTTTTTTTTTTAAAAAAAAAAACTCTTAAACTATTCATGAAAGTGCAATTAAACCATCGAACTAGAAACTACTTAATTTACGTACCAGAATTTTGATAAAGAAAAATTATAATTAGTCCAATTTGGCATGTGTTTACAAATTACAAGTAACTTTCAGGGTAATGGTGATTAGAAAGCCACATCAATATGTTTTGCTGATTTTGATGTCCAATAATAATAAATAATAATACTCGACAATAATAATAATAATAATAATAATAATAATACACTGATGATGTATGTGGTTACGTACTTACGTTGCAAACAAATTGTTAATTAAGCTCCACTAACAAATTTCAAACACGTACGCCTAAGCGGCCTAACTTCCGTAACGTGGACTTTTTTCTTTTTTAACGAAACTATGCTTTATTTTATTTCGAAGTTATAGTTAATTGAAAAAATAATATTGTTAATCTTTAAATTTGTAGTGGGGTGACAGATTATTATTATCATTATTATTATTATTATCATTATTATTATTATTATTATTATTATTATTATTGAATGACGATGGAATTTCACAACTATTATTTAAGGGTGTAATAAATCGATCATCTTGTATAATAGTACGCAAACTACACATGATATAAGAAATAATATAATCACACTAGAAAACCTTGTGCGAAAGGCCGATTAAGATAGTGTTGACAATAATCGTATTAATGACATTGAATAGATGACAAATTTGAGCAGTGAAATTTGGTTAAATCAAAATCGAAACTTCAATTTGTTAGGGGAACTAGATCATATCTACATTGTTAATTAATAATTTAGACTAAATTTACACCGTACAATTAATCCATTTATGTGCACATCACTAGTTAGATGATGATCGATGCATTTAACTAACCTAAGAGGGTACGGTCATAGTACTCTCATCATTTATGTTTGATTGAATTACTTCACTTTGACATTCAAAGTACTGGACAAAATTAAAATCACATTAAGTTAACACCTAACTATTGGACTATTGCAATGCTTTGTTTCAATTAAAAAAATTATTTATTGATTTAAAAAAAAATGTAGAGAATAAATAGAAAATTAAATTTGATGATGGTATAACTATTTTTAAAATTTAAAAAACCGAAAATAGAGAATAAAACTCCTCAATTAATTGTATCCTTAAAGTTTGTAACGAAATTTTAGGATCCATGAATAGGAATCGGAAACATCTAAAGGCGAAGGATTGATTAACTTTGAAAACTTGGGTTTCGGTTTCTTTCCGCAAAGCTTCTTCATTGAGGAGTAACAATGAAGGGTCAATGTTTCTTTTATATTTTCTTTTATATTTTTCTTTCCATTCTAATACTAAATAAACAAACACGATACATACATTTTTTTTAAACCTATTGGCTAGATATAAATATAATTTAACATTGATTTAATAAAATTTTAATTACGGAAAACTTAACTTTGTAATAGCTGAAGTTGAAGCACGATAGTACTATGAGTAAAAAGTATAAGTACCGTAAATTGTATGTACTATATATTGTATATCGTGTATATTTCATATATTGTATGTCTTGTATTTCTATCAATACAGGTTTTATATAGGCATAGTGGTTGATGACAAACAACTTCTAACTATTAATTTTAACCAAACTGCTTAATAGGTCTAGTCAACTTGCACCACATAATTAGGACCTTAATATATAACATATATTATATGAGGAAAATCGTACGCTATTATCATTCAATGATTTAAAAAATGCCTTTATATAGGACAACCACATCCAAGTTAGTTAGATTCTTGACTTGGTAATCACAAGGTTACAAGTTCAATTCGACGCTCAATGAGGGAGACCTGTTGGCCTTCTTGGTTTGAATTGATCAGCTTTGAGACCTTCTAGTGGTTCTTTGTCGATGCAAACTCTTAAAAAGTGGTTGTGGGTGTCACTCGTCACCCAAAAAATTAAAAATGCCTTCACATGCCCTAGAAGAGCTCATACCAAAAGGTCACAGGACAGAACTTTTTTAATATATACAGTTTACCTCTCTTGTGTGATTTACGAATTGAACTATTACATCGGAGCAGAGTTTAGCGCACACCCTTAGGTAGTGACTATGCATTGTCCATGTCCATTATATTTAACAGTCCAAGTACACCCACGTTCGCTCCAGGAGGCACGCGAGCTGGCCCCAGAGGAATCGTCACATGAGAGCTCACTTGCCCTACCCCATTGCGTTGTATGCATTGCCAATATCAGAAGGCTTAAAGTGTAATACTTTTTTCTTCAAAAGTATTACGCTTTCCTATATATAATTAATAAATATTTTTATTTCTTGTTAGTATTACATTTTTCAATTAAGTATTACATTTAATCTTGACCTGACTCGTATTATGAATACAGATCCGTGAGACAATCTGACATAAACTTTTATATTTTAAAACTGTTCTTAATGATATTTCTTAATGATTTTGACTTTTCACCTTAAAAGATGCTCAAGCATGCAAATTGCAAAATACGGAGTAAGCTTTAACCCGAGCTACATATAGATCACATATGGGCCACATTATATAATAATAATGTAATAGTTATTTTTAGTTTAACTTTTTATAATATTAAGTTTAATATTAAGTTTAGTACTGAAAAAGTATAAAATTTATATATTTAGAAATAACATTAAAAATACTGTTATAAACATAAAATTAAATTTAAAAATAATTAAAAATTATTAAATAAAATAAGTAATGAAATAAGTATTTATTTGATCAATGAATAATAAATAAAATAAGTAAAATGAGACAGATAGAGTAATTAAAATTTTACTCCGATCCGTGAATTACCCCAATGATTTTTAATTATATTTCACCAACAATTGGTTAAAAAAAAAAAACATAAACAAAACAAAAATGAGTAAGCGTACAGATAGTGGAACTATTTCATTATCCTGTGTGCTGCCATCGTGCCATGTTTGTTGCTTCTTAAAAAGCTTACTTTAATAGGGTCCATAGTCTACTTTCTTTGGGTTGTCAACATTTCTAGCTGTGCCTTTTATATCCTCTAGCTTCATCATGTTCTTTAATTTTGTCCTTCAATTCGTTTCAACTAATATTTCATGATGATTGTTAGCTAGCTAGATGAGTTATATCTCTAAATAAAAATAATGGCCACAATACTACATTTTGTCAGCATTCTCTAAGTCGAGTCTGACACATTATCTTTTTATATTGCGATTTACATACACTTTTTATGTGGTTCGTGGACTACTATATATAGAAGTGTGGTCTATATCCCGTATACATCTTTAGATAGTGATGAAATGTTTCCTTGTCATCTAAAGAAAAAGAATTAAAAATATCATCTTCTAAGGATGTATATATATTAGTGGTGATGTGGACATAAGAAAGTATTGTATTAATGATGTAGAAAGAAAACTCTCATGCCAAGCACCATGCAGTGCTCAGTTGGCACCTCTGCAACATATAAAGAAAATATAGAAATATTACATTGTAATAAAGTCAATAGTACTAAAAAAAAACAAAAAAAAAAAACTCATATGTAAAGGATTAAGGTTGGAGATACATATACCCTTATAAGTTATAACATGGATTCCACTACTTTGAATCCCCATCAAAGGACATGTAATCTATTTTGCATGCAGATTTAATTAGTTTTATTTGGTGGAGTTTTATGTAATTATTTGATATTTTAATTCCCTTATTATCTTGTTGCTGCATATATATATGTGCGTGCATTGATATATTTAATCAGCACGAGAACATAATAATAATAATAATAACAATAATTTATTATTATTATTATTATTATTATTATTATTATTATTTAGATAACAAAGAAAACTCACAGTCATTATATATATGGAGATATGCACTACTGAATAAATTTTATTATTCTTGTGTAATTTGTAACTTTTTAGTACGATAATCATATTTTATAAGTGATTTCATCACCCTTTCGGGCTGGAATGAAACCATATTAGAGAATATACGGAGTACATGCCATTTCAAGCAAACATGATTGTGGTGGTTGACAATATATGTTAGGATTTGAATTAAGAATAAACATTGGTAGGACCTACTTTTACCCAAAAGCGAAAGCTAGCAAAGGTATGCAAAATTGCAAATCCCAAATATATATTAACGTTGTAAGATCTACATTCAAATGTTCCAATAATCTATATTTGATTGAATTAATTTTATTTTGTGAAATATAAAATTATCAAAATAGGCGGATGGCGTAAGCTTGAAAGGCAAATTATGTTGTGGACCCAGGTCCACCTTGCAAGGCGGATCTGGGTCCAAAATTACGTCGTTTTTGTCCTTTTTTTTTTTTTTTTTTTAATTAGTAAACATATTGCTGAATATAGAGTTGTCCAAAAATGTGTGAATGTAGAGGTTTCAAAGTGTGAATGTAGAGTATAGAAATCGTGAATGTAGATTTATGATTGTGTGAATGTAGAGTTGCCCAGAAATGTGTGAATGTGGATGTTTCAAATTGTGAATATGGAGTATAGAAATCGTGAATGTAGAGTTATGCATGTGTGAATCTGTAATAGAGTTAATAAGTTCTAGCAACTTGTAGCCCTGTAATGTGTGAATGCGGAGTTCTCAAGTTGCGAATGTGGAGTATAGGACCTATGAATATAGAGTTTTGAATGTGTGAATGCATATCAGTGGTAATATAGTTACTAAACATATAATCTTGTAATGTGTGAATGTGGAGTTTACAAATTGTGAATGTAGAGTATAGTGTATGTGAATGTAGAGTATAGTGTATGTGAATGTAGAGTATAATGTATGTGAATGTAGACCCAGGACCACGGCATAACAACCCAGCTTAAAAATGGCCAATCGTCCTAGGCCCTAGCTCCCTTAGGCCTGAAAGTCATGGCGGTGGCCCGCTAAGTTTTAAAAAAATTGATTAAAATTTAATATAAAAAAGTTAATAAGTGCATACTAAATTAATTTGGATCATTTAAATAAATTTTAATATATTTATTAAAGACAATATTAATTAAAGTAATAAGTCTAAATAAATAATCAAATAAAAAATACATTGATCTATAAATCAATAACAAAGCATTTATACAATGTACTAATTACTAATACACTATATATAACAATAATTTTAAAAATTAGATGGGGCTAACAAATGAAAGCCTGCCCCACCTTTATTATTGTAGAGCGGATGTCGCGGTCCAATAAGCTTAGCTTGTTTTGACAACTCTAGTGAAATGTGAATATTAATATAATATGTAAAAAATTTATAATTTAAGATAAATTCTAATTGTTATTGTAAAAGAAAAAAAAAAAGAACTTAAAACATCTTTGCATGATTATTTATTATATATATATATATATATATATATATATATATATATATATATATATATATATATATATATATATATATATATATATATATATATATATATATTGAAGGAATAAAGAGTAAAATAGGACAAGAAAAGAATACTAATTTTATTCTATTATTATATTGTTTGGTTAACAAAAGAATTAAATTTAGGAATGGTATTCTAATATTTGATTTGATTAAGAAATAAAAATGCAATAAACACTTAAAAGACAAAAGTACCTTCCACATTTGTGTGTGGGAGAGGGATATATACATAATAAATAAATAACTGCTTTAAAAAGAAAATCTATTTCTGAAAACTTGTTCGATAGTCTTGCTCTTAACTCTCTACGAAAAATATTTTTGACAGTGAAAACTTGTTGCATTGTACTTATAAGCTAGGGTTTGGTATATATACACTGAAGTATTACTATTATATATAGGATAGTATGATTAGTAAATATGCATTACATATTGCCCAATTGTAATTTTCGGGAGAAATGTATGTTCGTTTTAATCAAGCAAGTTCTTCACTCAAAATTAGAATCATTATCCAATTGTAATTTCCAGGAGAAATGTTTGGAAGTCCTTCACTCAAAATCAGAATCAGTAGAATCACATATTTATTAATAATTGAAATGAATCATTGTATACGAGAGATAAGATAGATGATAATGGGATGTCTAAGGGCATTTACATCTGTAGTTTTTGTTAAGTTTTTTGCAAAGAAAAATAAAACTAATTGGATAAACTTTTCTCCTTCAAATACAAAAACTTAACAGGAGAAAAAAAAAAAAAAAAAAAAAGATCCACATATTGTGCGTTTAGGGGCACTTCGCGCCCCAACAGGCAAGTGTTTCCCACGCACCGGTTGGGACGCATCAGACTGACCACCAACTCTAATAGACCGTTGGTTTCCTCCTTTTTTTTGTCAGTTTTTTTTTCCTTTTCTTTTTCTCTCTCATTTTATATGTTCTTCTTAAAAATTGTGCAAAAACTCAATTAGTGTGAATGCTCTTATATTATTTGTACATGTATATGTGGATGGACCATCGATCTACTCTACCAGTATCGCTGAGTGATGATAAAAATCTGTATTGTAACTTTAATCAATAAATACTCACATACATCAGAAAGATCAATTGACAATAGCTCTCATGAATAGCATAACTCAAACAACCTAAATGGATTGTAACCCGATGCGACAAATCTGGGCCACGGGAGGAGCGACCCAAGAAGTCGTTTTCCCTTTCATCACCTTAAAGTCGTTAACACACCGTCCAAAATCCAACCTCTTTACTCGCTTCCTAGCCGAAGCCAGTTTCTTACCAACCCCTTCATCAAACAGCTTCTCCCACCCCTCCTCCCAATCCGCGTTGGCATCGCAAAGCCGCAACGTGTCATTCCCCCAACCGCTCCAACCCCACCCTTCCTCAAGCCCGCCCATCACCGACCCAACGCACGCCCCGCCGCAAAACGGCGTGCACGGCTTGCATTTCGCGCCGCTCAAGGGACTCCGGCTAGAGATCTCCGCCACCGGCACGTAAAACGGGGACGACGGAGGAAAATCATACCTTGTAGATTATAAAGTGAACTGTCTTAGAATCACAACTAACTACTAGTCTACATGAACATATTCAGAATAACTAAAGAACACAAATAATCTTTTAACATACCTATGATTCGTGACGACGCAGAAGGGGATGTGGCGAACCGAATACGGAACTTTTTGGGTTTGGAGTTGGGCTTTGAATGCACATTCGGAGTTCATGAGCTTATACCCGGCTAAATCGAGCTGGGGGATTAGGGAGAGCCGGGAGAGAGCCGCCGTTGAGGTGTTGAAATCGCCGATGCCGAAACGGTCGTTTAGTCCCCGGTAGGATGAACCGGATGGGACAACGTACCGGCCCGGAATGAAGTGGTCTTCGCTCAGGCGACCGGACCAGTATCCGTCGACTCGGGTCCGAATAATCCAGTCGTAAGTGAAGTTGTTCTTAAGCTGGTGGTCTTGAATCATTGTCAGGCAACCTTCTACCAAGTTGAAATACTGTAACAAACCCTGTAAAATGGAAAAATGGAAAAGAATGAAATTAATTTTAAAAATAAATGTTAATTGTAGTCCCTCCACAACATTTTGTATGTTTAGTTAATTAACATGTTCGCCTATTAGCCTTTTCAATTTAAGAAGTCGGTTATGAATAATCCAATTACCTAAAATAGTTTATATTTGTGTTATATTTGACAAATTAAGGTTAATAGGCAGATTTCAAACAAAACACACTTTCGTGGAGTGATTGCAAGATTCTACATAAATCGAAGTTTAATTAACAAAATTGACTTAAATTATATAGAATTCAATATTTTGTAATCTTTCTTATTAATTTTTAAATTTAAATTTTGTGGTTTCTAATTTCTAAATATATAAATTTCATATACTAATACTAAACATGGTGTTATTATGAAAAATTGAATTTAAAATAATTTCAGTCAAAGTTTCATCAACCAAACTAAATGAAACACATAATATGGACAGATAAGCAGTATTTTTAATTTAATTTTGAAATATATAATTTTATATAATAATACTAAACTAAATATTACAAAAAGTTTTAACATAAAATGTGAAAAAGAATAAGGAACAATTAATAATTAGAATACCTGAATGCCATTGGGCGAATAGGCCGCCGTGAGAACTCGGGTTCGCGCCTCGGTCTCGTCGATCGGTGCGGGCTTGAAGATTTTCACGGCGGCGATTCTCGGGGCGGCTTTGAGCAGGGAGAGCTTGTACGCATTCGAATCCAAAGGACTGTGAAGAAAAAGGTCGGAGTTGGGATACACTCTCAGAATATTCTGGATAATCGACGGCCCGGTGAGCTCGAATCTCCGCGCCCCGCCTACCAAGCAAACCGCGATCCTCGACCGCCTCAACTCCGCCGACTTCCCATTCCCAGACGGCGACGGCGACGGCGGCGAGGCGAAGCCGCCAAGGATCGATCGGACGGCGGCGGAGAAGGGAGTGAGGGAGGCGATGATCAGAAGAGAGATTGGGAAGAGAATGAGGAATAGTAACCTCCGATCGAGATCCGATGCCCGTCGCTTCAGCTTAACAACAATTCTAGGGTTTTTCAGAATCGCCGTCGTCATCTTCGGGTTATTAAGCCAGGTTGGGGATTGACATATTCTATGGTTTTGAATTTTGTTTTTCCGTTTGGTACGGTAGTTTGCATGCAGTCTTATTTGACTACTATATCGAAGAATACAATGAAAATTTTGATTTTTTAAATTAATTATTATATTTATAGTATTTTTAATTTAAACCATAACAATTATACTGCACTTTTGTTCTGACAGCACAATTAAATTGGTCAGGTTGTTGACTTGATAACTAAAAAGTTATTACAAGTTTCGATTGACAAATCAATTTTATTGGCCTTCTTAGTCTGAGTTGATGTCCGCTATAACTAATCTAAAGTGCTAAAGCCATAATATGGATTTACTTAATACACACTCAAGTAGTAATAACGAATTTTTCTATCTAATATGGTAACACAATAAATTCTCACACTAATTAGGAATAAAAAAAATTATTCTTATTATTGTCTTTCCTTTTTTTGTTTTTATATTAATTTTTAGCATCATTGCAGGTTTGGATCTTGTTTGTTTCACAATGGGTGAGAAGCCAGATCCACCATTCGTGCATGGTTTATGGATTCCCATGAAGTGCATCTATCTATCTATCACGTGCAGGTTTAAATTTAATATTCAATATAATCCTTTTATGATTCACGACAAATTGAACATAAGATTTGTGCATTAAAATTCGGAACAAAATACTATATAGAAGTATAACGTAAATATCAACACATTTTAAACAACGTAGACTAAGGGGGGATTTTTGACCTTTTTGTGTCTAGAAACGTTATATTGTATGAACATATTTTAATTTTCCTTTTGCAAAAGATGCTTCATTCTCGGCAATCACGGCATGATGAAACACCACAGTATCCTGCTAGGTCGTGTGAAAGAGGACAAAATGGTTGCCAACAAGTTATAAATTTTGCTTTGGCATATACATCGTGTAATATGTATAATATTGCAAAGAAGTTATAACGAAGATATTAATATTCATATGGGGATTTTTCGTTAGGCTAATCAAGAGAGAGAAAAAAAAATACCATGCAACAGTACGTTGATACTAAGTAGATGAGTTATTTAACACATGTAGTAGAGTAGGTGAGAAATGAAATGATAGTAATGTTGTATTTATTATATAGGAAAATGTAATATTTTTGACAAAAATGTATACTTTTACATAAAAATGTAAAAATATTACATTTTTTATATAAGTAATAAATATTTTATTATTACTTTTGTTTATATTTGCTAATTGCTAGTATAAGTATTAAATTTAATATTAATCCGACCTTGCACAAGTTTTTGCCATAATAAATAAATAGTTCTGCCCATCCTTTAAATGCCATAGTACAAAAGCAATTTATTGCCATTTTGGAATCAATTTTTGACTTATATAGTTGACTTGTGACTTTACGAAAGTCCCGCCTGATAAACATATAGTACCACTATTTTTTTTTTCAAAAAAAAAATGATTTAGTGATTTCTATTGAAATATTCATTCATTCCTCATTGATCAAATTAATTTTATTTATTTATTTTTTAAATAATTTTTCAAATTGATTTTTGTGTTTAATAGTATTTTAATATAATTTTTAAATGGCAAAAATTTGTGTGAGACCATCTCATGGGTCGTCATTGTCTGTGGGACGGGTTGGGTCATAATGAAATGTAATACTTATACTAGCAAATGTAATACTAATCAAGAATAAAATGTTTATTACTTATATGGAAATGTAATACTAATCAAGAATAAAATGTTTAATACTTATACTAACAAATGTAATACTAATCAAGAATCAAATAACACTTTCTTATAATTTTAGCGTTTTTTTTACTCTTCACAAGAAGTGTTGAATATATTTGTAATTCATATCAAATTTGAACTTAATCCACATTTAGAAAAATTCATGCATCTACCCATGGTTGAGTTATCTTGCTTATGCAGACATTAATATCACATGTTAAAGAATTTTTTTTTCCACGTGCATGGAGATTTGATTTTGTTTGATATATAAATTAAAAAAAAAAAAAAAGTACCAAAAGTTACAAGTTCTATCATACATATTCTGCTGTGAAAATTTTTGTCACTAGAAATGTTATATTTAATTTCTCGTTTTGCAAGAGAAGTTGCTAGCTTGGTGCTCAAAGAATAAATTCAACGGATAAGAATTTTCATTTAAAACTTCCTTACAATGGTAGGTTATATATATATATATATATATATATATATTAAAAAAACTAAAACACATAATTTGTCTTTTACGACAAAAGCGCATACAAATACGTAAGAAAATAGAATGCTATACTGACTAACGTTAAATCCTTTGCGGAAACTTGTCATGAGTGATGGCCGGATTTTCCTTAGACAAAACCTTACGTCCCAAAGCCTTGAAATCAAAATCGCATTTGTGTTCTTCCGGGAAGCGATGGGACCCACAAAACGTTCCTCCACAGCGGCACCCAAAGCTCATCAATCCAACCTTCTTATTGCAGCACAAGCACCTCTTACTCTTCGCCGGCGCCGCCGCAGACTCGGCGGCCAAATGGGATGAATCCTGCGGCGGCGACGTGAGAGTAACGGCGGCGGCTAACTTGGTAATCTCTTGTTTCAGATAGTCGGTGTAGCACTTGGAGCAGAGGAAATTGTTTTCCGGCGAGCCGAAGAAGTCGCAGCCGCGGGCGCATTTCCGGGGCTTTGTCGGCTGGAAACTTTGTGATTGTGAGTTTGACATGTTTGAATGTTTGATCGATCTCCTTCAATTGCTCTTAAATCTCTACGAATTATTGAAGAATGTTTGCTTTTGAGGTTTAGATGCTAGCTAGGGCTTGGAATATATAAACTGAAATATTCTGTATTAGTATGATTATAGGAATCCTAATATAGTTCGAGATCGTACGGATAATATATAGCAGTCTTGATTAGTAGATATGTTGTTTATAGGATTTCCATATTGGTGTAGAAGTAGGATTGTTGTTTGGGTATAAAAAGTTTATAATCAGAAATTCGGAATACATAAATAAATAAATAAATAATTAATTTCATTTTTTGTTCTTAATTTATAGATATTAGTCCACTTTTAGTCTTTATTTTTTAAAACATTTCATTTGGTTCAGTGGATGTTCTAAAAAAAGGACTAAAAACGAAATGACAAATATAAATATAAGACCCAAAATAATGAATTAACACTTAAAACTAAATAGACCGAAATGTATCTGTATTTAACGTCACTCACACACGGAAATTTTTGTATCTAGAAATTTTATATTTTATGAGCATATTTTTCGTTTTGAAAGAGAGCTAGGTTGCTTGGTGCATCAAGGCATTGGTCTAGTAGATGATAAGTCTCAATTAAAATTTGCTTACAATAATAGGGTGAGGGTTTGATCCGTGTCACAAATATTGGAGTTTGGAGTTTGAAATAAGTTCCTTGTGCACAGCATGGTTGAAAAATTGCTAAGCGTTCCTTGGACGCTCGGGGAATGCCTAGCACCTAGGGTGCCTGGGCGGCGATTAATCGGCGCCTAGACATCCATGCATTTTTTTTTAATTTTGTTTAATTTTTGTTTAATTTTTTAAGATTTATTAATTATAAATTATTTAATACTTTAATAATTATTAAAATATTAAATATTAACGTTAAAATATATAGAATTTGAAAATTTAGAGTTATTTACCTCAAAACAATATGATTTTGAATGAAATAACTCATTTAAAAAGAAAAAGAAATAGATAATCACCTGATTTGGGGTCTAGTCGATACTAGGGAAGTGTATTAACAATTCAAATGGAAGGGAGACATTGCTAACCCCTGCCCAAGAATCGTTAGAGGAGGTAAATCCCAATCAGACTCACAGTCAGTCCTTATTATTGACTTTGTGCATAAGGGATCCAACTTCACACTTTCATCAATTTAGGGACCCTAAGGGCTCAAACTCTAGCCTGGAGAGCCTAACTCCAAGATGTTGGTGAGAGTCGTACTCCCATCTAGAGTGATGACTTTATGTAAAGTGGTCTACCACTAGTGTTAGCCTTTCATGGCATGGTTAGCTACTTAGGGCCGGCTTCAGAGGTCAACCCCGAGTCGTCTTCTTGGATTCTGGGTTCCATTCTTGGGTGATTTCTAGTATCTCCATCAACTATATATATATATATATATATATATATATATATATATATATATATAGAGAGAGAGAGAGAGAGAGAGAGAGCGCTTAGGTATAGTAGCTTCGTTGGTGTGATCAAGCCCCCTCCCCACCCCCACCTCCATGCCGCTTCCTCCACCTTCTCAATCAAATAGCACTTTTCTATATTTTAGCATCTTTTTTTTTTTTTTACTCTTCGCAAGGAGAGGTGAATATATATTTGTAATTCATATCAAATTTGAACTTCGTTAGCACTCAGAAAAATTCATATATGCATCTACCCATGGTTGAGTTATCTTCCTTAGCTTATGCAACGACATTATATTAATTAATTAGTATCATGTCAAAGAAAATTTTTTTCACATGTGTGAAGATGTGATTTTGTTTGATATCAAAAAAGTATTAAAGATTACAAGTTCTACCGTATATATTGTACTGTGAAAATTTGTCTCTAGAAATGTTATATATTTTATGAGCATATTTAATTTCTCCTTTTGCAAGAGAAGTTGCTAGCTTAATTGGTGCTCAAAGCATAGGTTCAATGGATAAAAAATTCCATTTAAAACTTACTTACAATATAATGGTAGGGTATATATATATGAGCTCAAACCATGGCTTCTTGTCGTTATAATATATATATTAAAAAACTAAAACACAGTACAATTTGTCTATTACGACGAAACCACATACAAACACCAAAGAAAATAGAATAAGAACATACATATATACTGTGATTTTAAAATAAAAAATTGATTAGATCGAATTTTGATTTAGTAATCATAAGATTCTATTTCCAATAAAAGACCTTGAATTCGTACTTACATTATAATGCTTATAAAAACAATAGAATCGTCAAAAACTTTATGGTCGAGTGACATAATTGTGACTTCTTTACTAACCTAGCTAACTACCAAACTGTTTATATATAATTCCTTTATGCTATATTGACTAACGTAACGTTAAATCCTCTCCGGAAACTTGTCAGTAGTAATGACCGGATTTTCCTTAGCCAAAACCTTACGTCCCAAAGCCTTGAAATCAAAACCGCATTTGTGTTCTTCCGGGAAGCGATGGGACCCACAAAACGTTCCTCCACAACGGCACCCAAAGCTCATCAATCCAACCTTCTTATTGCAGCACAAACACCTCTTACTCTTCGCCGGCGCCGCCGCAGACTCGGCGGCCAAATCGGATGAATCCTGCGGCGGCGACGTGAGAGTAACGGCGGCGGCCAACTTGGTAATCTCTTCTTTCAGATACTCAGTGTAGCACTTGGAGCACATGAACTTGTTTTCCGGCGAGCCGAAGAAGCCGCAGCCGCGGGCACATCTCCGGGGACTTGTCGGCTGGGAACTTTGTGATTGTGAGTTGGACGACATGTTTGATCGATTTAATTTCCTTCAATTGCTCTTAAATCTCTACGAATTATTGAAGAATGTTTGTTTGTGAGGATTAGAGGCTAGCTAGGGCTTGGTATATATAAACTGAAATATTCCTTATTAGGTAGGTAGTATGATTATAGGAACCCTAGTCAGGTTCGAAATCGTAAATTAGTAGATATGTTGTTTATAGGATTTCCATATTGGCGTAGGAGTAGGATTGTTGTTTGGATATATAGATAATTATGAAGTGTAAAGATTATTTAACTTAATTAATTAAGAGTTAATTCCATTTTTAGTCCTAGATTTATAGGTGGTATTCCACTTTTAGTCCTTTTTTTAAAAAAAACATTCAGTTTTGGTCCTAGTATTATTGTGGCATGACCATTTTTGGTCCTTTGTCAAGAAAATCATTGAAATGCCGTTAAATACAATGGCATTTTGATCCTTTTTATACAAAGTAGGTTGACCCGCTATATTTTTTATGTTTATTTTTTGAAACAAAATCAAAATTGAAGACTAAAATGCTCTTGTTTTAGGCGGAATTTAAACTGTTTTGTTGATGGAGGACCAAAAATGGTCATGCCACAATAATACTAGGATCAAAAGTGAATATTTTGAAAAAAAAATGACTAAAACTGGAATGTCACCTATAAATCTAGGACCAAAAATGGAATTAACTCATTAATTAATTTACAAGCTAAGAAATATATTTTTTGATTCAATTATTAAAAAAAAGATAGTTTTATTATTATTATTATTATTATTATTATTATTATTATTATTATTATTATTATTATTATTATTATTATTATTATTATTATTATTATTATAACCTTCTGGGATGAGAACCATCCTTCACCCACTTGAGCATCCCTTTCAAAATAATGTCATAATTAGTTAATTCATATAGCATGATTCTTTACTAAATCAAAGGGGAATTGACACTTTGAATCTCTCATTCCACTATGGTGTAAATTTAATCATTTAATTATTTCTGACATACATTTGCTTTGTATGATTTTAGAAGAGTATCAGATTAAATTAACCCCTTGATTTAGGGTTAGTTTTAATAAGGACCCGATGCATCACTTCCATCAAAACTTAGAAACTAAATATGTATCACAAATAATTAAGAGATGATGAGTTATGTAACAAATTGACTAAGAATGTACGAATCAATAAATCCGCAATAGAATAAGGGTAAAATAGTAAGGGAAGTAAATTGTAATAGTATTTCATTCGTTGATTGACGTAGGAATACATATTACAAAGAATGTCTTGTAGTAAGATTGAACATGATTTGCCTATGCCAAGACAATGGTCATTTATACAAGGAAAAAGTCCTAATCGATCCCTAAAAATATGAGGCGGCGGGACTGAATCAAGGCCCAATGCGAGGGCTACATGACCCAATCAAAGCTCACCATTCCGGGCTTGAAGACTGGCTCCAATACGGGAATAGTTAGTTGCTCGAGGCCGACTTCGGAGGCCAGTCCCGAGTTGCCAATCTCGGGCTCAGGTCATCTTCTTGGGTCTTGAGTCCCATTCTTGGGTGATTTTCAGTATCTCCATCAACGAGTAAATTATGAAATGGTCTATCAACTATAATGATTTCGCCATTTTTCACATCAACTTCCATTTTTTTATTACGAGGGAAACTCGCAACCACTACCCGATGATGTGCACTTGATAAACCCCGCCTTGTAACAGTAGCCAACAAATGATTATAATAAAGTAAATCAGCCTAGGTTGCTCATAAATGATCGGTTCAAACCAAGAAAGCCAACAAACCGCACTCATTAAGAATCAAATTAACATGGAATGTTTACCAAGATCAATTACCAATTTTGTCTAATGCTGTTTTTTTTGTACTATATATATATATATCAAACTTGTATCTTTCTTTTTGCAAACCAAATGGACTGTATGTTAAACTTGAGCTAGATAAATATTCTAACTATATATATATAACACATAATTTAATTTGTCTATATGCCGAATGTTATTATTCTTTAATTCTTTAAATAAAATATTATCAAAAAATTATTCATAAATATTTCTGAATGTATATTGGTTAATGGCATGGATTGCTAAATAGTATTGCAACATGCTTTGTTCACCCACATAGAAATAGTTCCCCCAATAATTTTTTTAAAATGAAATTAAAATTTTATTCTCCACCAGCCAGCCAAACTATCTGTAATTCTTTTATGCTATATTAACTAACATTCGTGTTTTCCAACCAAAAAAAAAAAAAAAAAAAAAAAAAAAAAAAAACATTCGTTAAATCCTTTCCGGAAACTTGTCAGCAGTGATGGCCGGATTTTCCTTAGCCAAAACTTTACGTCCCAAAGCCTTGAAATCAAAATCGCATTTGTGTTCTTCCGGGAAGCGATGGGGCCCACAAAACGTTCCTCCACAGCGGCACCCAAAGCTCATCAATCCAACCTTCTTATTGCAGCACAAACATCTCTTACTCTTCGCCGGCGCCGCCGCAGGCTCTGTGGCCAAATCGGCATTTCCGGTTGAATCCTTCGGCGTTTTGCATGGCGACGTCGTGAGAGTAACGGCGGCCGATTTGGCAATCTCTTCTTTCAGATAGTCGGTGTAGCACTTGGAACACAGGAACTTGTTTTCCGGCAGGCCGAAGAAATCGCAGCCGCGGGCACATCTCCGGGGACTTGTCGGCCGGCAACTTTGTGATTGTGAGTCCGACGACATGTTTGATCGATCTCCGATCCTTCAATTCCTCTTGAATCTCTCTACGAATTGATGAAGAATGTTTGCTTTGAGGTTTTGAGGGTAGCTTTTATGGTTTGGTATATATAAACTGAAATAATATTAATCTCCCACAACCACAAGTATATATATGATTATAAGAAGGAACCCTAGTCTGGTTCGAAATCGTACATGTAATTAACAGCTGTCTTGATTAGTAGATATGGAGTTTAATTTATAGGATTTCCATATTGGCGTAGAAGTAGGATTATATTATTGTTTGGCTATATAATTTTTTTAAGAATCAGAATAGATAAAATTAAATAAATAAATAATAACTAAAAAAGAAAGTATATTGAATTTAATTAATTACGGAAAAAGAATTAATAGTGAAATCCAAGGGCGATGAGCCGATGACTGATGAGGGAAATGAATTTATGAGGATAATTATATGGTATTTCGATTTCTCAATCATTAATGTGTACCAAAATAAAAAATAATAATAATAATAAATCGGCTCGAGGATTAACTTACCAATTTTTTTTTTAAATTGTCAAAACGAAAAAAAAAAATTACCAAATTTTTTGACTATCGAAAGAAGTATAGAGTAATTAAAAATTTTGACCATTTTCAATGGATAGTCAATAATATTGATAAAGAATTTTTTGAATTCCTAGATTGGTCAAGTTTCAAGCAATGTATTAAACCCTAAACCAGAATGTCCAAATAAACAAGGAGTAAATAATTGATGAGAAAGAGTCACCGTCTACAATTGTCAGTTAATTATAGACGACCTAGACTGCAGAGGACTTTTTTTCCGACTAAAATCACAAGGCGAGCTTCACCAAGTAGAGGTGTCAAACAAACGAGTTAGCTCAAATCCAATACAAGTCCGACCTATTTGGTCCAAGCCAATCCATTGACCCCGTACATTTTTTGAAAGATATAATATGAATATACCCTCTAATGGAGTAATGCCCATGTGATTATCACAATTTTTAGAAAGTTGTTCAAGAGTTTGTTTAACATGCAATATTTGGACAAATTTTATGTATGATGCAACATATTTGTGTGTTACTGGTCATTGGATTGATAATGAATGAAGTTTTTTTTTTTTTTTACAAAAAGTTAGATTACATTTCTTCTAATATTTTTTAAGTTAAATAGTTAAAAATAAATATGTAAACTTGTAAAGCTAATTTCAAAAGAAATCATAACTTAAATGAGTTAATATATTCTTTTATATATTTATTTTTTATTATTTTTTAGTTTTAGGGCTACGGATCAGGCTTAACTTTAATCCAGTCTGAAAAATAAGCATGCAGATGGCAAGCCATATCAGGTCGGCCCAAGCCCGCCAGCCGCCCGTTTGACACCTCTACCCAAAGCACACATCTAGATAGCGACGGCAGACTTTCACATATATCAATGATAACAATTCAATGTGAATCCTTTGGTAGAGATAATTGTAATTTGACAAAGTAGTTTATTTCTAGTATAATGAAATGTACACTGAGGCATGAAGCTGCTGTTTGATACTCATCTTCACAAATCATAAAAGAAAAATTGAAAATGTGTCCTAAAAAGTAGAAAATTAAGTTTTAAAAAACACATAAAAATAAAAGATGATGATCAAGAAGATTACTAGTAAATTGGCCTACTACTTCCTCTGACAGTAAGTTGCATAGTTCATATGTAGACTGTAAGATAGTACAGTTTTGACTACCTCACTTCAAAACTTTTAAGTTAGATCAATGAAGTAATTTAAAAGAAAAAAAGAAAATTGTTTATGTACGTTTTTAGGAGGATATGAGATACACCCTGCTATTATTGATGGGGAAAAAACGAATAATTTTAATAATAATAACCCTACACAAAACTAAATTTACCTGCCCAGATGTCCTAGCTTGTTTATCTGTGCGAGTATGGCTCGAGAGCAGATGGCTAAACTGCAGCTCGTTTTTGGAAGCTGGTATCCTGTGATTGCATCTTTTTGAAGGATGCAGTGCTCAAAAGAGTTTCGTCAATTCAGAATGGCTATGTGTTTAATGTGAAGCTCTGATCTCTCAGACGTAAGATATTGCTCCTGTTGTCAATCCGAAAGCATCTCATCCAACTCAGATTCCTCGGACATTAAGCTTTCATTTAAGTCTTCTTCGTGCTCTAGTTCAGACATATCCACTAGATCATCTACATTTTGGTCATCGTCTTCCTTTTCTGACTGTATATTCCCCCCATCACTGGTTTCTTGGGGACCCAATTCCAATTTTTCTTTGGCATCAGACACGCTGCAAATGCAGGGTGAAGGGTATTCATGAAAACCCCTACCAGACTTTACCTCCATGGGATCCCCCATGAAGCCTCTCTGAAAATTATTAACTTGGGATGAAAATTCTTCCCATGTCATGTTATCCCGGCCTAAAAACAGACGCCACAATTTCTTGCCATTTGGCCGAATTGTAGGTTTGTGTCCAAAGTATCTCCTGCAGTCGAGAGAAAATAATAATAATAATAAATAATAGGCCAAGCTTCTTTTAGCAACTTATGAGTTATGACTTAAATAAGATCATAATATCGCACATTTAATATGAAGTGTTTATGGCCTGTGGTTTAGTGGCTAACTCAAAGTATTAAATTGAGTAACTCAAGTGATGTACTAAGGCTACACGCCTCATGATTTATAAATAGAAGCTTTGTCAAAGACCCACTTAATTTCTCATTTTGGAACTATAGAATACTCCAGCTGTCAGAAAATAGTTGGCCACTTCATAGTTTATTTGGTCAATTTGACAAAATTTTGAATTTTCAGCAATGATAGATAAATTTAATTTCTTACGGAGTATATTATTTAACTACACTAAAAGTACTATTTGACTTGGAAACCAAAATCTAAAAACTTCACAGATTCATATTTGAAAAAGTCAATCAAAGATAACTTTAGACGGTCAATGTGAACTGTGAAGTGAAAAGGTCAAAAGGATCAGTACAAATGGGAGGGAGTACCAAAATAAGTAGAAACATACCTTCGTCCTGATAAAATTTTTGCCATGTTTCCATTGTTGTTGGTAACAAAAACATCACTTTCATCACAAACTATGAAGTCTAGTGCAGCCATGCGGGCAGAAAATCCAGAAAATGGTTGTAGTTCTTCAGCGGTGGCTAGAGTGTCCTTTGTATGGAAGTTTGGAAAGAGTTCCTTCAAAGGAGCCAATGTGTCACCTCCTCCATATATTTCACCAGATGCGACATAGATATGAACATCATTGCCATATCCAAGTGCTCTCAACATCAAACCTACTTCTTCAGGAGTTAGAGGGCATCTTCCTTGCCTCCTCCCCTTATCTGGATTGCTCCTCTGCAAAATGAATTTAGCATAACACTCATCTCTATCAAAATTGGATATAAAATGCGAACAGGAGATAAGATTAGGTCAAAAAGTCACTTGTCATTTGTCCTAGTAGCAGTGGCTTCTGTAAGTACTACATTCTGGGATATGGAGCATGACTGATGACACCTTAATCTTGTTGTAGTTAGCATTGCATAATAATATTAATAGACTGTACCATTTAAAGTGATGGAAGGAAGTTTCAGTCTAAAAATCTTTTGAAGCCTTGGTACATAGATCATCTAATGTCATAGAGAAGTAACATGAAATGAAAAGAAAAGTGAAAATACTCCTGGAGAAACTTTGACAGTTAGAATTTCTTTATCAAGTCATACTAAAATTTTATGATCAAGTTTATTCGGAATTAAAAATTAGAAATGGTATCATCTAGAAATTGAGAAGATAGTTGGGCTTACATGTAGAGTTTTCCACCTCTTCCTTATTTTCCCAAATGCCATCCTCTCCTCGTCTCCTCCACCATAATAGCATCCTGAGAATGCAAGCATATCAGGTTCAAACCTGTTGAATAAAAAAGTATACAGTATCAGCATGCTTTCTTATCCCTTATCTTCTTTTGGGTAGATCATCAACATCATACTGAAGCTATTACTATTTCCAAAATATTCCCAGGCCTCTAATCTGATATGTGCATCAACCAAAACCAAATAAGAATAAGAGGCTTTTAATAATTAAAATTAATTGAAGTTGTAGGTTAACAGTTTTGCTCATTTGTGCCTAATAGATTATGAAACCATCAGATGCCCTTAACTACATCTCATCATCTTCCATCTTCACATGCATATATATATGGAGTACCCTATTATGTATAGTAGTAGCAAATTCTATTACGTACCTCACAAGTTGTAGTAATTGGGCACCACTCAATTTTAGAAAATGATTTGTATTGATAAGTACACTCCCACTAATCCAAAATCCCACATCACTGGGGAAAAGCAAAAGAAGGTAAAATATTTAAGCACAAATAAGCAGTGAAGACAAACCTTAGGTGAAGTGCTATATAATGCTTGCTCTTCATCCTCATTCTCTGGACCAATTCCTTACCCATTTTAAGTATAGGGTCAACAAACTTCAGAGCATGATAATTAACTCTGCATCTCAGTTTTTGCAACTCTGTATCCAATGAACTCGAAAGTCTGTAGTCAAACTTGGGGATCCTAACAGCCTGTAACAAAAACATATTGCTTATACATGTTGTTGACAAGACCTTACTATGTAAATGTAAAACACAATTATCACCCACTTTCTCTTTTCATGCAGCAACAGCTTAATAACAACTGAACTAAGGGACTATTTTACATAGCCAGCAAACATGACATCCAGACATCAATTGCATATTTTTGGGATGAGGCTTAGCAGGCAACTGGCAAAGGAATGCATACCTTGTCATCATAACAAACATTCCATATCCAAACAAAATATGGGAAAATAATAATAATCCTTAATAGTATAGATCTATATGCATCCATAACATCAGATGAAGAAACACTCTACAGTTATCCATAAAATGTTTAATAAAATTATGAACTACAAATCAGTTCATGGTAATCTATACCAATTCATGGTAATTACTAAATAAAGTTGCAGGCGTCTTACAATAAGTCGTGTCTACTATAAATCAGTGGAAAACTTACATGCTTTTTATTAAGTATGGGCACAAAGCGGTTTATATAGTATTTCTCGCTGCATTTCCTTGGAACACGAACATTATTTGGAATCCATGTCTTTCCTCTCCTAAGTGGGAGCTCTTTTATGATTACAACATCATTTGCAAGATAAGATATGAACCGATCAACATCAAATATGTCTGAAAAATCACTGCAAAAGAAAGCACATGTAGTTGATGCCTTTTCTGAATTACATACAGGAGTTGCAAACTCATGGACTTAAGTTTATTTACATATAAATATATCCCTGATAAAGAACTAGTGTGCAGTGCACTGCACATGTAAAAAAAGCATTCTCCAAACTTGCCTGGAATCTTTCCAGAAGGAATTCTTGTCTAGTGCTGGAACAACAAGAGTAGCATTCAAAATTCGAGCAACAGCAACAGCATCAACTATCTGCCATGTGGACGACAACATAGTCCACAATGTAAAAGATTTAACCAATGAACATCATTCTTTCTACCCAAAGTTCAAGCCAGCAAGAATTTCAATCTATTCATAATGAAGAAGCAATATTCATAATGTCATATTTTAGCAAAGCACCAAATATATGTTTGTGTGTCTGCGTGTCTGTGTATACATATATATCCAGGTTAAGTCACAGAAGATAAGATCCAACTCATTTCTTTTCTTCTATTTCTTTTTCTTTTTATACAAAATAAACAGCTAAATAGCTATATTCCAATACACAAATTTTTACAGTTGTGATGAACAAAGTCAACAAACATTCACTGAAAAATAATTACGGAGTACTTCAAAAGCAATGACCATTAAATTGATTAACCTGACTCAAAATGGTAATGAGCATTTGGCGAGTGAATGATACAGAAAGCATGGTTGACCTGAATCCAATACATTATTTTCCAAAGTAGGTGATAGGAGTCTATACCAAATTTTGGTGATCAGTAAATGTCAAATTATTCATTAATATTAGGTTAAACACCTTGAAACAAAAACCTCCCCTTGAGCATATATTTATAGCAACTATCCATAAATAAATAAATGGATTTAAGATCATGATGAAATTTAACAAAAGTAGACTCATGCAACCAGTCATATCACATTTCTTTCATTACTTTCCCTTTTGGCATTGAATTCCATAACTATTGCCCAGAGGAAAAAAATAAAAAATAAAAATAAAAATTACCCCTGTCCTCTGTTGGTTAAGACCTCCACTGGTTGCAATTGACAAGTACCAAGTTGGATTTGTTCTAGTTTTAGCATCTGTGATTTAGTCCAAAAAAGAAAAAAGATCCAGTATTAATGAATTCCAATATTAGCAAAAAGATCACAAGTACTAGATGCAATCAATTACAACCCATAGATTAAAATGTTCCAATATATCCAACATAAATTTACTTACTAGTTTAAAACAATATTTATTTATTAAGAAAAAAACAATTGACTTCCACCAAAAAGTCCAGTTAACAAGGAAAGAAAATCTTAACAAGGGGTTGGGGAGTACAAATGAAGAAGGCAAGAAGCTGAGTTATGAGCCTTATTCAAGCTTGACGCACTTGCAAATTTACTACTGGCATTACTACATCCATAGAAAAACTTTGCATTTTTTGACTTCCAAAGATCACGATCATGAATTCCTCCACTGGTCTAGATCACAAAAATTAAAACATCAGATTTATAAAACAAAAAATTGCAAAGATAAAGTTGAGCAAAAGAGAAGACTTCGAATTAAACCCTAACCGGAATATGAAACACCGGAACTCCAGACACATTACTACCGCCTTCCTCCGCCTGAAAACCAAAGTTGAATAAAACTCAAATATATGTGTCCACGCACACCACGATTCTAAAGAGAAGGAAGAAAAGTAGGTTGAATAATGTACCGATATGTCACGGCGGCGATAGTGGAGCCGATTGCTATCGGTGAGAGGAGGTGCAAGCAATGCAAGGAAGAGGAAAAGGAAGAGAAGGATGAGAGAGACGGCAAATATGACAGGGATTAGAGACCTTGAGCGGTGGTGCAGGTGACGCCGCCGTTGCAACGACATGTGGAATTGGTGGCGGAGTTGGCCGTCCTTCTCGCTTCCGTTGTCCTCAGGCGAAGAGATTTTACAGAGAGAAAAGAATCGGCGGGAGCCCGATTCGTTCTGCGGAGACTAAAAACGACGGCGTTTCGGCGTCTCGGCGTTTCTTCTAACCGGAAAGGATCAAACGATACCGGCGAGGCGGCGACAATTCTATTCTCCGGCGGGCTCCCGGTCGGCTAGCAGTGTTCAGTTTTTCACTTCTTTTATTATTTTCATTTCGTACGGAGCACATTAAAAATGGAAAAAAACAAAAACAAAGATGTTTGAGATCTTGATTTATTAAACCCCTTAACTTTACCTCATAACTTAATTAGACTCCCAAATTTTTTAAAGTTACAATTAGGTACATAAATATGTTGATTTAATGCATCAAGATCTAAAAGCCTATTAATAACCTGTAAGAGCATCTTCAGTAGTAGAGTTTAATGCATTAAGATCCAAATGCCTACTAATAACCTGTAAGAGCATCTATAGTAGTAGAGTTTTTTTTTTTTTTTTTTTTTTTTTTTTTTTTTTTTTTTTTGCGGTTTTTTAAAGAGTTTTTTGTAAGTGTAATTAGGAAAGAAATAATGGAATGAGAGAAAAAAAAAACAAATTTGATTTATTAAAAATAATAAATAAATAAAGGTATTTGTCAGGCACGCCTGACGCGCCCGTGCAGTGCATGCGCCTACTGTGCGCGAAACGCGCACACCATCTCTCTTTTCTTGGTTTCCATTGTCAGACTACTACTGTTCCAAAAACCAAAATAACATAAGCAATTATCCTCTATCCTACCATATCTTTCCTCCATGTGGTAAACAGTATTCCAAAAACCAACAACAATGATGTAGATGTGCTAATAACAAATCACTAAGTTATCTAATCATGTTTCGATGGCGAAAATCAACGACGGCAACCAACACGTCGTTGGATAAGGGTTGGATGCCTTCTCCATAAACGAAGATGGTAAACGAAGGGGGGCACTAAAACTGGTTGCCTGCTCTATCCCTTGGAGATGGCGACCAGTTTGGTCACCTTCTCCAACCATAAAGAAGGCGACCAATCCTTATCCGGCAATATGATGGTCGTCGTCTTCGATTTTTGTCACCGTAACACTGTCGGACCACATAGTTACTTGTTATTACATGTAACTAGCAGGTATTTGGGTTTTGATGCACTAGATTAACATGGTTATGTACCTAATTACAACTTTCAAAAGCTCAAGACTCTAATTGACTTATTATGTAATGTTTAAGGGTGTGTTTGGAAACCCGGAAAATGACTTCTGGAAGTCATTTTCCGGGTTTTTGGTGTTTGGCAAGTGAGGGGAAAATGAGGTCAAAGGAAAATAGAATATGGGTCAAAGGAAAATAACCCTCATTTGGGGGAAAATGACTTCCCCCAAAAAAAAGGGGAAGTCATTTTCCGCCCTCTCTCCGCCTCACTCTCTCGCTTCTCAATTCTCACTGCCCTCTTCACTGCCGCTTTGTCTTCATCGCTCTCCATCTCCTTTGGCAAGGAATGGTTTCTCGGCGAGAAACCTGTACCAGTCAGACAGGTTTCTCGCCGAGAAGCGAGATACCAGTCAGACTGGTTTCTCGCCGAGAAACTAGTCACGGACTGCGTGACTGGTTTCTCGCGCGAGAAACTAGTCACGGACTGCGTGACTGGTTTCTCGCGCGAGAAACCAGTCAGTCCGACTGGTTTCTCGCGCGAGAAACCAGTCGGACTCCGACTGGTTTCTCCGAGAAACCGTCGGACTGGTTTCTCGGAAGCGAGACGGAAGAAATTATTACTTATTCGGACCTATTTTCTGTTCATTTTCCGACCTATTTTCTGGAAAATGAACCAAACACACAAAGACAGTTTTCTGCTCTGCAGCCAAACACAAGAAAGGAAAATGATTTCTGGAAAATGACTCATTTTCCAGAATTCATTTTCCAGAAGTCATTTTCCTGCGTTCCAAACACACCCTAAGGGTGTATTAGACCCTTTTCCATTGAATAAATAAATGAAAGCAAAATAATATTGTTCAAAATAATATATTACAAGCAAAATCTCCTATTGGGCCATTTCAAGATCGATTTTTTCATAAGTATTAACTAACTATTTTTTTAAAACACTCATGATTCTTTACAAAATGCCTTCACCATCGTGATTCGATCACGTGGCCACCCACTATATATTCAATCCATAAATATTACAGAAGTATTACATTTCTCCTTCTAAATAACAAACAATTTATTATTGATTAATGTTACATTTTCAAGCATAAATATTACATTTTCACATTGGCACGACCCATTTCAGGAATAAAGCCCTTAAACTTGATTGAACATTAAAACCCTTAAACTTGATTCATTTATTGCTACTATAATTACTGAAATTAGTACAATTGAAACAATCCAATAAATAATTTATAAGTTGTAATAACGGAACAGTGATATGATATGTGACACCAGTGTAGACCATGGACCAAGGTTCATATTGTATTATGAACTCTGATATAAAAATTATGCGTTTTCAGTTAACACATTTCATACCTACAGTTAACAGTTTCTATACATGTAAACAGTCAAAACAGATAACTTGATAATTGCTGACACATAATATAATAGCTACAAGTACAAAATTGTCACTTGTAGGTACAAAATGTGTCAACTACAACACAAAATCTGAATGTTATTTTTGAATCAGGTCTACGATGCAAGGTATACCCGGTCCATAGTATGGTTTGTGGCAAATTATTGGCTTATTGCATGGACCAGAAATAAAAAGTACATTATTTTTGTACTGAATGTACATTATTTTTGCACTGTAGGTACATTATTTGATATACCTTCAGTACAAAAATAATGTATCATAAAATAATGTACCTAAAGTACAAAAATAATGTACATTCAGTACAAAAATAATGTACTTTTTATTTTTGGTCCATGCAATAATGATTGATAATTTGTCATGTGACACAGTTAAATACAAGTTGCTGGGCCACGAATCTTAAAGGCCCATGTATCCAAATAATATCATAGGCCCAAACTTTTATCCCATGCTTACTCACTCACTCAACTCCCCCTAAAAGCTCTCTCCTAGGCTCCTAGATTATCGCTTATGGAGATAGAAGAAGAAGAAGGGTTTTAGCCGGCAACAAACAACAAATAATTCTCTATAAATTCCAAGCAATTTTGAAAATGTCTTCGTTAACGTTGAAGCCATTCTTCCTATTACAATCTCGACGTTCTTCGTCTTCGTCTTCATCGACTTCTTCACCTCCGGCTCTCGTTTCGTGCCGGAAAACTCGACTCTTTCCTTCGACTAGCATCTCAGTGAGAACCAGTGGCCGGGGAGGGTTCATTGTCAGAGCTCAATCTTTCGATAGCTCCGGTTCTGACGGCAAGGACGCCGATAAAAACGATCCTAATGCCGCCGATTACAAACCTCCCAACGGCACTTTGGTACTCTCCGTTACATTCTCTACGTTTTGTGTCTACCGATTAGTAATTGATCAGGTTCAAAATCAATTGATAATTTAGTCGCATTGACTGCTTAAAAAAAATTAAAGGAGTTTGGCAATGGAGGGAGTAGTATTTGTGTAAATGAATGTTGTAGTATCAGCAAATAGAAGTTTTGAATGCATGAATTACTAGTACTGAGTTTGGAAATGTAAATTTTGCAGCATAAGAACAGGAGGGATATTTTGCTGGAGTATGTGCAAAATGTGCAGCCTGATTTTATGGAACTGTTCATCAAAAGAGCGCCTCAACAGGTACTGTTAATGGCTGCATTAAACTGAAGATATAGGCAATTCATGGTATATGCAATGATGCAAGTATGTCTTGTTGGAATTTCATATGGATAATGCATGTTTAGGTCAAATTCAGAACTTCTTGTTTTCCTGTATTTCATCTATTTGTTGTAGCCAAAGAATGTAGGAAGAACTAAACTTTCTCCTGGTGATGCCATGAAAGGTAGTGGATGCAATGCGCCAAACAGTGACAAATATGATGGGAACACTGCCTCCTCAATTTTTTGCAGTCACAGTAACCACTGTATGTGCCTGTGTTGTCAAGCTTTGCACCTTTTTTTTTGTGGATTTTGATGTCTTTGCTTTATCATGGACATGCATTAGATTTAAGCCTGGCTCCTTATTAATTTTGAGTGTACATTGACTTCTCCTCAGGTTGCTGAAAATCTTGCACAGCTTATGTATAGCGTTATGATGACAGGATATATGTTCCGAAATGCACAGTTCCGATTGGAGATGCAACAAAGCTTGCAACTTGCTGCTCTTCCTAACCCTGAAACACAGGAGAAAACTGTGAGTTTATTTTTTCATTGCATTTTCCCCTTTCTGATTGTTTCATATTCAACTTTGATCCCGTGGCTATATTACTGCAGAAATTCTACAAAGTACAAACATTTATGAGCACACATATCATCTTATCTGATATGATTAAAAAAAAACTAGTTGATTGCATTACGCAGGGCAAAGCTAGAATTTTGAAAAGTGGGGACACACTTAGAATCCGAGCATCCGACTACTGTGGATACCTATTATTTAAATAGCATTTTCAACTAATTACTCTGTAATAGTTTATTAATAAAGGAAAAATTAAATTTTAGTAAAAGATATTCTAACCTTCACAATAAAATAGGGACAAATACAAGAAACTTTTAAATGTAGCATAGTATATAGATAGATAATGTGGTAGTACATCCTGTTATGATGATTACTTTATTACTGTTACTGCTTACTCAACCTACAGCTTTTGTCACATGGCAGGGTAGCTTTTATTCTTAGCCAGTTTTAATTATGGGCTTTATATGCTGTTAAACCTGAGCTAAGACACCAGTACACCACCCACCTTAGCTGTGGCGGGAATAAAGAACCATGATGTCTTTCCCCAAGGTCAAAAGATTAGTTATAATCCACTTTTTGTTCTCATTATTTCCTCTATCCATAGCCTTGCGTTGCACTGTTAATGCTACGAGCTATTCCCATTTATTAATTCTTTACTTCTTTCAATCCCCGAATATCTGTCTTCTAAAATCTTATCCATCACTTATTTACAAGCAACTTAACACATACATTTATTAAAAAACTGATTCAAATTTAGGCATTCAGCAGTATTTATTTAAGTACTTAGGGTCATAAAGTTTGAATATTTTATTTCTCTCTCTAAACTCTAACTCCTGCTTGCATCCATAGAGCAACCTAACATAATTGAAGAACATTAAAGGGAATTTGGTCTACGCAGGTCTAAGATGGTGACATAATTCATTCCCTTGTTTATAATTCAATGTTTTATGTTCATATGCACAATGGCTTCAGGATGTATTTTTACTTTACAGTATTTGGATCTCAATTCTATCTATCAGCACTGTAAATATCAAAGCACTGTTCAATTCAAAGTTATGGAGTCATGCACGATATATTTGTGATTTTGCAGAGTCTATTTCCTTTTATCACTGCTGATTATTTTTTCTTATGTAGATTTATGTTCTCAGTGTATCCTAGTTACTTGAATCACTGTTTACATTTTCTACTGTGACCCTGTCAGACCTTTTAATTATCTGATGGGGAATTGAAAACTCTTTATTATACAGGATTTACCAGATTATGCACCAGGTACACAGAAAAAGGTCACTGGTGAAGTTATTAGGTGGAATAACGTTTCTGGTCCTGAAAAAATAGATGCAGTGAAATACATTGAGTTACTTGAAGCAGAAGTTGAAGAATTGACTCGTCAAATAGAGAGGAAAGCTGCTAATGGACAGAATGAATTGCTTGAATATCTAAAGACTCTTGAACCTCAAAACCTGAAGGTAAGAATGTTGACAATTTTTCTAGGGGGGTATTTGAGCATTCTAGTTCCTGATCTTGCATATCATTGATCTTAAGCCAAGCTATTCAGTACCTTTGGTTTATCTTTTGTCAGGCAGTTCCTTCATTTGTAATTGGTATGACTACCATACCAATGCCTATATTCCGTTATCTTTTGTGTTGAAAAACGGCCTGAAAGCTTGTTAGTTCCATTTGCTAAGCACTCTCTGGTATGGATATATTATTGTGCAGGAGCTAACTAGTAGTGCCGGTGAAGATGTTGTGCTAGCGATGAACACATTTATAAAACGCCTCTTAGTAGTTTCAGATCCTAGTCAGATGAAGGTACAAACACGCTTCACAGAACTACCTTTTTTAATTCTTGTTACTTGAACTCAGGATTACCCTATTGCAAATTATCTATTTTTTTGGTTGAGAGGTGCGACTTTTAGCTGTCAGCATGTCCTAATCTATGAACTCATTGACTAGGGACTAGACATTTAGAAATCCTCAAGTTCTTTATTTTTATTTATTTTTTTAAATGGGCTGCAGACGAGTGTAACAGAGACGAGTGTTCCAGAACTTGCAAAGCTCCTTTACTGGCTTATGGTAGTTGGTTATAGCATTCGCAACATTGAAGTCCGCTTTGATATGGAACGGGTGCTTGGCACTCCACCAAAGCTTGCAGAGCTACCTCCTGGTGAAAATATTTAGCTGCCCACACGAGTTTCTACACGCGCACAAACAACTACCTAGAGTCTTTGGTTTTGTTGGTGCAAGATTTATACCATTAAAAGAAAATAGTCTTTATGGGAGTTTTAGAATGCTGTTTTACATGTTTTTCAGTCTTAGAACAGCTTGCCCAGAAGTGAAAGACACACAGGAGTAACACTTCTCCCTATTGTTTTTATTTTTAATATTTTTGTATCCTAAAGCTGCTTGATATTTTACTAGGTTAAATTCAGCTTCTGCAACAGATTTGGAACACAATTTATGGAAATTATTTGTATTTCTACTTTTGTGCATAAAATGACAGTAACCATAACTGACAAGGCAAAATTATATTATGAATCTGATCTCACTAGGAAAATACTAGTAACCATATTTTTCATCATAAATGGTGAACACAAGGACAACAAATTCAATAAGGTACACCCAAAAAAAAAATGTATCCAATTAAGGCTGGAGCCTTTTACCCCAATAATACCAATAGAATTCGTAGATTAATAGAAGCATATGCAAAATTTTTGGCTATACACATATCTAGCAAAAACACAAGCATTTGGCACTTGGTTTGCATGTAGCTTCTTGCCATCGGACACAATGAATAGCCTATTCTGAACCAGAGCTTCATTCCCATTAGCATAAAGAAACAAGAATGCCAACCCTCCCCGATCCCGGATAGCCCCTACAAATGGAACCGCTTCAAAAGCTAAGCGCCAATTGGGTACCACTGGTTCGGCCAGCGGGGGTATGCACGTTTGAACAAACTCATGCATACAGTGTCATGCTGCTGGAGGACTCCATTGAAAACGCACTTCATTGCCCCTGAGAGTCCAGATATAAAAAACAACTAAGAATTTCTTCGCGTTCTGTTTTTTCAATCAACTACTTTAAACTTTTTGAAAGGCACAGATTACACAAATATTTAAACCTATTACTATTAACTTCAGTTTAGTAAGGAGGCATACCATGTGTGCCAAGAGGTTCCCTAATACGACCGCGGCGACCACACTTTGTCCAAACCTCAACAGGCTGCAGGAAACGTTAATATCAACAAATAAATTCATAAAACTTGAAAGCAGTTATACCTCAATATCAAGCATATTATATCAAACAAACTCCTTTACCTTGAACCATCTCACATCCTCGGGACTGTGAAACATGTATCTTACAGAGGCTTTCATTTTTGACACTCTTTGAGGGTAACTGCGTCACAGACATTAAGTGCATTGTGAAAACAAAGTTTTAAAATATCTATAATTGTCATCTCAAATGAGATTTTCTAATAATTTTGTCTCCTCTAGGTTATTTATGCTTCATATTTTTGTCTACAAAGGCAAAAATAATACTTGCATACAGAGACTACAAAAAGAGCGAAATTTTACCCAGTCAAAATAATTTTCTTCAGAATAATTCTATCAGGGTCAATACTTCTCAAGGAACCAACAGCGGCAACAGCCAATGAAGTAGATTCTCCATCAGTCTTGAGAGCAATCAATGGAAGTGGGGGAAATGAAATTGGGGCATAGATCGAAGCAATTGAAAAGCACCCAGCATGAAGAAACCTCTCCATTTTGTGTTTGTCAGAGTTGATATTATCTGAAGAAAATATCGGCCTGCAACCAACAGAAATTTTGCAGTAAGAATTTACTATACATAATAGCAAAAAATCTAACCAGTCTGTTACCCATGACATTCTAAGTAAACTATACCTTGCCACAAACTGGCGAAACCCAACATGAAACAACATTTCGTCTTTTGCTTTGATAGGAGCACTGTATGACTCGTGCTTTTTTATGCTGTAAAGACAGACAATAGTAATTAGAAATGTATATTTCCAAAGATATAAACATATAACAGTAGGTGCTACATCATAGAAAGGCAAAGACAAGAAAACAATGAAATAAAAATGTAATTCAACACAGACCTGAAATGAAGGACAGAAACTTTGGACTCATGTTGCAAGAGACCACATGAGATTACAGGCATGGTCTTAACTAGCATACATAGCTTGTTTGCAGCACCAATAGGCACATCACGGATATGTAGCCTTGCATATGAGCCTGCTGGTACACATTCTGAAACATTATTTTGTTCCAAATCTTGAGCCTTAGCCAGTACAAGCTTTTGTGTCCTAGTGAAATTATCAAATGCAAATATTCTAGCATACTCTGGAGGTAGAGATTCCTGAACGCACACACACCCACAATATTTGAAATTGTCAGATAACATACGAAATCACAAGAAAAAAAAAAAAAACACACACACACACACACAGAAGATATGTTCCGTTAGAGCAAGTACTTTGGGATCCCACGAAGAAGTTCTGAAAGACTTCAGGCCTCTGTATTTGGCGAAGCGTTTCCTAGCAGGAACATCCAATGGAGTATCCACTTCATCAGGGTACTCTGGTATGAAAAAGTAAACCATCAGACACTGATTTCATCAATTAATTTCCACATGAACAAAAATGCAGAAAAGCAGACAAAAAGATAGAATAGATGAACTTAAAGAATAAAATCAACAGAATTTGAGAATGTTGTATCTGCAATAAGATCAAATATGTTTCAGTAAAAATGAAATATCAATATCATATGATTAAATTAATAAAACCATAACCAAGTATAAGTGGGAAAAAAAAGGTGAGATTAGTTCATTCCTTGCATATTACAACAAATATAAACTTTACTGGCCTAAGCCCTGAGGACCCCTCCCCCGCAGTAGCAGGCATCAGCAGTTATTTCACAACTAAGTGTATTAGGGCTAGTTAGAATAAATAACAGAACCTAAGTAAGTTTTATGGTATGGAAAACTAGATTCCAAAGCTCAAGCTCAAAGTTGGTGCAACTTAGGCAAAGATGGAATGTTTTGAATTTTGTACTGTTTAGTGAAATCAAGAATCACCAAAAGTCTGTGTGTATATATATCTACAATCTTAATAAGAGCCAATAAAATTAGGGCTCTAACGGGAAGAAAAATAGTGGTAATTATTTACTTAAATGAATGGTTCATATTATTTTGATTTTAGTACTTTTTTATGATTTTTCGTCTTTACCCTCTATTATATTATTTTCTTCCCTTAAATAACACCACATTCCGTTAGTATAAACTTTAGTAACAGAATCTGCTGTTAACTTTTAACTTACCCATTAATTTCTATAAGAAAGTTCTTAGGTTCGAACCACATCCCAATAAGAGTTAGCATAATTGTTAAACATATACTATGAATACGCTAGAGTATATTATTGAAAAGTAAGTACTCTACTCTATTACTCTTATTAAATTAAATAAATTGGCAGCTACAAAAAAAAAATACATATGCATCTCTTTAATTTAGAATTTGATGTTTACAATGCCTTTATTCAAAAAAAATTATTTATTATCAAAAAATTAAAAGAGAGATATAATTTCATGAGTTATATTGTCTTTTTTTCTACAATAAAAATCATTCATTATCAAAAAATTAAAAAAGAGATATACTTGTATTGATATACTTTGAAGTTCTTATTTAAAAATAAACATTGGGCATTATCCTATTCGCGCGAAAAAACTAGTACATATATAAGTATGGAAGTGTCTCAATAGTAGCGCAAACTACTTGTCAGAGAGAATTTTCCTTAAAGTTAGGGACTTGGGAAGTTTGCGGAAGTATTTTTCATCAGAACTCAAGCAACAGTAATTTTCAAGAAAATTCATTTTTGTTTTGAGTTGTGATATGCACTTCTTCCAATGGGTATGATATGCGGGGTTTCCTCTAGGAATGATTTCTAAAACTTTTAACTTTTAGTTTCTGCATCTACTCCCACATTTAACAACCGTAAAGCTTGATGTTCACAACCATTCTTTACCCCAACCCTAAAGCTTACGCAAGCCAATAATTCTCCACCTGTTTTACATTTAAAATAGCATATGTAACAACCCTACGTTCAGAGCAATGCCAATCATACATCATCTCTATGACTCACCACTAAGAAGAACACAGCAAATAATCATGTAAAAGAGATCAATGAAAAGCTTTTACTACCTTCGTCTTCCGCATGGGATTCTTTAATTTTCTTAATCTCATCCTCAATTTGCTCCTTAGTCAACTTCTCACTCTCCTATAAAACAATGAAATAAAGCTTCCATATTCAGGAACAGTGAATTATGTAACCAATGAATTTAAGGCTTGTTTGATCAGTATATAATTTATTACTTGGTAGTTCTTTTCTCAAATTCCTCCCAGCTTCCACACATTTTTATGGGTAGATATTTTCATTTTGTGTGCAGGAACTTTAGTGAGGTTCATAAGTTCATTTACAAAAACACTTGTCATATAGAGATTATACAAGACTCATCAATATCAATATTAAGTATTATGTGAGTATGTGACTGAATCAACACGTTGTAACTACTCACCATCATCACAGAATCTGTATCTGTTTCTTCATCAGAGTGCAGTGAAAGGGAACCCTGATCCTCATCAAGAGCAAAGCAATCCCCATGTCCTTGTCTGGGAATAACATCTTCACCATTATCAAGTACCATACCATCATCTCCATCTTCATTCTCTTCACTCTCTGAATTGTCAACATCAGAGTCATCGACAATCCAAGCAGCCTAAAATTAATATTCCATGTCATTTCTCACCACCAGTGATATGCATTTATATTGTATGTAGTATGAAAAATTAAGTGAATATCAACATTGAATGCCACAAACCTGGTAATCAGAAGTTCCTCGAGGAAGCATCTTATTTTTCAACTTCTTTTCCTTGTGATTTCTTTCGGCTTCAGCCATTTCCTCCTCTGTTGGCCATGTCTGATTAAAATAAATCAGATCAGCAATACTATGAAATTCCCAAAATCTGATAACAATTAATTCAGTAGCAGGTTTAAGTCTAAAGCATTTGAACCAGAGAAACTACACTGTGTAATCCTTTTAATCTTAGTCAGTAGTGACAACTCACAAGAATCCCATTTAATTGGACATACCTGCTCTCCAGCCAATGGATCAGGTACATTTTCAATAAGTAAATGTTCTTGCTTCAGAGGGTCAGGAGTCAGGCAACTGATCACCTGCAATGCATTGGTAAAAACAGTAAGTACATGAGAAATTACACACCACAATGAAGCTAAAAATGAACATATGAATATATCCATATTGAAACTCAAATAATCTAATTATCTAAATGAAAAGTTCCAGATGCTATAGCACTATGCTAATATCCACTATTAAATTGGTGATATAAGCTCTAATATTGGAATAGACATGCAACATTTGAATTTTTGATTACTTTATGCTTGTCTGGCCCAGCTTATTTTGGTGCTTATATGTTTCCAAGCAGTAGAAGGTGGACCGAGCAATACTTGAAAATAGAATTTTAAAGACACCTGTTGATCTTGTATTTGTATCCAAAAATCGGCAATTTTATAATATCAACAATACTTGAAAAGAGCATAATAAACCAACGATGTTTGTGGGGAAGAAGATATTCCTCCAGTAACAAAGGATCCTATTTTCTTGTTTAGTGGTGGTGATGTATGGGGGTTTGGATTGCCCAGTGGGAGGGGTTTCATGCAAGTAAAGAGCCGTACTTGTGCACTGTCTATTTCATCTGACTCCATCAAGTCATCTCCTTTTCTTGCATTCAGGGAACATGGATCCTTAAGCAGTTCAATCTTCGATAATTGAAAATCTCCAACACCTGAAATGTGAACCTAACACAGCCATATGTAATGTTAAATGCAGTATATTACCTATATCAAGATGAATCATGTTAAATCCAATACTAACCAACTGATTGATAGAGAGACCACGAGCGCGAACATAACCAGTGAGCAAGACTGTGCATTTCCCAGAAGCAGAATCATCAGCTACCAAATCAACCTGCAAAATATCAAAGATCCAGATATAGTACCCAATAGTAATGCCTTGCATAGCATTCGGAATATGACATGGAGCATAAATCAGTAATGGTCAAAAGAAGAGCTGAGAAGCATATCAAACCCATGCACTCTTTATTTAGCACTCACAAAACACAAAAGAAATTGGCATATACTATGATGTCTTTCAATTATTAAGAAAATGATATCCATTAGATGAAAATATTGGCATAAAATTTTATATATATGCCAAAATGTAAAAATAACCTCTTTCTACAGTTCCATTTCCATA
This sequence comes from Ipomoea trifida, assembly GCA_003576665.1. Lineage (NCBI taxonomy): Eukaryota > Viridiplantae > Streptophyta > Magnoliopsida > Solanales > Convolvulaceae > Ipomoea > Ipomoea trifida. Next base: position 876,501 of record CP025653.1, on the reverse strand, counting down.
TTTCCATTTGTAACCTAAATTTATATGAATAAATAACATGCCAGGTTAACTACAGAATGTATCCAAAAAATGAGTATCATATGGTAAAGGGGGGAACGGAAACAATACCTTTTGAGCCATGACATAAGGTCGCTGGTTACGCCAATGGGGGGCTGTTAGTCTTTGTTCTTTAAAGAGCCACATGAACTAGGATCAGAATAAACAGCAAAATGTCAATGAACAGCTCAAGGGGAAACAACACAGGGATCATATTAGAAGACAAACATAATTGGTTCAAATCATCACAAAAACCTAAAAGCATTCCAGTTTAAGGAGTGAAATTAACAATACCTTATGCAACTCATCCTTTGTACCTGCTGGATAAAATTTACAACCCTCTGGAAATTCAGAAGCAAGGCTAGAAATGCATGCCTTCTTCAAATCTTGTTTTCTTTTCAACTCACTAGGTAAATCCTGCAGTATGGAAGAAAAATCTACTAAACTAGTTAAATCACAGAAAACTTTAAATCTTTCAGGATGTAGTTTGAGAGAGAAATAAGGGAGGGAGCAGTGTACTCACACGAATGAGCACTGCAGTACTTGGAAGACCAATAGCTCTAAAGACAGAGAGGCAATGATATCCAAATGAATCAATATAATCTTCTTCACTTGTAGAGCTTGCAGATGCTACAAAAGCTATCAAATCAGCAACCTGAAAAAATCAAGCCTCCAATGATTAAATTCCCTTAATTCAAGATACATAAAAGCCAAAGAGAAAAGAGAATAAGGTTCAAAGCACCTAATGATCAAGTACCTTGGCCATTTCCATACATGCCAACAGATCACCATGAGGTGCTTTCAAGACCTGGATCAGCATCAGCCAACTTTTCATTAGAACTCTAAGAAAACTTTTGCAAAAAAAAAAAATAAATAAATAAATAAAACATAGGCATCAAAACAGGAAATGTAATTCATCTGTAGTATAACAATCTGCTTGGGATTATAAAGAATTAATTATCTATGACAAATTTGAGCAAACCCCATGATAGTTAATGTTTTTATCAAGTTCCACCTGCATCTATAGGGACCTAGACAACCCATACTCACTAGCTCCACCTCCATCCCTCTCCACCTTGTAATATAGATATAGATATCAGGTTCAGTAAAACATAATTGATTTATTATCCTTGGGGTCAACCCAGACCCACTGACTAGTGACTTCTTCCTTCTCCACCTTGCAATATACCTAAATCAAATTCGGTAAAATATAAAAGACTTACAAGTTACAAGACATTCCTTGTTAATTAAGATCATTACAAACATATTAATAAATCACAGTGCTATGTTTTCAAAAAAAAAAAAAAAAATCACAGTGCTCCATCATTAGGAAGTAGCTCATCTTTTTGTTGAATTAAAGGAAGCTCATTCCAGGAAAAATAAAATAAAAGTTATTGTAGCTTTTGGCTAGCACAATGAGTCAAACAAGTGAATATCTACAGAGGAAAGGATTCATTTCCTTGAACATTAAAAGATCCATCGACACATTTATCATTTCAAAGGTAAAATACCAAGAAGGCAAATAAATAATTAAAAAATAATAACACATGGGAGCATAACCTACAGTTGCTCTTAGCTTAAACTCTGAAGAAGCAACTGCTGGAAACCCAGAAGAAGTGCCTTCAGCAGATAATAATGTCAGAATATCTTGTTCAAGGGAGCAAAGGTCCAGAGATGCAGAAAGACCAAATAGAACCTGTCACAGGGAAAATGAAGGACAAATCATCAGAGTTGCTTTCATTCGCATTTTCCTAAATTACCATGAGCTACAGAAACACTTACAATGACACGAGGAGGAGCATCTGATCCAGACGAGGCTCTTTTCTCCTTCAAAAGAGCTGCCTTCTTTTGCTCCCTTATCTACACAAATGAGATGTCCATTGAACTAAGAAAACAATAGCAGATAACATGGAAACTCAAGAAGTCTCCTATCAGCTGATTAACTAAATTTCAATTATACAACTACTGAAAATAACTACTATTTATAACACAATCAACATTTATCGTGAACTCTTTCAGTACGGATAAAAAGGGAAATTATCATTTTACCATCTTATTGCGCTGCAGCCGAGTCGCCCGAGCTCCCTTGAGGACATTGCGTTCCGGCCTGGCCGATTTGCCTTTGTCTGTGAATCAAAATCAAGAATCGAAAACTCAGGCCAACAATAAAACGCAAGAATTAAGGTGAAAAAAAGACGTGGATAAGATGATTAACCTTGGGAAGGGACTTTGTGAACGTTGCGAGATGACTTGGAAGAGAAGCGAGTCTTGTGCGCCTTGTTCACTTGAGCTCGGCCGCCCATTATTACCGGCGTCTTGTCGTCGCCGCCGCTGCCTATAGGCAATTAGATGGTAAACCCTTGTCGGCCTGTGGCGGTAGGGTTTATAACCACCAAATCAAACGGTACTCCGTTATAAATAAAAGAAATGAGTCAAATGAGGAATTGCACCGTAATGAACTCCAAATCTCCAATACTATTACTCCCTGCATTATTTTCAGTATTGTTGGATATTATCCCCCATACCCCAAACCACTCAAGAACGGCCCAAGCCCAATATGCCCAGTTGTTATATTATGGACCCGGGTTCATGTTCATAATTTTAGAACCCTATGTTTACAATTACAGAACTCTATATTTAATCTATATTATGGACCCGGATTCATGTTCATAATTTTTTAATCTATATAACAAAATCGTGAATATATAATTCAAAAATTGTAAATATTGAATATGTTGTAAGTTGAATTGTGATCCACTCAACTACGTAGATCCACACACTAATGATTGGCCACAAATCTATCTAAATTTATTAAGGAGTATCTTACAAATAAATATAGTATCCCTTTTTTCTTTTTGTTGTTAGATCACGAAGTGTTACCATATCTCATACCATACTCAAACTAAATGTAGTTTGCACCAGGTGCACTGGCTCAGTTAAGGGGCAGAGTCGTGAATATTTTTTTTTTTTTATACGAGATGAAGTTTTGAACTCTCGGCCTCTTTTAAATGATGATAGTGTACAACTACTCATATCAACTAAGTTAGTTAATGTGTCCATTTTTTGTCCAGTTAGTTGTGTGTAGAATTAATATCGTACTATCGTTGATATATGGAGATATCGTACGACATTAGTTTGGATAGTATATGTTCTATACCTTCTCAAATTTTTTTAGTCTAAATAATCAATGCATCACCATCGAAATTCTTCAATTACCCATTTTAAATTGTAGCAAAGATGTAGCCATGGGCATTCAGTTGGTCACAAGACTAAAGCTCGGAAATAAAAATCAAGTTTTACCAATAGTAGTGTGTGAGCGACCTTTAAAAGTGAAGAAACTCTTTGTACAGTAAACAAATGACTAGCCTCTATTCAATGAGTTAGCTACCGTAATTTACGTATTCTCATATATTATGTCGGGCCTTGAAAACTTTGGTGTTAGAGATTCAACGTTTTGAAAAGAAAAATAATAAAAAGATGTCATCACACAAAATGACATTTATTTTTATTTGGAATAAGGGCCAAATTGGCCACTGAACGTAACGCGAAAGTGCAATCAGGCCACTCGACCAAAAAAACGTTCAATTACATCACTGAACTGCGTAAATTCGTTCGATTTCACCTGCTAGCCGGTTTTTACCCCTTGTTTCCGGTTAAGTGCTTACCTGGCCGATGACATGGCAATGTTTCATTGCCTTCTTATATTTTGCTTGGTCAAACCTTCCACGTGTAAGCAAAAGTGCAAAACTACATAGCCCTACCAAATTTTCCAAATCCATTTCATTACGAGGTAAAACATGCAGAATGAGTGATTGCATTGTGAGGGCTGAGCGTCTCCAAGCTAAGGAATCAATGGCGACAACTTCTGCAAAAATTCATGTTCGATTTTCGGGCTCCAAAACCAGAACCCATCAATATTCACAAAAACATGTGCAAAATCTGAAATTCATCAGCAGAAAAAGGAAGAAGTAGCAGCCATGGTCCTATTCTGAAGCCGGAATATACAGAAGCAAACACCTTTCTGTACACCTCCCTTCCGACCCATTTCTTGACGTTGCTTCCTTCATTCTCTCACGCAACCATGGTGGCCTCTCTGCTCTCATCGATTCCTAGTCTGGTTCTCAATTTCCCAGTCTCTGCTCTCTCGTCAACTCCATGGCCGCAGGTTTGTTTTGTTGAAGAATTACTGTACAAAAACAAGGTGCTCAGCTTCAATATCGCCGTCCTCGCCGTCTTCTTCGTGACCACCAGTGACCACCAGTTCGCCTTCGATCTGAACAATGAAGCGGAAGAAATCGCGGGTCTCTTCAATCAAAACATCGGCGTAATTCCAGAAATCGCGAGACCGTCGGACAAGGACAATTGCAGAGCAACTTCATTCCTTGATTTTGCTGCCCAATTCCATTTATTTCCCATGTCATCCTCTTGGATCTTTTTAGCGTCGGTGCAGTCGCGGCCACCATACATCCTCTCAGCACGTCGGGAAGTAAACGACGTAGCCTTAGCGATTGCAAACCCCATTCCTTTCTTCTTCGAACCCTAAACCCTTTCTTCCTGCAAAATATACAAAATCAAAGACTTCCGCAATCAAATCAGATAAGAAATTGAAATTATTTCTTTGTGTATTTTCCTTGGCTTACCATTCCTTGAACCATTTGGTGGCGGGAGCTCTGGACTTTGCGATGGGGCTCCGGTCGAAAAGGTTGTGAAACTTCTGAGCCTCCATCTAATCAGACACCGGAGCCGGTGGCCGATCGATTAACTCTTCTACGCTTTATCGTTGCGAATTAGGGTTTGGAGCATTAGATTTTGATTTTCAGGATCACGAGGTCGTGTTGTAGTGGTGAAATTCGGAACTTCGAAGTTTGTGAGTCCTGCCATTGTAGTTTCTTCCGGACCAGACGTGAGTGAAGAAGAGGGAGTCCCGTTCACAAGAAAAGGTTTAGGAAAATAAAAGAAATAATTGTAAAATTGCCAACTAATCATCCTAGTCAGCGGACAACCGGAAAGGATCGATGGAAACGGGCTAGCAGGTGAATCCGAATGGATTTGCGCTGTTCGGTGACTTAATTGCACGTTTTTTTGGTTGGGTGGCCTGATTGCATTTTCGCGTTACGTTCAGTGGCCAATTTGGCCCTTATTCCTTTTTATTTATAGTAGTAGGGAGTAATTAATATTATTGTGAAAAAAAAAAAAAAAAAAAAAAACCGAAAGAGAGAGCCGATAAAATTATCTTGCCAACGGCCACGTCGCCAGTGTGTCTGTGTGGCCGGAGAAGGAGGAGGAGGATGAACGCACTCTTGCTACCTCCCTCTCTGCACTTTCGTATCCCCTCTCTTCATTTCTCCCCCAGAATTCTCCGCCGTGAAAAACCATTCGAACCGCCGTTCTTCGCCGCCGCTCTCTCTATCACCACCGCCTCCTCCGCCAGACAATTCAGCCTCGGCAGCGAACCGCAAGAGGCAGAAGGATACGACGTCGCTTCGCTCCCTAATCGCAACTACGACTTCACTCCTCTCATTGAATTCCTATCGGCTTCTTATACTCCCACGGACTCCGACGCCGAGTCGTCTTCCCCCACTCGTCTCGACCCGGCCGAGTTAAAGCTCGCCGAGTCGTACCGAGCTGTCCCGGCGCCGCTGTGGCACAACCTCCTCAAGTCTCTGTCGTCCACGCCGGATTCATTCCCTACCGCCTACGCGCTCGTTACGTGGCTGCAGAAGCACAACCTTTGTTTCTCCTACGAGCTTCTCTACGCCATTTTAATTCACGCGCTCGGACGCTCCGAGAAGCTCTACGAAGCGTTCTTACTCTCCCAGCGCCAGACGCTGACTCCATTGACCTACAATGCGCTTATCGGCGCGTGTGCTCGCAACAACGATATCGAGAAGGCACTGAACCTGCTCACCAAAATGCGCCGAGACGGTTATCATCCTGACTTTGTGAATTACAGTTTGATTATTCAGTCGCTTACTAGGAGCAATAGCGTTGATTCTGCTATGCTAGAGAAGTTGTATGCGGAAATTGAGGCTGATATGATTGAGCTTGATATGCAGTTGTTGAATGATATAACAGTGGCGTTTGCTAAGGCGGGGAACGTTGATAGGGCTCTGGATTTTCTCGGCATGATTCAAGGAAATGGCATGAGCCTTAAAAGAGCTACTATTACAGCTATAATATCTGGTTTGGGGCATTCTGGTAGGACAGAAGAGGCAGAAGCTGTCTTTGTGGAGTTGAAGGAAGGTGGATTAAAGCCTACTAAGAGGGCATATAATGCTCTCTTGAAAGGTTATGCAAAAGCGGGTTGTTTAAATGACGCTGAGGATGTTGTATCTGAGATGAAGAGAAGCGGGGTGACACCAGATGAATATACATATAGTCTACTTATTGATGCATGTGCGAATGCGGGCAGCTGGGAGAGTGCTGAGATTGTGTTGAAAGAAATGGAAGCTAATGGTTTGCAACCTAATTCGTTTATCTTCAGTAGGATATTGGCGAGTTATCGTGATCGGGGAGAGTGGCAGAAATCATTCGAGGTGCTCAAGGAAATGAAGAGTTGTGGGGTTAAAGCTGATAGGCATTTCTATAACGTAATGATTGATACCTTTGGCAAGTATAATTGTCTTGAACAGGCAATGGATGCATTTGAAAGAATGAAAGTGGAGGGAGTTGAGCCGGATAACGTGACATGGAATACGCTTATAGATTGCCATTGCAAACATGGCCATCATAACACGGCCGAGGAGCTGTTTGAAGCAATGCAGAAAAGTGGCCGTTCGCCTTGCACCACAACGTACAATATAATGATTAATTCTTTTGGGCAGCAGGAGAGGTGGGAGGGAGTAAAGGATTTACTCGGGAAGATGCAGAGCCATGGAGTACTGCCTAATGTAGTTACGTATACTACTCTAGTTGATATTTATGGACAGGCAGGGAAATTTAGTGACTCGATTGAGTGTTTGCAAGTGATGAAATCTGCTGGGTTGAAGCCGTCCTCTACCATGTATAATGCCTTGATTAATGCCTATGCACAGAGGGTGAATATCTTTGAATTTACAGCTTCCTAATATTGCCTATTTAAATTGGACCAAATACCATACCATATCACTCTATGATATAATAGCAGCTGTTGCCTTTTGAACAACTTTCTATTTTGCTGCTATGAAGTATCTGTATCAAATCTCTATCATGGATGCATCTCAGTTTACATAGTTTATGTGGATATGTGTCTGTGTATACATCAACCTGTTTATAGTTTAAAGTTATGTTTGCTTTAATACATTTCCATAGAGTGCATTGAGTTTGCACCATTTAATAGTCGATTTGATTGCAGCATCTTATAGTTTTATAACACTGTTGCATCTCTGGTATAATTTTTTTTTTTTAATTGACAGGGATTTTCTGAGGAAGCAGTAAATGCATTCAGGAATATGAAGGCAGATGGTTTGAGGCCCAGTATATTGGCTCTTAATTCTTTGATTAATGCATTTGGTGAGGATAGAAGAGATGCTGAAGCCTTTGCTGTTTTGAGGTATATGAAAGAAAATGTGAGTAAACATATGAAGCAGTGAATTATTCTTCTGCTTGTTTGTCTTCTTTTTCCTTTCTTTTGTTTTATTTTAATGAATTGGTGGCTTTATAATCTTTCTAAGTTGCCCCAAAAATATTTATAACCACAGGACCTGAAGCCAGATGTTGTCACTTACACCACTCTCATGAAAGCTTTGATCCGGGTTGAGAAATTCGGAAAGGTAAATGGTATCTGCAATATTTTGCGTATGCTTTTGTTGCTTTCACCTCTTTTCTTGTTAGTTAGTAACCAGACCACCGCTGGTTTTGTTAAGGTTTCATATTTACGCCTGTCTCACGTGAAACATTCTAGGTGATTAGGTCCTTGGATACATTGGTTAGAATTTATGTGTACATCAGTAGTAAAAAATCCAAGGCTGGATGTGGATATTTAAGTTACTACGCCTTTCAAGCTGTTATGGCTTTTGAGTTATCCTGTGGGCACCATTTCTGTGATTAGCTGTTCAAGCAACTAAACTTGATGCAATCTAATTGGGTATAAAGGGATTTGCTTTGCTAGTAGGATTTATTCAAAGAACAATAATTAGGTGTTAACTGATGGGATATAAGTTGTAGTCCAGGTAACGTGTTCAATTCTCTCATGAAACACAAATGTATCCGGGGGCATTACATTTAGGAATACATACCTTCACTATAAATTTAGTTATAAAAAGTATCATATCTTTATCAAATTGACTTGATATTGCATTATTGATACGATGTTAAAAGGTTAAGTTGGGTTTCAGGTTCCAGCCGTGTATGAAGAAATGCTTATGTCTGGATGCAAACCAGATAGAAAAGCTAGAGCCATGCTACGATCTGCTCTAAGATACATGAAGTCTACACTAAAACTCTAGCCCTGCTACAAAAATTATACGACCAATGATTGTTCCCTATATTTACCTGAGGTTAGTAATTCAGTCTTCTCCAAAACTTCTCGACTGCAGAGAGATACGAAATTTCTGTGTGCTCAGAATGTTATTTTCGTTTTCATCATCATGGAATGTTACTAAAACACTTATATCGCCAGGGCGGTTCATTATTGAAAAATCTTCATCTTTATACGATATCAGCTGCCCGTCGGGGTTCAATTTTAAAGTTTGTGAAGGGAAAATGGCATGGGATGATGAAGAATATTGAAGATGCAATTGGCAAAGGCATTGTGTTCCTTCCACCTCCTTAGGTGAACATTCTTGTAACACTCTTTGATCTTGAGAGAAGGCTTGATCATCATGTCTTCCTTGTGTTATATGTAAAGATTTTGTTTTTTTCTTGTAATTTAATACGAAATCACATACTTTGTAACACAACTGGCCTTATAGCCCTTAGTTATGGTGTTAACATGTCAGTGAAATGGTAAGTTAGGCATGTATGAACAAAGAGTTGATTCATCCAACTCCTTGTATGCTAAAGAACTCTCTTCAACTTTTTTACTTTTTTCTGTCTTTTTTCCGTTTGGTTGATGCATTTGTTTTAAAATTGGAATCAAAACACCCTTTTGGCGATTATCTTTCATCCTCTTCTATAACTCAATTTTATCAGTACCATCAACTATGAAAAAATAGCTATTCTCAAAAACTTAAGATAGCTATTCTCAAAAACTTAAGAATAGCTCATGCCCAACTTTTCTCGGAATATCTATGTTTCTGCAAAGGAAATAGCTCATTCTCAAGGAACAAAAAAAAAAAAAAAACCAAATCAAACAATATAAGTAGATTTACACTGCAGTAGAAAAAGCACTGATGGAGAACATATATGTGCATACAAGAATACCATCATCAAAGCATAATGACTGTATGCTCACAAAAATCTCAGATGGAGGAGGAAAAAGAATGATTCGAAAGTTCAAGTTCAGATGCAAGTCATAATAAACCTTTCTGTTATTCTCCAACTAGAATTTAGAAACCATAACGAAGTTGAAAGTTTTCAGCATCCAAATAGGATTCAGTAAACATTAAGTGCAGAATAAGTTGATCTTTTGGATCACATTCGTGACAATCTCGTTTCTAGTCAATTATTGAACAGAAATCAATAGAACTCTTACAAGATACATTCATTCCCAGAATACATCAAAGTACGGTAAGGTGATTCATATTGCCTTCATGCTTTGAACCAGACATCTGAAAAAGAAAAACAAAATGATGAGAATTGATGGTGCAGTAAACAGGTGAAAAGCTATAATGTAGGCATACTTTAATCCTATGATGCCCACACATTAGAAAATGCATCTGACATCTCTTTCGGAGGGATGACTGAAGCAGTGAAGCTATCAAGCTAAAAGCAATAGGATAGCAACCAAGACTTTTTAAAATTCAAATTATCTTAATATACATAAGAGGTTTATTCAGATATAATTAATAGCAGATCTAGTCAAATTTCTTCATTATATTGCCGCTGACATCTAGATGTGTTGATCCTATGAAGGACGATTTTCTTAAACGTCATAGATAAGGCTCCAATAAGAGGGAACTAGTTTAAACAACTTCAAAAAAACACGATAAATAGTTTGCATGTTGCATACCCACAGCACTGCAATTTGTGAAAGAGCTTAACTAATGATCATGCCCATGATCACCATGACCTTCCCAAGGATGCCTCCATCCCTATGTGAAAATATTTCATGAAAGTGGCTAATCAGAGGCAATTAAGAACAAGGAGAAGCTTAGTCGTGAAAATAAAGCAGATAATGGCAGCTCACCAATACTACAGGTCCATCCTGTTTGGCTCGGTACAGAATCCAAAACCTGATAAAACACTCAAGTCATTAGTAATAGTAATAATAACAACAGCAACAATTCATTACCTATGTGTATAAATAGCAGGCAGTAAGTATATCACACACATGCCAAGAGAATAATATGCATAGCCCTAAGGAATGCATAGATTACACCGTGAAATTAATTCAGCGATAGAAATGGTGGCTCATGTATTGGATTAACTACTTTTGCCATCCACTTGACAAAACAATTCCAAGTTCCAACACCAACAGATGATCATAAGTTGTGCTTTTGGAGGAAGCAAATATACAAAAGAGAGAGACAAGCAAGGGGGCATTAGGCAACTCTAGAGTGGTCCAATAAGCAAAGTGCACAAAAGCCAGAGGAGAATGGAGGACAACATAACGGTAATGGTACTCCCTAGTCCCTCCCAACCTTAGTATCTTAGGGATAAGCCCCACATGCACTGACACATAAGAAGAGTGAAACCAGTAAAATAGAACATAAAATTTGTATAAGAAAGAAAACTCAGGGATAGGACCAACTTGTGGTGTTGACTGATGGAGTTGCAAAAATGCTTAGAGTGAGCATAGACTAGGGTATAAAAATGCACAAGGATGAGAAATGGAGAGAAAAGTCAGAATCCACCCAAGCACACTTCTAAGTTTTCATGTCAAACACCCACATAAGACCCCTTTTCTCAATTTAGTTTAGCAAGCAGATATACAAAAACAAGACAAGCAAAGGAGAGAAAAGCCCAAAGCCTGTGATGCTCAAGTAGGCAGATTGCACAAAAGTCTCAAAGTCTTTGTAACTAATCCAAGTATACCAAACTACTAACACTTTCACATAAGAATGACAAGAATTTTTAACCTTTAACTAATTTCATTTCTTCAGTATTGTAGTATAAATTAACATTTCTGCATATTCTTAATGCATCGAATGTAAAAACAAGAACTTTAGGGCACCGTTTCTTATTTTATCTTGAAATAACATCCTGATAATTGCCAACAAAAAACACGAATCAGAGTACTTTCAAGGGCAAAGGTTAAAACTATATTTAGCAAATGAAACCAAGAAACAAACATTACAAAACATTTTACATCCATGTGATCGAATCATCTAAAAAATCCGAGATTTACGCATCAAAAATTGAGCTTCTATCAGATAACAAAACTGAGCAATTGGAGTAATCAGAAGATAGAGCGTTGCATACGAGGATACGAATCGAGAAATCGAGACCGCAGAGGCTCAATTGAATGTAAAGGGAAAAACATAGAAATCCGAAGGCAAATTATTACCACATGACGGCACACAAGCCCTTGCCGGTGACGGTGTGCCAGCGCTTGGGCTGATGGATCGTAATGCCTTTGTAAGTTACGCCGTGGCCATGTCCGTCTCCCATCTCCGATCTCCGATCTCTTTCTTCCCCACAACCGCAGATACGCCGTGCTTCACTGTTATACAACCTCAGCGCTTCCAGAAGAGGCTCACCAAAGGCTATATATAGAATTTATATTAGGGATTTTATTTTTTTATTGTAAATACATAAATCTAATTAAAATGTATACTACTATATTTTACACATTTTGCCAATAATCTTGTGGTGTAGACGTGTAGTCATGTAGTGGCACACAAGTGTCTCTCTAAAATGCATTGTAACAGGATTAGTAGTACTAAAAAAAAAAATGTCACCCATTTCAATTTATTTTTTTATTGATTTGCTATTAAAATTTGATAAAACTTGATGAAAATAATCTAAAATTTTAAAATATTTTTATTTAAGTTTATACAATTAATAATTTAACAATAAAACTTGAAATGTTAGTTCAATTTAGCTTCTTTTTTTTTTTTTTTAATTACTTTTGACAAAAAAAAAAAAGAAAAAAGATTCATCTTATTTTTTAATTGCACGACAGTATGAAATTTTTTTTAAATATTTAATATTTAACTTAATTTCCAATTGAAAGTTAAGTAAGTGATTGTAAAAGTAGTTTAAATATTTGTCTTTGGTTTGGAGGCTTTACTTGTGACATTGACATTACCTTTAGCAATGTGATGGAGTTATGGGTGATGCATTATGGCTTAAATGTGGGTTAGGAGCATGAATTTAGAATGTTTGTTGTCGTGAGAGGTGAGACTAAGAGTGCAATTTTAATAAGATTGTCGTTAAGAGAGATGATTTGACAATCATTTAAAAGATCATATGTAAAAAATGATGTTTGTAACTTTGAGTGAAACAGGCTTGGGATTGAATGGTTATACATATCCATAGAGGGGTCATTTGATGCGTGAATTGGATAACAATTCATTAAATAGCAATCCCTCTACAGTCTACACTAAATGTATTTGATATACACAAGGCTAATACAGACTTCAAAGCATAACAGCTCTGGCAAATCACATCTTTATATATAATACAACAATATATACAATCCAACAGTGAAGAAAAGCAGGTGAAATGTTACTTCAGCCAATTCATAGATCATTCATTCTTCACTGAGATATTCACTGTTGAGCTGCAACAATATAAAGCATCATCCACAATAAGAAACTAGCAGGTAAGAAAGAAGTCAGATGCAGATGAACACTAGCAGTTTGGTAGCAGAATCTTTCCTCGTTCATTGATAGAGGACATGTGAGTTTTGCTTGGACGGTGCCCGGGATGAAAAGATTTGTAATGCAAATATCATATCTATCACAGAAAAATTTATTTATGCATATAAACCAGAAGAATGGGCATACATATAAGAACAAAGGATAGAACAGCACTCACATATTTGCAGGCTTAACATGGATTGGGAGTGATCCAAATTGGAGGAGGCCAGCAGAGCACAGAATGCGGGTTGCGAGGGCAACAGGGGAATTCTGAGAAGCTACCATCCTCCATGTTATAGATCCCAACATCATGATCCGCGTTAGCACCTTCATAGTTCATCTCGGAATAGTCATCTGTAAAGTAAATCCTGTTCCCCTGCTTGAATCCTGGAAAATCTGGAGTTGATAGAGCCAAGGAAGAATTCTCTCCCAGAAACAACACCTTATCTTCCAAACTTGTAACTCTCTCCCATTTCTCCCCGCTCAAATCCAGCCTAAACACGCGAAATTCGACTGTTTTGTACACGATATCAAGGCGGTGGTTCTGGATATCAACGTCGAGTTCTAGATACCTAGTGACTAGCAGAAAGTCATCATCTACCTTCACCAGATACTGCATATCGCCCCCGGTTTGTAACGGCGTGTCGATGAATGAAACCCTAGGGGAATCGCTGTTAACATTGCAGACTACAATTGAACCGAATTTATTCACAGCATAGAACAATCCGTCGCTGTAAATCACATCCTCACAAAATGACCTAGCATCGTCAATCAATTTCCAGGAATTCTCACCGTTTTTGCAGTACGCGAGGTCGCCTGTTTGGTTGAGAATCGCCATGGCGATGAAGTTCGGTTGAAGCAGAGGATTACCGGAGAGGACAACCTTTTTGATAAAAGTGTCGCGCATTTCTTTCAAACTACAGGTATGGATCTCGCCGTCGGATCGGAGAGTGTATTCACGGCCAACGCTGTAGAAATTGAAATCGAGGACGTTAGGGAATCGCGAGAGCGGCGGGAGATTGAGTTTGACTCGGGTGAGCGGGTTGATGATGAAGACCGACGGCGACTCGTCAAGGATGACGAGCCAGCCGTGGGAGGAGCCGCAGCGGCGGCGGCGATTGGAGGCCTCCGGGAGGATGAGGAAGTGAAACTTATCATCCAGAGGACTGAAGAAGCCGAGCCTGCTGGATTGCCTCTGCGATAGCATTAGCCATGGAAATTGGCAGGGAAGATGCGTCGGCGTCTTCAAAGCCGATCCCCTCCAGCTCGCGCATACGGCTCGGAATCGGACATAGTCTTTGTGGATTCGAAGCTTTTTGGCTATGGAGTCGAGGAGCTCCGGCGGGAGATTCGCCCAATCAGGGTCAACGGACATGTTTTTGCCTCGTTAATCTTCAACGAGGCCACGCCCGCAATCCCATCTCATTCCAAAACACGCTATCCCCATAAATATATATATATTTTTTATTACTAAATATAAAATAAAAAGTAAAAAAATTAAACTTCATCCAAATCAAAACACAGAAACTAAAAACAGGAAATACTCATCATTGAAATCTCTTCTTCTATCAGAAAAAGTTATATCTATGTTTGCTTCATGCAAATCTTCAAGAAGCAATACTAAGAACTAGCAAAACATAAATAACACTGCCCCCTATCAAATGGAAAATTTTGAGGCATATGTGTTCTCACTCAGCCATGTCCTCATCTGCAATACTTTTCACACCTGTCATGGCATTACTTTCAGTAGCTTTGGCACTTGCAGATTCGTCGTTCTTCCCGGGACACGAATCAGTATTCTCTGCAGCTTCGACAGTTTTTGCATCCGGAGCATCAGCCTCAAAAGTAGTTTTGGCAGTTGCAGTTTCGTCGTTCTTCCCAGGACACGAATCAGCTTCGACAGTTTTTGCATCCGGAGCATCAGCCTCAAAAGTAGTTTTGGCAGTTGCAGATTCGTCATTCTTCCCGGGGCACGAATCAGCATTGTCTGCAGCTTCGACAGTTTTTGCATCAGCTTCACTCATGGCAGACGATGGAGCCATGTCATTACTTTCGGTAGTTTTGGCATTTGCAGGTTCATCGTTCTTCCCAGGACATGCATCAGCCTCGCTCATGGCACAAGAACGAGACGTGTCGTTACTTTCAATAGTTTTGGCACTTGCAGATTCGTTGTTCTTCACAGCACATGAATCAGCAACGACTGCACCTTCGACAGTTTTTGCATCCAGAGCCTCGCCATTGTTCACAGTGCAAGAATCAGGTATGTTTGCAGCTTCAATGATTTTTGCATCTGTAGTTTCATCACGGTTTGAAAAGCGTAGATCAGGGTAATTACGATAATTTAGAGAATGTAGCCATAGACCCATGACTCCTTCCTTGTGCTCTGTCGATGCAATATGAGAATATATATACTTCATTTTGAAGTCCTCTGCCACATCTGCATAAGCTTTCATTGACAATTCTTCGTGATCTGTCCACCTTTTGTTATACGACGAAAAGAAGCATTCATCCAAATATAACCCAACCTCAGGAGCCATGGGCACATTAATATTAACATCCCTGATTACATACAAAACTACGTTATTCAAATCTTCATAATAAACTTCAAGAAACATGTTAATATTCCAGATGCACCAAAAATGTCATTCGAAACTCTAACACTCATGAGTTAGTGAACACATTGAAAAAAAGTTTAGTGTAATCGGAGTACTTACTTACTGAAGGCGGTTTCAATCAATGATTCGGGAGCACAATTCCTCATGATTGCCAGTGCGAGACCAATCATTTTACGAATCTGATGAAGCATGAAGCTTTGTCCAACAACCTCACACTTAACAAAGTCAATGCCTTCCACTTCAACAACTGTGTTTGCAGTAAAGGAGATAATGTATCGCTTTGCAGCCGGGTCCTCAGCTTTTGTTCTTGTTGTGAAGTTGTGAAAATTGTGAGTTCCCTCGTAGTACTTAAGAATTCTGTTGAACCTATCTTTCTCCTCATCACCATAAGAAAAAATCTTCTTTGGGACTATAGCTTCCTCATTGCCTTCCTCAACTTCCATGTTTGTAACCTCGTTTATCTCATCTTGGGAGGTTTCATTTCCTGCTTTTTTCTCAATTTCAGAATTTGGCTTGCTCTCATCATCTATGGAGTTGTTCATGTTTTCCTGCTGGTTTTGAGAGTCTCCAGTGTTCGACAAAATGCCTGAACCAGAATGTATGGAGTTGTTCATGTTTTCCTGCTGGTTTTGAGAGTCTCCAGTGTTCGACAAAATGCCTGAACCGGAATGTATGGAGTTGTTCATGTTTTCCTGCTGGTTTTGAGAGTCTCCAGTGTTCGACGAAATGCCTGAACCGGATGAAACAACGCTTAGCTCATTCTTTGAATCGAAAGTGCGTTTCCCCATGATTCCGATAACTTTACGCCCTCTTTCTGAGCATTCCAAACACTTAACAAGCTCATTTCCAGATCCTAAGCTAGCAAGGACACTTTCCCTATCGCGATGAGCAGACGGGTCGAGAGCAAAAACAGGAATTAAGTACACATACCTCCGCCGATCACAGAACTTCTTAGCATTAAACGACGCCGTCGCCCGCTTGTAACCGAAGATACGAATCTGAGGAGCGAGGTTCGAGTTGAGGCGATCGACCAAGCCAGGAGGATCAATGTAAAACCGCCCCGAAACGACTTGACCTACCGCGCTCACGCCCTTATCGGTCCGGGCGGATCGCGCCCAGTCATACCGCTTCGGCTGGCCCCTATCTTTCTCCGGCACCGCGCCGGCGTGGAACAGCGCTTCTTCGAGGTCGCCTTCGATCGTTTTGGCTCCCGGATTCTTCTGCATGCCCTGATACCCCACCCCGCAGTACGCGAAGAAGATCGCGATTTTGCGACGCTTGTACTTAGGTGTCCTCTCCGGTTGGGCACTGCCGTCGTCTGCGGCGGCGACGGCGACGGCGACGGCCGGATCGAAGTCTTCATCGTCGGAGGTGGTGGTGGTTGACATCTTCTGCTTTTTTGGAGCCGGCTCTTCTGGTAGGGGTGAAGGAGGGTTTGGTTTATCCATTTTCAGTGAAAAGAGTATAAATGTTTATCAATGGCTTCTCGTCCCTGTTGATAAAAAACCCTAAAGAAACTGCTTTTGGGCTAACACTTTACGCTTCTCCGAGTTGTACCTTTCTACTCCGTGTGCTGTACCACCGGAGAGTGTAGAGTGTAGACTCTAGACCTAAGACCAGTATCTGATTCTAAATCTAAAACTGAAATTAGAGTGCTAAATTTCATTTTTAATCTCTTAATTATTTTATTTTATTTTTAAATTTAAAATTGATTAGAATTACTGAATTAGTCAATGTAAAACTGAAACATGACATTTTTTGGATAATTTTAAATTCAAAGAGTAAAAGAATTTTTTTGTTAAAAGTTGATAAATCAAAATTAAAAGGTAAAATAGTTAAATAGGATGATTATTTATTCAATATCACTGACTAAATATAGTTTATTTAGATACTTATACCTCCAAAATTTTAGGTTGTTCCCCACAGGTAGCTCATGTATTTTTTTGACATGAAAAAAATAAATTAATAACGAAATGCTAACGTGATACTCCATATAAATTAATAATAAAATGAGTTCTTCTTCATCATCTTTCTGAACGAAAAATCTTCATTTCTAATCTTCATCTCCAAAGTTCAAATCTTTTCCAATATTCTCAAAATGTCTTCATAATCTTTATCTAATGCGTGAAAAATTTAGACTATGAGTCTCCAGTGTATTGTAAATGTGGATTGAAATCTCCAATTTGCCCAACAAGAGATTCATGCAAGTAATGTTATGGGTGTTAGAGATGAAATGTGAGAATTATTTTCGTAAAACAAATGTTAAATTTGTGTGTTTTCAATGCTTAACTTAACTTTTGTTGCAAATTTCGCATATTATGTGTACCCTTTATTTTTTTGAAATCATTTTACAAGTTTCTTATATTTTGTTGGTCAAAATCGGTTCAGAATGGATATGAGAGAGTGTGTTTGGATATAAGTGTGGTTTCTTTATTTAGAAAGATCAAAATTATCCAACCCACGATTGGATATGCTAATGAGATGGAGTAGATAAGGAATTTGATAAGCAAGTGTACAAGAGAAAATTTGCATAGTACGTGCTTGTAAAATTTTATTGTAATTGCTCTAGGTGTAATGAAGATCTAATTTAGGTTTTTGAGTTAATTTTTAGTGTAGTTCTACCACGGAAATGGCAAGCTTGTATAGACAATTCAATGAAAATGCACTTCCATGTTTCCATCACAATAATCCAATAAAATGGTAAAAATGTACACAACAGAAGTCAATTGAAATAATCTGTATTTATATCACTGCATAAGTAGACAATTCAATAATCACTGCATTGAAGTAATCTAATTAAGATTGAACACAACATAATCTCAAGAAAATGATTGCCAAAATCATCTAACTGTTTCTATTACACCATTTATATAATGGAGCCTAGGATTTTGGATAAAAGTTTCACCATGGTGAATAATTAATTCCATAGAGTCCAACATGCTAAAAAAAGTAAAGCAAATGAATAACTAGAGCACTTGCATATTATCAAAACACATTACAGACAAAAAAATCCCCACTTGCATATTTTATCAAACACTTTACAGACAAATAATCCCCACTATCAACATTTTGAAAACATCATCTGATGTATTTTATTCAGGATAATAAACGTGGAATGATAGAACTAACGGCAAGAATGTCTACTTGTGGTGAAATTATTGTGTTGTGTAACGAGAAACAACCTCCTCCAGTTACACATATAACATATTTCATAGAGGAGAAAACAGAACCTCCAGTCACAGAGATGAACTTAAACGGTGAAGATCTACAAAACCAGAAAGCACTGCCCTTTTACGCTCTTTCACCTTCACCTGATATATAACCCTGCATATTTTCCTCTGATTAGGTTTTCGAACTAGGGAGTATATACACGAATATATTTATGTACATAAATCCAGCTTGGTAAACATATCTTGTAACCTACCTTAAACCTTCCAGCCACATTTCTGTTATTAAGGTTTCACCCGGATACACATGTAATAAAAATCTGCCAGATATGTTCTTAATCATGTTTGGGTCCCCTTTGCAGATGCATTTTATGATAGCCCTGACAGCAAATCCAAGTGTGCACAGCCCATGCAAAATTGGGCGAGAAAACCTGGGATTAAGTGATTAAAAAAAAAAAGAACAAAATAACATACTAGTAAGTTTATGGCCAAAGACTGGTAAACGTAATTTAGTGACAAATCTGTAGCCATTGGAAGGTAAAAGATCCAGAAGGACAACTGTTTAAATAAATCAACTTATAGCCAAAAGAATTCCTTTTCCCTGATTTGCAGAGTAGGTTTAATTAAATTTTAGAAATGGAAATATATAACTAACGAAAATAACCTGTGGAGTGTGGACTAGGCTAGTGATTTACATGTGCATTTTGCAGAATACAATAGAAGAGGACAAGATTATCCTTTATTTATTTCAGGCACCATAGAGTTTCTATTTTTTAAACCATTAAGCATCTAGTGTCATTTAGAACATCTAAGCAAGATTTTATGTCATGTTGCTCAAGGGAAATGGATCAATTTCCCTTGCATTCACTTTTAATGAGCCAAATGGCATAATAAAACACATTAAAAACACTATTGTGGAGGGTGTTGAGAATGAAATTAAAATGTGACCAAGGAGGTTCAACGGCACAAGCCTAGTAAAAGTTTATTCTTTTTTCTTTATTTGCAAAAAAGTGTTTGTATGGGTAAACAGAGGGAATAGCATTGAAGTAGGAACCAGTGAATAATTGGTTTCAAGTCTATTAACCCACAATATAACTTGATTCAACCACTGCATCTGGGACTGGGAGATAGCTTTTTAGTCAAAAACATATTACCCAGCAACCTCTGCAATCATGGGATCAGAATGCAGGGGATTGTAATCACCAGAGAGCCTGTACAGCAATGCCTGCATCATGGCACAAGTTTCAAATGTCATATTTAATCAGTAAGACTAAGTCAAAGCATGCCCCATCCCCATCAGGGCATCAGGTTTTACAATTTCAATGAGATAAAATCTATTGATTGCAAGTATGCAAATGATAAGATGACAGGACAACGATGCATTAAGAAGCTATAAGACAGTAAGATTAACCAATGATAAGTTCCAAATTGTTTAATTGTTTTATTTCACATGCCTGTGGTGGCTGCAAATATTCCTCAAAAACAACAAATGGCTGGCCTTTGGGGATTTTAGGAGCAGCAGTCTGATTTGCTGGATATTTGGAATATGAATAAGGATTGGAAGACTTTGAGAAGCCACCAGCACCCCTCAAAAAAATAGCCATCCTGCGATGTGATCAATGTAACAACTACATAATAAAAAAGCTATACATAGGTCATATAAAAGGAACCTACCTGTTCATACATAGAAGATCACCTGACACTTTCTCATAGCTCTTGATTTCAACTTCTAGAACAGTTGCTTTACCTGTCAAAATGGATGAATAAATTTCCTGTTATCTGTCAGACCCATTAAATCCTTAAAATGCATTCCAACTTGAAATAGGATTATGGGAAGCTTCAAAATACATAAACCTCGCACAATCAAAATGAAATCTTAATTGAGATTGACTTGTTCTAAATCAAAACCTACAAAAAAAAATTGAGCTTGACTCCCAAATATAGATCACTTATTGCATGTGCTACTCAGAAGCAACAAATTAATTTTGTATTTAGCAATTTGGGGTTTTCTTTCTCACTCACCATTCTTGATTATTAGAAGATTTAAAGTTTGAATCAAATACCCACAAACTTTTAATAAAAGTCTGAATCGAATACCAATAGACTTTTAAAGACTTTAAAAAGTCTAGATTGAATACCACCAGACTTTTAAAGTCTTTAAAAGTTTTTAAAAGTCGATACAAATCCAGATTGTAGACACCCCCCTTAGTCACAGTAACACAAGCTAACAATTCATGTCTACATTTTCAAACCAGACCTTTATCATGCAGTCCAGCAATGCTTGCTCTATTTATTATCTGCATTAACATTATTGAGAAGAAATTACTAAGACTTGATCAAATGAATGAAAGAAAAGGAAAATAACCATTTTTTTATAACTGAAAGCATGAAAAGCAACTGTAATATGTTGTTTTTTTTTTAACAAAATCATACAAAACATTTCATATTAGTATTATATCTCATCATCAGTCTTTGGAAGACTTCTTTGTCCTCAATTATGTCTCACATGTGTGTCATAGGCTTCAATAACAAAACAACATTTGCAAGGATTGAAATGTCTATGTTAAGATAAACTCCAGAAACTTAATACAGGATGTAAATATCTATGCCTTAAACAAGTTTCTATCAAGTATATTTTCACAAATTCAGCAGAATCTTTTTAGTATCATGATTGATAGGAAAATTTTAAGAAAGCATTGCACTTCAATACTACTTAGCACTAAATTAAACTTGAATCATAATTCCACTAGACAAATATATAAATCCTTGAGTTTGGGATCTTACAGAACCACTAGAAGGAAGCGGCTTGTAGATTTCAATATATTGTTGTCCATGCAACAGAAGGCGTGGATCATATCTAGAGAAAAAGGGCAACACTGCCAAGTATCAGCTAGAAGAACAGTACTACCACCTAACAAATGGTGTACACAAACAAATATGTAGCAAAATCAGTTAACACAAAACTATCTACTTGCTTCGAAGTTCAAGACTTACTGCAAGCCCGGTAGCTCCGCAATTGCCTCACTAAATCCAATAGAAAATAAAGCCGCAAAAGTCGGCAAGACCTACAATGTCAGCAGAGAACCAAAAAAAAAGAACCAATAAGTCCTACTAATCATTATTTTGTAAAGCTTTAGATAATACAGCTTCCTTAGCTGCATAATTTGAATCTGCATAGCAGCAAAAGTAGAATTTCACTTTTATTTTTCCAAAACTTCACCAATTGTGGGAATTCACCGCTAAACTGTCACCCCTACCCTCTTTCAACACACGCACACACACAGAGTTTCCTCTAAACGTAATTTCATCAAATGGATTGTAATCAACCTGGATAGATTGCTGTCCATCGGGATGATAAACAAATTTGAGCTCTTTATCATCTACGGCGTCCTTTGCGCACGCTCCAACACCCAGCGCATACAGCGCAACATCTCTAAATCGTCACAAGCAGAAACGCCGTTTTCATCAGTAGCTCTCCAAACCGATAAATAGTTTAGAAATTCACGTAAATATACCAAACTATAAATTAAAAATGAAAAATAAAAAACAAAAATGAACTGCGAAGGAGGTAGTTAGGGGGCGTACCTCTCGCTGTAAGTATAGGTCGACTGGAAAACCGAAATTCATCAGAAAATGAACGGAATTAGTATGGACCCGGAGTGAAGCCGAACAAAAAGGAATAGATCATACCTCGGGAAATTTGTAGGTAATTATCTTCTGAGGATCGAACTCCGAGCTGCCGGTGGACGCCATTGAAGCGTTTCCAAGGATGAGTACGATTTATGGCATTGAACCATATTTTGGTACTGTGTTCTATTTTATAGTTGCGTCTTTGACAAATTGGATAATATTTTCCATTGTACGGAGTAACTTGTAAGAGTAAGACTCAAGTTATCAAGTATAATATTTTGGCATGTTTAGCATGCTTAGTTAAAGTAGGGGCGTAAATTAGCTGAGCGGTTCACGAATCACTTGGTGAAATTCGACCTCGAGCTCTAATATTTTAGGCTCGTTGCTTGTCGAGTCGTTCGTGAACCATATAATATATATATATATATATATATAATATTATAATTTATTTTTAATTGAAATAATAATTTTAAATTAAATAGGTTAAATTTGAGCTTAAAATTGAGTTCGAGCCTGAACTCGAGCTCGAATTCAAGCTCGAACTCGAGCTCAAGATCGAGCCGAGACATCCTTAACGAGTTCGAGCTCGAGTCACCCTAAGCTTGAGCTCGACTCGTTTCCACCCCTAGTTTAAAGTTAAAAATTAGTAGTTGAAACTGAAAAATTAGTAATTAATAAATTAGATGGTTGAAATTAAAGTGTTTGGTAAAATTAGTTATTGAATAAGAGGATACGTGTAAAAAGACATAAAATGACATTTTTATAAGACGAAATTGGACAACATGTTCCTCTAGAAGTGTTCCTTTCGGAAGAAGCAAATGTAATGCTCATCTCAAAAGAAGCACTTCCGGCAATAGTTAGTTGAGAAATTAGATGGCAAGACCAAACGTGATACAAATTACATAGTCAAAGATCAAATGTGATTTATGTATAATAGTCATGTACCAAAAATAAAAATTTCTCTCATACAAATATTTGCTATTGAATTGTCAAAAATTTAATGTTTGGATATAATTGTTATGAATTATAAAATTTGAATTTTTCTTTACCAATAAACCTTTTTAAAATGCTATTAGTTGAGCGCACATGTTTCCGCAGGAATTAGACTCAACAATACTTTTTTTGTGTTTGGTAGTAACTAGACACACAATGAAATAGAATAGTGTTCTTAAAATTAAAACTTTAAACCGCTCAAAATCTATCATTGGCATATAAGAATTTAATATATAGTTTGATTGGAAACTATAAAATGACTTTTAGAAGTTATTTTCTTCCTTTAAGTGGTATCAATTGATAAGTTGACTCGTCATCTATCTGATTATTATTTGATTTGAATTGAGTTGGCTTAAAGTATGTTAAACAATAAAAATTTTAATATGATCCGAACCATAACCCAAAAGATTACAAGATCTTGTTATGGACCGACCCATTACAAATAAACACTACTCAAACAAAGGAAGAACTCTTCAAACAAAAACATCAGTAATGTGAACAATATATTTATAGTGTTGCAATACAGAACCAGAAACTGAAGTTTATGAAGAACCAAATGAAATTGTTTTGAGTGGAAACTGAAAGAATGTGACCTTGAGATAAGGTCATTAATAGATGATCATCCTATTTGTGACTGCAACAATGCATAACAACAAGAAGTAAAACACTTCTCTTTTACCTAAACTATGTGTAAAAATCTACACTCTCAAGTCTCAAGTAACCTAAGCTAGGCAAACTTTTCCTAGCAGCACCAGAAGAATGAAGTTCAAACTTAGAGAGGCCTTGTGCGGCGCCCGGCTGCCCTGCCACAAAGGATGGCGTTCTTCGGGACGGGGTATTCGTCCCTAAGCGAGGTTGAGGTCGTGTAAACCCTCAGGTAGAACTGTTGTCCGAGGTATTGTCGTGCCCAAAACTCGGATCTAACGTTCCACATACCTACGTTGTCGAGAGCCATGTAGATGGCAGTCCATGATCTTGGATACACCTGCAATTTGCAAACCGTAAGAGATTTGTATAGCTGAGGACATGGTTGCAGTGAGCGCTAGGCGCTAGTCGGGCGGTAGAGGAGCGCCTAGACCGATTTCTGCAACAGTGGTTGAGGCTTACAACCTGACAGCCTGGTAGTAGCAGCTTTAAACCCCGCCTTGTAACCCTAGCCGGTAAAGGACTATAAGAAGGTAAATTAACCTAAGTTGCCCATAGCTGACCAGCTCAAACCAGAAAGGGCACTAGGCTGCTCAAAACCCTGCCTTGTGACCCTAGCCGGTAAAGGACTACAAGGAGGTAAACCAGGCTAGATTGCCCATAACTGACTGACTCAAACCAAAAAGGGCACTAGACCGCTCCCACTGGGAGTCGAATGTGTAACCTTCTGATTCAACAGCTCGACCAACTTGGCTGGGGTTGCCCCTAAGCAGCTTTAATTTGATCTTACCTGGGTTGTAGAACGTGCAACTGCATCGCGAAGATTGTACTCATTCCTACTGGCTGGTGACCATTGCCCTCCATCCATTCTGCATTTTGACACCAGATTAAGTAGAAACATTAAGGAAATTAGTCCAAAAAGAAGAAAAAATGCAAGATGTATGATCAACCATGACTCAATTGGTATGAACTATGAAGTAATGAATAATTTGTTCCTTTAAGCTTACCCAACTACCCAAAATTGGTATCCATCAATGTGCCAACTTTGCAGAATGTCCTCGTTGTTCTCAAACACGATTTCAATGAATGCCCTGTAGTCGGTGCCCAAGACGGATGTATCTTGGTAAAGAGCACCGCCAGTGGGATTATCCGATATGCTTCCCACGCGGAAAACTCCCTGAATCTTGAAGTAGTCAGCAAGCTTGAGCGGAGTATCAGCTGGCACGAAGGACACACTGTTGACAGCGTATCTCTGATAGTTATGCAACAGATCAGCCGAGTTTGCAAGCCTAATCGTCCTCGTGATGTTTATCATACCATAATGATACGAGCCTTGGGGGTTCGGTCTTGGTCCACTTGCTGTAAGATTGGACCTGACGGGCAAATTTAAAACACGTTCCAGTAAAGGTAGACTTAAAATCGTCATGGTTAACGATTGAAACAAAACATTAAATGATAAATGTACCTAATGGAACGAGCCTGGTTTAGTGACCAGTCGATCTCGATGGTAGGTCCACCGGGAGGGGGGCCGGAGACTTGGAGATTAGAGTTGCTGTAGTGAAGAATTGCGGTGGTGGTAAGGATTGTTTGGGTGAAACGGCTCGAGACTGCGATGTAGTAGTCTTGGGGAGGCTGATCAGCAGTAACGAGGACGGAGTAGGATTGGCCGACATGAACATCAAGCGAGGAGAGAGCAGTTTGCACGGTGTGCGTTCCCTCTACTTCCACCAGTGTCATCGTGTGCCCTTGGATCCGAAAATTGAGAGAATTTTCCAACCCAACATTGGAGATTCTTAGCCGATATGTTTTTCCTGTCGAACGTTAACCTTCTGTTACTCACTGCTCTCTTACAACAAATAGGAACGACAACAACACCGAGTGGTTTTTCTTATAGACTAGAAATATTCCTAACTCGTCTTGCTATATATCTCACCTTGTTCAACGGTGAAAGAAGCACCATTATTGCCACGACCATTGATAAGGATTCCATCAGGAAATGGCAACCTGTGGCCACTGTCAAGAACCCCTTTCAAGGCCTGTATAAACATTGCGTGGTAAGAGCCTAATCAATCATTTCAACTAATCCCGCTAAAAATTGGCAACAAGCTACGAATGATCAAGGGGCAAAGCATATCGAAAAGCTCACAGCACCTACAACCCGAGTTAAGGTCACTCATACTTCGCAATATAAATGATAAGGCTTCCTATTTGATTCAAACTACTCAATAAACTTCGATAAACAAATGCAGTGTAAATGCAGACTGCAGAGATTAGCTAAAATACCTTGTGATCAGCCTTGTACCAATCTCCGATGAGCACAGTCCAGTCACCAGCAGGATCGTCGAAGGGGACTGGGATTCGGGGCCTGCTGAGAATCCTAATGCCTCCAAACCCACCAGCTGCTTTGTGGAAGGCCAGAGATGGGAAGTAGTAAAAGCTTCCAATTTGATCTTTCATTTGCAGAATGTAAGTGAAATTTTGGCCAGGAGGAATTGGGCATGTGGTTCCATACACTCCATCTTCATAGGAATTCCTTCTATTCTGAACTCCATTCCTGTACTTTTCAATACATCATATCAATTATCAAGCTCCTATGCATCCATATAGATTCAAAGAAAATCCAGAAGCTGCACACACGGGCAGCTCAGTTGGTTCCTGAGCAGTAGATTATGGGCAAGTACACAAGATCGAGTCCTGGTGGCTCAGTTGGTTCCTAGGTGATAGACTTTGGGCAAGTTACACCCAATCTGGTGGGCTCCAAACATTAGACTTTCCACCTAATGGGCGGTTTAGTCACCCCGGTTTAGCCCTCCACTAAATTGCCCTTTTGTAGTCAAGAAAATCTGGAAGCTATTTTCTCACACACCCACCCCAATACCCCATCCCACCACCCACCCACCCACACACACACAGTAGATCTATGGCAAGGAGAGCATTGCAGTTGCATTCAATACAGTTAACCAACCTATAAAGCATGAATAGATACATATATCTACACATTTATTTATATGAATCACATAAATACAGAGTAGGATTATGGCTTACCAAGAAATAAGAAAAGGCTCATCCAAGTTGTTGAACACAGTGATGATGAGATTGTCATTGGTGACACTGTAAATATCCGGACCTGGGAACTGCCCATTGATCAGAATACCCTAACAACAAAGAAAACCCATCATTTTTCTAATATCAACAATAGGAAGCACATAATTGCTAGATTGTGAGCAAGTACACAAGATCGAGTCTGCCCGGCACAATGCAAAAGTTACACCTAATATGGTGGGACTACACAATGGTCCTCTTATCCCGAGAGACAGGGCAAGCACACAAGGTCGATCCTGCCCGGCACAATGCAAAAGTTACACCTAATATAGTGAGACTACACACTGGTCCTCTCACCCCGAGAGACGGGACAAGCACACAAGATCCATACACAATGCAAAAGTTACACCTAATATAGTGAGACTACACATTGGTCCTCTGACCATGAGAGACGGGGCAAGCACACAAGATCGAGACTGCCCAGCACAATGCAAAAGCTACACCTAATATAGTTGTGGGCACTACATAGTGGTCCTCTCTCCCGAGAGACTGGGCAAGCACACAAGATCGAACCTGCCCGGCACAATGCATAAGTTACACCTAATATAACAGTGTGCAGTATACACTGGTCTTCTCACGCTGAGTGATGGGGCAAGGGGATTTCGCCTTTTGGGAACAAAAGGCAAATGCAGATCCAATAAAGACCCCATTTTTACTCATTTTCCAAGAAAACAACAAGACAAGAAGGGAGAAATGGAGAACCCACCTGTTGGGGAACACCAAGAGGGTAAATGGTGCCATAGGTAACATTCCATGAGAAGAATCTGTAAGGGTCCTCTGCTTGGGCAGCAAGGAAGAGCAATGCCGCCGCAAGTAACGAAACCGCTGCATTTAGCGGCGACATTTGGACTGAGAAAAAGGATGAAACTATGCTCTCCGGGCGGGGGATTATCCACAGGCAATGGGAAGAAACGCTGCAATGCCCGAAAGGGTATATAACGAGAGAGAGAGAGAGAGAGAGACAGAGTGTACTGTGGTAGACAAAGGTTACTTGTAATGGAGAATTTAAAAAGGGGCGTTTGTATGGGGACGACAACTGCACAAACACGGGTGGGTCAGAGTGATTTTGACACCATAGTAGCCGCCAAAGAGAAGGAGGGAGAGATTTGCGGTGTTTAGGTATTACACTGTTACAGCCTTAACAGAGTAAAAACTGTTCAAGGTTTCAAATTTGTGGACTTTTTGGTTTGGTTTGAGCCACCATTTATGGGGCTCGGAGCTCAGGTTCAGATAGCAATTATGTAGTTTACATTCTAATTAAGTGATCACAATATTGAATCTTGGGGGTAGTTAGGACATTAATTCGTAGATTGAGAAAATATATAACTGTTTTGATAGTTAGGTTATAATATTTTACTTTAATCTAAATAAAAATGATCGATATACAATAGATTGTTCAAGTGAATGAAATTTACAAATAACAAAAATGAGTTATTTGATTGTATGTCACTCCAAGATGTTGGGGGATTACAAGTGTTTGTTTTTCTTTCTTATACAGTCAAAAATCTTTAATTTGTCAAATGATGACTTGAACAGTTGAACGTTCCTCATACTAGGATGGTGGATAACTGGATACTAAAACTAAATTTATTTTAGGCATAATTTAAGTGGACTTTATAGACTGTTTTATATTCTTCCTTTATGCTATAGTTATATAAAACACATAATAGGGTAATTTTTATAAAATTATACTCCGTATCTGTTTTCTTTTTATAAAACAAATTTGTGCACAATCATATTTACAATGTCAACACAAAGAGCCAAATAGTAAACCCCTCTTATGCGGTAACCAACATTCTTTCGATCAAACTTGTATATAATTTTTTTAATATGATTTATCTATAAGGTACGTAGTATATTTTATGAGTTAGAGTTAATTTTATTTTTGATCATCAATTTATAGATAACAATCCATTTTAAATCTTTTTTTTATCACAACATCTACTTTTAGTCATAGTATTATTGTGGTACGGCTTTTTTTTTTGTTCTTTATCAACAAAACAGTTTAAATATCATTCAATCAAATGTCATTTTGATCTTCAATTATGATTTTTTCAAAAAAAAAAAAAAAACATAAAAAATATAGTTGGCCAACCTACTATAAAAAGATTGAAATGTCTTTGTATTTAACGAAATTTCAACGATTTTATTGATGAGGGACTAAAATTAGTCATGTCATAACAATATTATGACAAAATGATGATGTTCTTATAAAAAAAAAATCAAAAATAAATTGTTACGTATAAATCTATAACTAAAAATGGAATTAACTCTTATGAGTTATTATGTGAGATTATTATATATATATATATATATATATACACACACACACTAGTATTTTGTACGCGCGATGCGCGAATTCATGCCCAATATTAAAACATTAATAAATACAAATAATTAAGATTTATAATTCAAATTATATATACACAAATAATATATGTATTTTATATACACACATATATGATTTACCAAATTTAATTAAAATATAATCAACCATTAAATTAATTATATAATGATTTTAATAAAATGATAATTAAAGAATAGGAAAAAGATACGATAGATATAGGTGTATGGTAATAATGATGTAGTTAAAAGTAACGATGTTATAACGGTGTAATGGTAGTTTTGTATAATAAGAATGTAGTAGGTATAATTTTGTCTCATAACATTAAAGTGTATAACATTTAAAGTAAAATGTATACATTTATTAACATATAAAAGGAAAGACATAAACCAATGATATAACCTTGATTGAAACTTATTAAGTTTTTAGATTTAGATATATATATAATTAGATTTAGATATATATATTCTTGTTCAAAAAAAAAGAAAAAAGATATATATATTCAAATGATTACCAATTTCACCCGTGGGTTAAAACTTAAAAGTGCGGACCAGTAACCTTTTTGTTTCTATCTTTACATACAAACATATATATATTTGGCAACGCTTTACTGGCGGGAAAATAGAAAAACGGAAGTTGAGGGAAGGAAACGGCGTCGGTGGTGGGGCCCACGCGGAGGAGTGGGGCCCGATATGCTTGATGCCAGCCAGGAATGTGTCAGGGAAAGAACACAGAAACATGAAAACACGATCTAACTTCCAAACCTCACATGTCTCTGCACCCGCGGGAAAGCGTTACAACTTATTATAAATGCAAAGTTGCGTAAAAGAAAGATTGCATCCAAGAAAATTAATGTCCTATGCATGTGCAATTATTGCATATTCCAATCTATACCTAAATGTCATGTCGCCATCTCTCATATAGTCATATGGACTTTTTCTATTTTCATATATATACAAAAATTCAAACCGCAATTAATGGGGTTTTGAATCGTGTCATATATCCTAGACGATTCTATGACACTATGCACTATTTTTGTTTTGTTTTGATTTGATTTGTTTTTTATATTTTCAATTATACACTTTATAATATGGTCATGTGAGGTTTTATATTCTTGTATATATGGGGAAGGAAAAAACAAATCAAATTGCTAGCATATAAATTGCAACCAAGTAACGTTAGTTAAATTAGCAAAAAAAAAATATTAAAAGGTATGCACGATTCTATAACATAATTGAACAACAAGCCGAAAGCTCACAACCGTAGAAACAAAAGGAAAGTTGTGAGTGAGAAAGAGACAAGATGGGTGGATAAATAGCAAAGAGTTCCTTATTGCTTTCAAAATAAAATACATTGTACATGCCAAAGCCATATTCACAGCTTTGTTGTGCACATATATACATGTGTGCTCATCTACTCCTTGATCCATTTTATGGCACTACGGAGAGTAGTCATGCTTCTTGGGATGCCCAACCACTATTGTATAGAATCTCATACTGATTTTGATTTTGGAAGAAGTAATACTACACATGTTCACAAATTTTATTCTATTTTCATATTCGATTCCAGAAAAATGGTAGCTCATAGTCTTTATTATTCTCTATATTTTATATCAATAAAATTAAAACACGTAAGTCTCCATAGAGTCTCTACATCATTTTTCTTTTGAAAATAGACCACGGAAATTTATTTTAAAAAACAAGAAAAAAAGAGATGATTAACAATCTCAAAGTTGTTCGAGCAAAAAATATATGACATATCAAAATCACTGGTGGGCAGGTGGCCTTGAAACTTGGCCATATAAGAATTTTTTAATTGACATGTGGCATAATATTTTCCTACCAAGTAATGCTTATGCTATTGAAAATTGCCTAAGAAGCAAACCAGGAGGCAAAATCTAATTTATTTTTCTTTTTTTTTTTTTACACAACAAATTATAATAATAAATATTTTACAACCAAATATTATTACAAAACTTAATACTCCCATTTTATAATAAGTTCAATTAAGCTCACAAACCAATCAAGTCAAGTATTAAGATGCCAAAATTCAACTAACTCGTTATCTAAACTACTCAAACTTAAACTCAACTTGACAATAACTAAAAACAATTGTCAAAGTCCAAGAAATTTGACTTGCTTACCTTCTACAATATGGACATTTCATATTCTTATGGCATTACAACTATAGTCTACAATGCAAGCTAAGAGCAACTTTAATGACGTTACATTATTTGTCAAATTGTTGGTGAGTTAAAGAGAGTATGAAAATATGTTGTAATAAAGACAATTTTTTCTAACATCTCCAGGCTGAAAAAAAAAAAAAAAAAAAAGAAGGATGGTGCGCGTGTCGCACAGCAATAACACCCAACCGGCGTGTATACGTCTACTCTTTTTTTTTTCGCCTTTTCTTCCTCTCTCTCCTCCTACCTCTCTCCTATTTGAGATGCAAAAAATTTGACAAAAAACTCATATATTTTATGAATGCTCTAAGCATATAACTAGAGGGAATGTGTATGATAAGACTTCCTGGAAAGACTGACTGAATGTAAAGACTTCAGAGAGACTCTGACAACTAATGATGAGCATTGAAATCTCTATAGCAAACAAGTGATAACTTTTCAGCAAACAAGAGAAAGTTGTACAGTTAATGGGTGTTCTGTAACATCTTTTCTGTGTACTTGGGTAGTTGGGTTGCAGTATTGCACCTTCCTTGTTGCTCTTCAATAAATTCACTTGTCAAAAAATGTGTAAAATCAAGAAACTCTAACCAAATTGGTTAGACTGTTAACTTAGTAATCACAAAGTTACAAATTTGACTTTCAGCGAGTGTGGTCTATTGGTCTTCTCGGTTTTTGAACCAATCATCTATGAACAACCTAGGTTAGTTTACCTCATTGTGGTCCTTTGCTGACTTAGGTCACAAGTTAGAGTTTATCCAATACACACTCTCGAACAGGGTTCTCACGTCACTCAAAAAAAAAAAAAAGGAAAATCAAATAATCCCTTTACTTTTGATTTGGCCTACAAAAATCTAGGCCAAGTCACACCCACAAAATCAGTTATCAAAAAAGGCTTAACACCCTCAGGAGGATTGTCAGACAGCAAATGACCAATTCTACACAACATCCAATTCATTTATATAACAGTGTGTAGTGTGTGAATAGCACATGGCTGATAACAGAAGACAAAAAGCCTGTAGTTCAGTTCAAATTTGCTTGCTGAGATAGCAGCCATGAACCTGATCTTGGACAACTAATAAACAAGTTATATGAACAAATGATGAAATGAACATCACAGGACATGGATAACCACAACATAAGTTTTGTGAGAAACTCCAGCCGAGTTGATAGGGTTGTTAACTTGGTAACCACAAGATTTCAAGTTGGACTCATAGTGGGAGTGACCTATTGACTTTATTGGTTTGAGTCAGTCAACTATGAGCTTTTGATCTTTTACCTATTAGGGTCACAAAATGAGTTTATCCAAGGTAGCGATTGCGGGTTTCCTCGTCACCCAACAGAAGTTTGCCAATTGCCATGAATTGAACATAACACAATAGTGAAAAACAATAAATTAATATCAACAATTAAAGCACATCATCCCCTAATCCAAAACCCAGAGTTAATTTTCATCTGCACAACCCAATTACACTATAACAGCTAGAAAGCATTTCAATATCACCAATGTTAGAATCACTCAACAAGCATAAGTATAGTCATTGACTCATTTCACATTGCTGTAAAACCAGCAGGTTTCTCTTAAAATTAACACTTCTTTTAACATTTGAGGGAGCTTAAGGATTAAATTTCAAGAGCATTGATAAGAAAATACTATCTGACTATTCATTCATATTCAAAACCGCTTTAACACATATAATATTTTTTTTATTTTTTTTATTTTTTGCAGAGATTACATTTTTAAGAAATCTATCCTAAATTCCAAATCGAAATCGAACTTTTGTAATTCGCGGTCGTCGATAAACAATAAGCTTATAAATTTGGGAAATCTGTGCCCTAAACTTACTTGTCTTCGGCGAAGAGGAGGCGGAGGCGGGAGGCGAAGCTGCCGGTGGGATCGACGGCAGCTTCAGCTAGAAGGCTTTGCTTGATGTGATTCATTCGTTTAGTAAGTCCTTCCTGCTCTTCTTTCAGCGCCTCCATGTCCTCTCGGAGATCGTTGATTCGGTACTTTTGCCCTAGAGAGCGCACG
Source organism: Ipomoea trifida (assembly GCA_003576665.1). NCBI lineage: Eukaryota > Viridiplantae > Streptophyta > Magnoliopsida > Solanales > Convolvulaceae > Ipomoea > Ipomoea trifida. Next base: position 842,874 of record CP025653.1, on the reverse strand, counting down.
CTCAAGAGAAGAATTCCGGTCATCGCGAAGAATTGAATGAAGCTGTGCTTTCGCTTCATTGCGTTGGCGAAAAGGCCGAGAGGCTTCTTAGTGCTTCCAGCGCCGCCGGGGAAGGCGGGGCGCGGCGGCGGTGCAGTGGAGGCCATGGTGATCTGCTACTACTTGATTCAGCCACCAAGCGGAACTGAATTTACAAAGAAATTAGAAAATGAGAAAGCTAAAAAGATCTTCATCCGGTATCAAATTAATTAGTTAATCAAATGTTTATTTATGAATTGACCAAATTAAATTTTGACTAATGACTATTTTTTTTTTAGTAGTGCTGACTCTGTTAAAATGTAGTATTTGTTCATAGCTACTTTCTCTTTCTGAAGCACAAAGAGTCAACAATTGACTCTACTGAGGCTCAAACCTACTCTCATCATCCATGTCAGAGTGTAAATTGGGACACCGGGTGCCACTAGACCATAAGGTCTTTGTCTTGATTCATTACTATAAAATTTCATTACATGTAGATGTGCATTTAATATTTACAATTCTAAAAATGCATTCGATGATATGTAAAATGCATTGTACACACTATTACATACCACAAATATATGTTATGATTAAAACGCAAACCACTACGACAAAAATTATAGCTTATATGAAAGGTGTAACTTTATTTTATTATATCGCCACGCATTTTCGAAACGCTAGATGTTGGACTTGGTCCTTTACACTCTTGACCTCCACCCAACAATTGCTCAACTACTGGGTGATAGACTTGCCTTTACCGCTGACCTCTGTCCAACAAAATACACTTTATAGTATTACTTAATAACAGTGTTGGAAAAATCACTAGGCATTCTCTCGACGCCCGTTTGATTTTTATTTTTTTAAAACTTAATATTTATAAAATATTTAATATTTTAATAGTTAATATTAAAATATTAAATATATATCTAAAAAACATATAGAATTGTAAATTATATAAAAATTTAATAAGAATAAGAACTACAATTCTATAAAGTCACAAGTCACAACTCAATCACAAAGTATCAACTTAGTTTGAAACTTCCAAATCGATTTATAAAAATCATTTTAAAAAAATAATCAAATCCTAAACAATAACATCGTTTTGGATGATTTAAAGTTATTTCGTTAAAAACAACATCATTTTGAACTATATAATCCATTTAAAAAAAAAAAAAAAAAAAAAAGAACACTGCCTAGTCGTCGGCGACCTAAAATACCGATTCTGGTGATATTTTAGGTCGGCCGACCCATGCCTAATGCCTAAGGACAATTTTTACCACCTTTGAAATATTTATCAAAATACATACCACCACATCACTCTTTGATTTAGTTTAGAACCATTGATAATCTAATTAATCCCAAGAGTAATTAATAGTTATTTCTTAGTTATATGCATGGCTCAAGTAAGGGTGGCATGCATGCATATATAGATGAAAGAGCGGCCTGCCATTAGCCATATTTGCGGTTCACATTCCCAATTGAATCCCCTCTTTCAATTCCACACACCTTAGCTTTTTCTAGCTTCAATTCAATTATATAAATGGCAGATGAGAAGCAACAAAAATCCAATAATTCCACAAAATTAAAAAAACATCTATCTATCTATCATATCGATGATGAATCGTCGAAAGAGAATTGCATCAAAAATATTAGTATGTTTGGTTGTGATCCTGAGTACTGTGGTGTCGCCGGCGACGGCGAGTCTGTGGAAGATGCCGCTAGCCGGAGTGATCATCTTCAATCGCCTGCCCTACACTTCCTCCGACGAACTGAAAGTCCACTGCCGATCAAAAGACAACGATCTAGGGCTTCAGAAAATCCCCAAGGGCACAGATTACAGCTGGCGATTCAGCCTGCATCTCCTGGGAAGAACGCTCTATTTCTGCAGCTTCGATTGGGGATCCAAACACATGGTGTTCGATGTTTATACGGAGCCCTTTGCCAAATTCAATTGCAGAAACACAGGGGCTTTTGGGTGCGCTTGGATCGTTAGGAAAGACGGGTTTTATTTGTCCAATGGCCTCAAAATGCACAGCTGGTAGTATATATATATATATATGTAGTTGTAATTAACTAATCAATTTTCTTTTTTCACTCATTAAATTATATTATATTATATTGTATTTTCTACATTTGGGTTTTGGAGGATTATTCTTTAGTAGAATTTCTCTTATGATACGAGGAGGAGTCAGTTTAACTTAATTATTTTTTCTAGATTCATATAGGAACTATTTTTCGGAGGATTATATTATTATATTGTTGTTGAACTTGGCTCAGTTCGGAATTGAGTTTTTATTAGGCAAATTAAATGTACAGACTTATTTTAATTTTCTTATATTAGACTTTATGTGGAGTTCTTTTGTGGGATGTTGTTAAACTTAATTGGCTCCGAACTTTTTTATTGAATTTTTCTTAGGCTCATTGTGGCCTGGGACTTATTTTTAATGTGGAGACTTGACACCCAAATTTTTTTGTGGGATTTCTCTTATTACCAGGAGTCAATTAATTTGATTTGTTTTTTTCTAAACTATACTTGGAATTGTTTTAACTTGTTTTTTCTTTGACGTGTACTATATATTATTGTATTCAAATATGATCATGACTTTAACATAAAATGGATATATAATCTTGTACAATTTTATATTTTTTAAAGAAAAAATAAAAACATCTTTTGTAAAAATGAGAAAATTTAATTAAACGACGGACCAAGATACCTATAACTTAATTTTAATTTTTCGTACGAGATTGTCCCATCCGTACTAAATTTAATTACATACACTTTCTCTTTTCCCTATTTAAAGGATCTTGATAATTTTATTTTTTTTAAATAATAATAATAATAATAATAATAATAAACATGGCCACTCGATATATAGGAGCAAGGCTTATTTAATTTACCCATTTTATTATTGTTTATTATGAATGGGTAGCATGCATGCATGAAAGTGCGGGCAGCCATAAAGCATATATATTCGCGGTTGACATTTTCACTTAGCTTTTTTTTAAGGTTCTATAAATTAATTATATTAATGGTAGCATCGCAGTAAAATTAAACATAATTAATTAGATCATCAGATGAGATGATGAGAGTATCGTTGTGTTTGTTGTTATTATTGATTATCCTTAGTGTGTTGTCGCCGACATGCCTGTCTCGGCAAATGGTCGCCGAGGTTCATATCCAGAATAAGCTTTCCGGGGAGCTGAAATTTCACTGTAAAGCTAAAGGCAACGATCTGGGACCTAAAACTATTTCTAAAACCGCAGAGTTTACCTGGAAATTTGGGTTGCATCTTGTGGGCAAAACCATTTATTCCTGCGACTTTGACTGGGGAAAGAAACATGCGGCTTTCGATGTTTTTAATGAAGATTTTGCCAAGGCCAACTGCCCCACCTACAATTGTGTTTGGGTGGTCAAGGAGGATGGGTTCTATATTGGAAACAAGATATTGCAACATTGGAAGTAGCTAGCTAGCTAGCTATCTCAAGAGATTAGATCGTTCGATCGGTTATTGTGATAAACTCATTTATTGTTCTCGCAGATTGGATGGGGTGAGGGATTTTGAGTTTTGTGGGCATGCATGAGCTATTTTTATGTTCAATCCATTTCACAATTAAGATCTTATAAATAAGTGTACGTTATATTATATTATATTATATTTCATCGTCTCTCCAAATGTTCTTTTCTTTATTTTTTTGAATTACAAAGTTACTATTCAATGATTTGCATTAATAAGTAAATCCTGTCAACTTGTAAAGGATCACAATGTGCTAATAGGCCGTTCTTGACAGTTAAACTTGCAAACTTCATGACTACTAAGTAAATAACTGACAAACTTGATTGTGTTGTTTCAAATACAAAATGGTACTGTACGTGTTGGAAGGTCTATATAATTTGTACTCTGAAACATATTCATTATTTCACCTATTTATATTTTAAGGTGTATAATTTATACCTTGAAATAGATTATTTTATTATATGTTTTAAGTGTGTTGGAGACCGATACTTGGTGCAAAAGAAATACTAGTATCAATATACCCAATGTCAAAATCACAATTATATTAAAATAATTTGTAAAAATAACAATTTATATTATACATCCCCACACCCACACCCACACGTACATATATAATGCTTATTATCTTTTATAGTATAAATAAGAGTTAATACCCAAAATGGTCCTCCGACTATAGCGTAATACTCGATTTAGTCCCAAAGTATTTTTCGTACCCAATTTAGTCCTCAAACATTTAAAACGGTACTCAAATTGGTCCTCCGTTACAATTTCCATCTACCTGCCGTTATTTTGAGGGGCAAAAATGTCCTTTTATTAGAGCACACTTCCTGCTCAATTCTTCAACAGCTTAGAGCACACCTCCTGCTCAATTCTTCAACAACTTCTTCCACAGCCTTGATTTATTTCATTCAAGTGACTCTTGAATATGAATTTTGAGAAGTTTATTGTAAACTAAAAACACAATCTATTAAAAAAATTTCTACCCAAACACAATACTCCACAGGCAAAAATGAAAGGCAAAAAAAAAAACTTCTACCCAAAAATTGAAATGGATGGGGGCGACTCCTGCAAGAAAAATGAAAGGCAAAAATAAGCTCTGGCGATGGGGGAGCTTTCCGGCGATGGGGGCGGAGACGACTTGGAGCTTTCCGGCGATGGGGGCGAAGACGAGTTCCAGGAAACACTCTGCGAGCATGGGGTCGACTCCTCTCCGTGACCTGCGACTCCAAGAAGCACGCGGCTAACAAGCTCGCATCGTTCCAAGGTCGACGCCGCCGCTCTATGCGAGCAGGCCCCGGCGAGCTTCACCTGCAAGGTCGACGCCGTCGCCCTCTACGAGCAGGCCTCGGCGAGCTTCACCTGCAAGGTCGACACCGCCGCCCTCTGCGAGCAAGCCCCGGTGAGCTTCACCTGCAAGGTCGCCGTCGCTACCCTCTGCGTCACCTGCGACCGCGACTACCATTCTGCCAACCCGCTCGCCCACCGCCACGAGCGCCGGCACCGATGCGAAATCCCATAGCTCTGCGATCTGAATCAGAGATCTGGAAGAGGAAGGGCATCATTTTTGCGATCTGAATCGAAGATCCGGAGCAGGGACTACATCATTTCTGCGATCTGAATCGAAGTAAAGGAGGAATTTGTGCGGCTGAGAATGGAGAAATGTTAAACGGGTTTTTTAGCAAATAAAATGACTTATTTGCCCCCAAAATAACGGTGAATAGATGGAAATTGTAACGGAGGACCTAATTGGGTGTGATTTTAAAAGACAGAGGATTAAATTGAGTACAAAAAATACTTTAGGACTAAATCGAGTATTACGCTATAGTCGGAGGACCATTTTGGGTATTAACTCTATAAATAATTAAGACCATGAATTTGATTAGAAATGAAATACGAAATATGATTGTTCAATATTATATGTGGGTAATGAGGGATTGCATTTGCATATGGACCAACCAAGCTAAGGCCTAAGGCAGAGGGAGGAATATTTGTATAATTTTGTATTTACAATCAACTTACTCAACAACTAATTTTATAATAATATTTATAATCCAAATAATTATCTCAACAGATTAAAGCTTTGTTTAACAATGAGCTGTTAACCATTAGCAAATTGTGTTGAGGATTAACTTAAACTAACTAGTAGTATTATCTAGCTATTTGTGAAGAAGCATTTAGTAAAATTAGCTAATTAACTTTAATTGATAACAGGTTTTTTAAAAAAAAAAAAAAAAAAAAAAACCTTTAATTGATAACATATAAAAATAACTTTTGAGTACATGAAATTATTACATACTAATAACTTATTAATTATTTTGAACACATCCTCGTGAATAATTTTGTTTTTAGTTCGAATCCTATTGAAAAATTACAACTTTAATTTGCAAAGATTATTATTAAATTTATAATAAAATACAAATATTAAAATTTTAAAACTAATAAAATAATGACATTACAAATGTATTCTTAAGATTAACGGGCTTAACACAAACTAATGAAGGGATGAAAATCAATACTACTACACAAGCATGAGATTGTAATTCAATAATTTTAAAATTGAAAACCAATTTTTAAAAAATGCAATTACAGTTGAAGAATCAAAATTACTCAGTAAATATTTATCTCAATTTAAATATTTTGCATATTAATTATTTTAAAAAATCTACTTTCGCACAATCAAAGACAAATCAAATTAGTCGACTGTATATCCGAATTTGTGATTGAATTTGACCAACAAAAAATAAAATAAAATTCAATACACAAAAAATTTGGATTTAAACTAGGAATAAAAGCATACTGGATACCTATATCATCAGCATAATGGTATGTATAAATCTGATTCAACTACACTAAGAAGGCTTCCTTGGGGGCTTTGATTCATCCCTAACCCGTTTGGAGATGTCGCGATGCAGGACCTCCATAAATTCCTACAAAGCAACAATAATGTTAGCATTCTACGCTCTAGCTCTAATTCAAAACCTCGGGTTGTTGCAAAGGATACTAGACATGAAGATACTCACATTTGCAAGGCCTTCGGTACTGCACACGCCATTCACAAGGTTCTCATCCCTACCTCCATTGCGATGCAAGTGAGCAGCATTTTCAACTACGGAGCGGAAGATCTCTTCGGGAGGACTGTGATGTTCGATTCTTTGGGCAACCTCTTGTAGTCCAATCTGTACACATGAAAAAAGTACCACACCAGCTTCAAAGAGGAAGGTTTGAATATAATGCAGGTTTAGCATGGAATCTAGGAGCTCTTTTCGTTTAAGGTGATCACTGTTTTACTAACAAAAACTGAAAAATAATACAAGTATACAACCATCATATTATGAATGGTTATGAAAATGCTAAATTGGTACCAATACAAACCTGAGTATTTTCATTGGTTGGCGTCACTTCTCTATTCGCACGAGTCTCATTTGTTCTGACTTCCGTTCCAGGAGCTTGTTGGGCCGAGGTTGGAACACCACCAAGAGCTTGAGAAACAAGTGGCATCATTTGCTGAAATATACTGGAAAGATCCATGCCACCGCCACCGCCACCATGGCCTGCACCACCAAAACCTGCAAACATGCTTCCAAGATCTTGAGGATCAATCTGTTGAGCAATTTGGTTGACCGTATTCATCATCCCTGGGTTCTGGGTAAATTGCTGCAACATATCCCTCAAGTTATCGGGGGAACCAAGACCAGTTTGTTGAGAGATTCCACCCAATAAACCATTTAAAGCTGGATTTTGAAGAACTTGTGACATCATATTTGAAATATCAGGTTGGCCATTTCCTCCAGAGCCCAAATGAGAAAATTGTCCTAAAGGTGGGGAACCCTCGGTCCTCCTAGCCGAAAGTGCTGCAAGAGATTGCAAAACCTGTTCATCTCTAATGGATTGTTCGCCCTGACTGGAGGTAGCTGCACCATCATCACTTCTTCCCTGTGATTTAGATTGCTTAACTCGCCTCTGATTCCACCAGTGCACCCAAAAAAAAAAAAAGTAAATACCATGGAAGCACAATAAAAAGGTAGCTAACTAAACCATAGACCAACTTCAGATGGCATAAAATAGCACACCAAGACAGCAGATTTAAAGCAACAATTTGATAACACCAAATAGAAGGTAAAGTTAGTCAGACACATAAAAAAGAAGTGTATATAGTTGCAAGTACACGAAATGCATAATGAAACATTCTGTGGATCACAATCATAATTGTAAGCCTAATTGAGCACCGCTAATTCCATGCCATAAAATTGAAACATTTTTAAGGAGGTAAGTTATCCCCCATCCCTCCATCTACTAACATAATAATAACGGAATATGCTGAAGGGAGCGAAAGATTTCACTCCCTAATCCCATGCCATAAGTTATACTCCCTGAGCCAAACACTTTGAAGTTATAATGTTCATGGGTCTCACTTCCTTTGATTTTTCTCGTTTCCTTGTGAATACACCTAAGGGAGTATATGTTTGGGAGTAAAAAATGGGAGTCCTTGTAGAAGGACTCTATAAAACCATGTATTCTTATTTGAGATTTTAGTTATATTTATCAAAAAAAAAGGTTCAAGTTTCTCAAATCTAACCTTTAAGTGGTTTACACATGCTCAACATATTTTAACTGCATCTATTTAACTTCCACTCCGTCCCTATACGCAGCTAAACTAGACAAAATAAATGGGGTAGTAGTACATTTGCTAACCTTAGGCTGCAAATCCCCCATCCCTAGTCCAATAGGAACAGAAGACGAAGCACCAGGGCGATCCACTCCCTGAGAACCTCCTGCTGAACTTACAGAAGTTTCATTGGACACCTGATCACATTCTCCCCGTATCTGGAAAAGGTTAGATAATCACTCCTAACATATTAAGGCATGATCAATAAATTGCTACTCATCATAACAGACCTGGCTTTCTCCAAACTTCCTAGCTTCAGTTTCAGCACCAGAACTGGTAGATTGCTCATGAACAGTGGTACTCTCAGGTTGACCTTGATTATATTAAAAAATTCAGTTCAGAAGGCATGATAATCCATTATTCCAACGTAAATATGCTTGTGAGCAAAGTCCATAGTCCACTCAGATAATAATAGAATCGAAGACAAGCATGGAAATTGTACCATGTTGTGAAGCACCAGAAAAAGAAACACGAGGTCTTGATGAAACAGTTACTCCAGTAGTACCTATTACAGGCGGAGCCCTAGATTGACTAGAATCACCACCATCAGTTCCACTGGCATGGTCACCTTGAGCTCCATCTCCATTGGTTGCTCTAGAACCAACTGCAAAAAAGAATCCCAAAAAGTTGAATCAGAAATATGAGTAGTATATTGCCCTGCCCTCCCTTTGAAACAATGGCCCCACTCTTCCCAAAGAAACCCAAAAATACAAAGTGAATGCTCAAAACTTCATAGTTCATACCGGTATGTATGTGTATATTTACATTCCTTGCCGCACTGCCAATTCCAAAGGGATTGAAACCTCCAGGATTAGATTGAACAGATGGACCGGAAAACAGAGAGTAAGTTTGAAGAGGAAAAGGCTGCAACAGAAGATAGTAACAGCTTATGAAACCAAGGGATCAATCCGAAATACCAAACAGCATAATACAAACACAATTACTAGAATATTGCATGCTCTCACAACACCTGAACCATTATTGGGTTTGGCCCAGATGGAGAAATGTAAACTGCAGGACCAGCATTGACCGAAGATTCAGCCTGTATAAAATACCAGAGGAGTTTTAAACCAATGCCCTTGTAGAGAAACACAATAAAAAAGAGATGGTACGGGGCATACAGGAGAGTCTCCCATACGCAATGTCAACATTGTCCTTCCAAGCTCTAGGAACTGAGCACCCAAGTGCTGCATCACAAGACCTAATTGCACTGATTCTGCCTGTATTTGTCCTCTAACTGTAAGGTCAGTTGAATTCCCTTCTTGCTCCAAGCGTCCTGCAGTACGCTACAATATTGCAGCAGATTACAAACACCAAATCAGAAGACAAGCCAAATGAAGGGGGGGGGTAATCCCAAGAAAATCAATTCATTAACAATAATCAGTCAATGCCTCATACTAGTATTAAAACCATTGATTCATAAAATTTCCAATAAATGATGTCCATTGTACAGTGAAGCACAATGAGGAATAAAATCCAAGATCAATGAAGTTCAATACTTCAGTCAATTACATAAGGGAAAAACAAAAAACAAAAATCTCGAACATGAGCCACAAATGTGATCATATGAGAAAAATGATATGCTAGCAATATAAAAATAGGAGCCATTGAGATTTGAGAAAGTTCAGAACATGAAATATACAAGTTCTATTAAGGGGGCATATCCAATCAAAACCAGAAACTACATTCATATACAATATATAATCCTCAACAAAAACAAACAAAACTAGCAAAACTCGGTAGAAATTACCCCTCTTCCAAAAGATAAAGCAATAATAACAAATTTATGCCTTATTTATCCCTAGAATAAGCTAATGTAGTGTATGTTATGCTTGAAGTTCTACCTTGATGAACGCTTGGAACAAAAGAGAAGAGCACAACATAGAGGTGAAACTGTTAAATTTCACAAAATCACAATATAGATTCAAAGTTACATACAGATAATGCTGATGTAACATGGTTGCCAACTAGTCGCTCTGTATGCCGCATAACAGTGCTCAATGTCTCTAGAGTTGATTGACCACGAGAATTTGTTGGCAAATCTACACTAGATGAATCAGCAGGTGATTGGTTAGGCTGATTACCTGGAGCATAAAGAAAAGGAGAAATCAATCAGGAAGCTATTTAGTGACATATCAGAGTCAGAACAATTAGGTGAAAAGATCATCACCATTACGGGATAGTACAGACTCCATGCGATTCATAAACACTGTCAGTGTGTGCAAAGAATCCGGAATCGGCTAAAACAAACAAAAAAGAAAAATATAAACAAGGTAGCTAATATAAAAAACAATAGAGCATAAAAAGTTATTAAATTTATGTCAACAATAGTTGAAATGTTTCTACCATATTAAGCGAAGGAACTGCTATTGCTGCTCCAAGTGGGATTTGCATGCCTTCAGCTAAAGATATACGAGGAAATGCCTGCCCAGGCTGCTGATTTTGAGAGCCAGAATTCCTTTGTATACCTTCTGTTTCATTTCCTCTTGGGGCAGCAGTGGGAGCATTAACCTGTTCAGAAAACAGATTAGCTGCATAAAATCCCTAGCCCCAAAAGATGACCAATATTTTATAGGAACATACCACATCTTGAACAAGGCTAGTAGTTTTCAAACTATACCCATTATACATCCATAAAGTGAAGAATATCCTGTTCATAGCCACATGCCTTTTGACCAATTAAAGTAACTTCTATAACAAATTACATTTCTGTGGCTGTAGAAGGGGAAAAAATGTGCTGCAACTAAACAGCCATATAAAGTAGTGTGCTAACCCATAATAAGGGACTTTAATTTGGTATAGTCATACTATATGCATTAGATATCAAAGGTCTACAATTGTATGTTATTTAAAGCATGTATTAATTAAAGAAGAAGAAGAAGAAGGGACTTTAATTTGGTCTAGTCATACAATATGCATTAGACATCAAAGGTCTACACTTGTATGTTGTTTAAAGCATGTATTAATTAAAGAAGAAGAAGAAGAAGAAGAAAGATATACTTGAATTCAATATTACTAGGAGTCTAGGACAATGGGTATATATTACTGAAACTAAGGTAAGATATAGCTAGAAAACCACTAACATGCAGACCAGGATGGTTGGCACCAGTTTGACTCCCAACTCCAATAGAGTTTAAAACTGCCCCAATAACCTAGACGGTAATAGAAAATTTGTCAGTCAATAATCCATGTTAGCTAGCCTAAGCAAGCAAAACAAAGGCTGGAAAACACTAAAAACAAACCCGATTTAAATCTGGTACAAGGCCATCCCCTTGCTCACCAACATTGATAGTGCCTAGCACTACACTGTGTGAAACTTGCCCAATACGATTGCGTGGCGCACCAGTAGCAGGCTCTTGACCTACAAAGTTCAAAAATGACTTCATAAAACCACTTAAAGCATTCCACATATAAGTGACAGGGTAGTTATGATCATTTATTACCTCTAAGACCATTGTCTGGAGTAGTTTCTCCAGTGCCAACAGAAGATGACAATTGTGGTTGAGAAGGCTGTCTTATCACCAAGTGCAATGTATCTCCGTTTTCCAAATCTAAAAGAATCAAGTTGTCAAGAAACCACAAACACAACCGGTTGACGGCAAATTGTTATATCCAAAAGAACAAACTCTCAACCAACTAGAGCCATATCCTAGAGAAACTTCTTCATAGGAGGGAGGGGAGGAGCAAAGAGGACTACATATATGTATGTCTGTGTGTATGCACACATGTGTACATATGTGAGTACATAAGTGTGCCCGTAGGCACATATGTATATACATATAGACATGTATAGATACAATGCATATCACAGCGTGCAGTTTAGCCTTCAGTTTCAATCTAAATCATGGTCAACCAAGTCATTCCATTTTTTAAGAAAGGATACACTCAGGATTAGGCCAATAAATAAAATCATGTTTCTAAATAGTACGCCTCTATTATGAAAACATCAACAGAAAATTTCATCTTAGATTGACACACGATAAAGGAACGGAACAAAAATCTAGATGTCATAAAAATATACACATGGCAGTAATTTTTAACTACATCAAAGAAATTCATTTAATTAGGATTTGTTAGTATATAATTGGTAGGATACGATATTCAGAAAGAATGTGATCATCCATCAGGGCCTTCCCCCTGAAAATAAGGCGTTGTTGTGCAACAGGGACTCCAGTTTCAGTTGCTACTTTTTCCTTTAAGGCAGAAACTTGCATCTGAAACCATGAAAACAAAAGCACAGAATTGTAAAATAGCTAGTGTCCAAATTCATTAAGTATTCAAAGAATAATACAATAGTTAAATTTGAAACATAATTGACACACAAAAGAAACTAAATAACAGTTTGAATAGAGTATATTATTTTGAGATTAACTATGTGACCACAAAATGCGTGTTTTGCAAACATAGGAATAGTAAAGTCAGCTTACGTTCTTGTCCACGTCAAAGGCATAAGTTCTGGAATCTAAGGTCTTGATATTGATATTCACAGTCGATGGACTCAATTCAGAACCCTCACTGGAAACATTACTTGTGCTTGGACCTTCAGATGTATGCTCAGATGCAAGTTTCACAGTCGATGGACTCGATTCAGAAGCCTCACTGGCAACATTACTTGTGCTTGGACCTTCAGATGTATGCTCAGATGCAAGTTTCACAGTTGATGGACTCGATTCAGAACCCTCACTGGAAACATTACTTGTGCTTGGACCTTCAGATGTATGCTCAGATGCAAGTTTCACAGTCGATGGACTCGATTCAGAACCCACACTGGAAACATTACTTGTGCCTGGACCTTCAGATGTATGCTCAGATGCAAGTTTCACAGTCGATGGACTCGATTCAGAACCCTCACTGGAAACATTACTTGTGCTTGGACCTTCAGATGTATGCTGATCAGCCATATCAACTTGCCAACTAATGCCTGGAAAACAACCACTCTTAAAACATGTCTAAATTTTAATCACATTGCTATCACAGAGGTGTCAGCCAAGGCTAGTTCTAAAGGATTGTGCAAATGCATGTTAGAGGAAGTAATTTTAGTTAACAACACTAATATTGCTCCAGGAAACCATCAGAACCACCCAGATGCCAGTTGAACTCCAAGATACTCCACGCTTGTAATTAAACAACAATATGGCATAGCAATTGAACACACTTTACACACCATTAAAGCATTGATTTCATGAAACAACACCAAAAGCTGTGGTATGTTATGGACCTAACATACGCTGATGCATAAGCCAGCCTATTGGCAGCACAAACTCGAGCTCAAGATGAACCTAGTGTTCTCTTATAAACTCCACTAGACCTAACAATTCCTATAGTTCATCACTGAAATGAGGAAAACAACATTTTCCTTCAAAAATTAAAACATTTTTAACCAAAAAAACAAAAAAGAAAAAATCACCGCAACAGAAATTTAGATTAGCTCCTGCAGAGCAACAGCAAAGCAAAAGGATGTTCAAGTGTTGAACACACAGTAGAGAAAGACAAAAGAAAGAGCACGACAATCTCGGAATCCGAAGTATTAACATGAGTTTATTGAATCGGTAAAATCGGAGTTACCTATGAGGGAAGCAACAAAGATCGGCGGCGACGGCGAGAAGCAGAATCAGTCGTAAACTCCTGGATTGGGATTTGGATGAATGAAAGATATGGAATGAATGTCAAAACATTCGTGATTCGTCAGCTCTAAAAGATCCAGGCTAGCAGCGTTGTTGTGTCGGACTCGGGTTTGCGAAAACGGGCCAAAAACAACCTCACACGGTTATCATTTCTGTATATAATAAATGCGTTTCCAGATTTTTTTAGGAAAGAATTTATTACTTTACAATTTGAGCAAATTTTACCTTCGATAATAATAATAATACCCAAATAAGTCATCCAATTACAAGAAAAAATTTAATTAGATTAGATTATACAACTTTAAAAAATTATAATTAGGTTACTGATTCCTGATTACAGCTGACGTGGCAACTATCCCATTCAAAATTATTATTTTTAATTTATTTATTATAATAATAATTTTAAATAAAATAAAATTTTATTAGTACTTTGTTCACCCCTACAGGCAGAAAATTGAAAAAAATAAAAATAAATAAACTATATGCAGTGCCACTCCAACATTGTTTGTCGTCAAAAGGAATTGAAGGCTAGAAGTCTTGCTTACTACATGGTGGCAAATGGCAATCTAGTTTAGCTTTATGTGTGGGTGTAACAAATTTGACAATTTCAATTTTTACTGAACACCTAGCAATATGTAATTATAGACCCGTCTCATGTCTATTTTTTAAATCTTTTTTATCAATCGCTATTAAAAAATCACTCTAAAAAATAATACGGAGTCTTTGTGAAATCTCTATTTCGACCTACAGATAGCCCACAACTTATTGACTAATCCATTTGCCTTGACAATTCCGCATCACTCCGCCCTCGGGATGCTCTTGAGTCAATTGATCTTCAATAGACCAAGAGTATAACTCCAAAACCATCAAGTCATTGCTGCTTCTTTTTTATCAAAATAATAAAAACCTTATTTGATGGTCAACAGCCGGCATCCTCATTTCAGCAAGCCTATAAGAAATTCTCCACAGAACTAGAAGAATCCACTACAAATGGGCGGCACCATATCACACAAATAACTACTGGAAATATTTCAACTTTATAGTGCCTCATCACAGCACAGATCATATGCACATCATATATATGAGCTTAACAAATTCTCCAAAGCACAATGCAACAGAATGATAGCAAAACCACAGTGCACTGCAGGTTCAAACTTGAAAGAGTAAGTTGAACAAAGTATCATGGAATAAGAAGAGGTTTCACTAATCCAGGGGTAAGAAAAAACAAGTTATATTATAAAAAAAATTTACATAAGTTATCAAGAGAGAGTAACAATGTCAATGACATCTAGCTACTGATATATACACACTATAATTGGAAGAATGAAAAATGAAGACCCAATAATGGCAATGACAATGATATAACTCACCAGTTGCAAAATCAACAGCACTTGTGCAATCCCTGGATCCCTTCCTCGGTAGAGTTGAGGACAAGCAAAACTGCCAGTACTACGGGACCTTAGTCACCAATTGCAATTTCATGTGTTCTTATCATTGCAACGGTAATTATCTTTAGAATAGTGATTGCCACATTTAAGAGTACTAGTATTACTTGAAGAAGCTGGGTATAGTAACTTTCTACGTTTATAGGTTACAATCTCCCTTGAGGGCTTGTGTTCAGTATTACTTACTGGCTCCAGTGAGGACTTGCTTGCAAATTCTGGACTTGCATCAATTGCACTGGCTATCAATACTTCTCCAAGAACAGAAGATTTCTGATGGACATTATTTTGGATTTCTACGGTGGCCTCATTTGTGGAGTGTGATTCATTTGCCTTCTCAATAGTTGAATCTGAATTTCCATTTCTTTCAGCTCCTTTTGAGGCTTTAGCAATATCCACCAGCTCAGGTTCGACTGATTCACCTACTGGTTCAGAAGCGTTAATAGGCATGGGATCAACATTCATGTCATCCATGGATATGAAGCTGTTATTCTTGCCTGCACTTTGATTTTCTGGGCCTTCTCTTACACCCTCTTCAATAAAATTAGAGGATTCACCCACATTAACAAGACAAGAATCTACAGGCTCTGATGTTGCTGAAGAATCCTTATCAGTCTTGCCTCCAACACTTACTATGCAAGGTCCTACCCATGTGTCTGTCCTGTTGCCACACACACCATTCTGCTGGCTCCCTGAGTTTTGATTTAGAGACTTGGCAGTTGACAATGCAATATAAAGAGATTGTGACTCTGCATCCATCTTTGCTGTAGAATCATTTTTGTTCAAGACATTATCAAAATCATTTAGATTGGAGAATGACATATCAGTACAAGGGAGATTTTCTGTTATATCTGGCCCAGTATCAATCAAAACCCTCCCATTTTCTGCAAGCATATCAGTTGATGTAACCTCATCAATAGAAAACAACTGAGACTCTGATCGGCACATGGAATATGGGCTGGCCCCTATTTCAAGACAAGGAATCTCCACAGCAATATTATGACTGCTGTTGGCACAAATGCCATTTCTAGCAACTATGTGATCAACAGAATGACACAACTTATTTTTGGTAAAACCTGAATGGTGAAGCTTATTAGCGCCACTCCCATTACAGGACGACGTACTATTACCTTTGCTTCCATTTACTGTATCTCCACATTGGCCGTCATATGTAGTAGTTGGTCTTACAACTTGTTCCTCAACTTGAACACTTTCTTGGCCAATTTGTGCATTCAACTGCATCTGCACCCATACAGCTAAAGAAAGTGCGTGATCACGAATCAAAGAGTCATAAGGTGGGCAGTGCAGCATTTTAATCAAAGCCTGCTTATACTGAAACATACTAACGGATGATGTAGCAGACCCTCTGTCACGAAGATATTTAATACTTTTAAAAACATGCTCACATAAGTTGCCCATATTCGCAGAATTACAATCACAAAGTGCAAATTCTGAACTTGGGTTCCATATAACATGGACAATATTATTATCTCCCTGATCAACAATTTTTGTGAATTCACCATCAATAGTAACATCACCATCTGGAATCTGCAACGATTTTCGCCAAGCTGTCAACCCACTAATCCATTCGTCTTTCCAATATCGAGCAAAATCATCCTTCCCAGAATACTCATCAAGCCAGAAATAAGAATGCACTGTAGTACCTAGCTTGTCTACAAGCCAATCAGCACGTTCATATACACTCAAGTCCCTTTCATTCAACAGTCTGAGCTTCAATTGGTTATGGTAAAACTCCAACGCTGCACAAGTCTCCTGGCTGGCAAGAGGAAGGGCTCTCAGTGCACTACTCCAAAGCCCTGGCCAATGAAGATTTGTCAGAAGTAATTTTTAAAAAAAGTGTTAACTAACTTAATGAGAATATGAGGTTCAATGATTTTTTTGAGTCACACAAGTTCAGTTTTCTCATGCACATTCAGAGTTGAGGTTACCATGCTTACTCCACAGGAGAAGAATGTACATCCATGGAATAATACAAGCAGAAAATTTTCTCATAGTAATTAGCAAGTCACCATATGAATCCCTCAAGACATCTTTAAAAAAGAAAAAGGAAAATATTTTTTCAAGATTTTCTTTCATCACAAGGCATATAAACAACCAGAGAATCTTCAAAACAGAAAATATGATAAATGCAAATAATTGATATAGACTAAACTGTAGTCTAGAGTAATATGCATAACCTAGTCTTGGATACCAAGTTGCCTTGAAGTAGTCCACAAACTCAACAGCATCCACGAAATCTTCCATGAAAACTTCAAACATATTTGCAGGTGCCGACCCTTTGCAAATGCTATGTATCATCTCACCAAGCCTTTTGGCTATTGTGGCACGCACCTCCATTTCTGAGCATCTCTTCATCAAATTTTTGTGCCATGCATGACGTACCCGCCAAAAGCTTATTAGCACAGAGCACTGGAACACTTCCCTGAGTGAGATGACCAAATAAAAGATAACATATTAAGCATACAAAATAACTAAAATCCAACGACAAGACACACCAAATTGTTAAGCTCTATCCAAAAATCAATCTGCACTCTGAAGAATTACCAACTTAGCAATATGGATTGTTGAAGATTACTCTTGAAGTGATTTAAGAAATATATAAACTACATAGACAAATAACAGCCCCCTATTCATTCAAAGACAATAGTTCTTCTATTCAAATTGACCTTGGGTCATTACAAAGGAAAATGTGCAAATCTTTTGATAGTTTGACTTTAATGGTAAAATTTTAAGACAGGTAGCATCATGAAGACAAGTTATCACCCATTCACCCACAAGGGCTAGGGGCTAGCAAGACAAGATAATTTGATACTTTGCCATGCTTATAAATGTAGATCAGCCTGTTTTTCCAAGTTCATGCAGCTCAAATCCATTTAACATATTTTATTTGTTGCTACTATTGGTGCAAACAAGATTCAATAGATTAGGTCTCATGTGTGCCTTTCATAAAATCAACTGCATCTATTCAAGAAAACTAGTAAGAAGGGATGTGATGCAAACTCTAATTTGTGCCCTGCAATACAGATTAGCATCCACCATAACTATTGCAAATCATAATTAACAATTAAATGCAGAGCCAAATCTAGTGAGTAAATCAACTTTAAATATTTTAAAAATCATATTAATTAAATTAAATATTAGGAACTCAGAAGAAAACCTTATAGCGGGGATGTCAGTCAAAGGATCATCCACAATGAATCCGGCCAACTTCCATGTAGGATCTTTGGTCTGAACTCTATTATAAAGAGCTCTCATCCATCTAACTGTGTCTTCACTTGCAAATCTAGGTGCAAGTATCCATGCTACTGGGATAGCCTTGTTGTCTGAGTTGAATACAACAAGACTGTGAATTGGATACTGGACGAATTTGAATAAAAGGGAGAGTAAGCTTTCAAAAAAATTTATTTCTTCTAAGAAGCTTTCAAAATTTTAAATTTCTTCCAAGGTTGGAAACTATGTGCAAAGAGAAAGCAGACCTTTAGTTTATTTGTTCCAAATTTTGCATCAGATGCCAGAAGGCCACGGTTCCCAAACCGAATCATTTGTTGCAACTGCCATTCTGTTTGAATGCCAATCACAAAAGGGTCAGAATCGGAGAAATCCTTGTAAAAGAAGATGTGATTCTGGTGGCTTTCAACCCACAGGCTAATGCTTATCGCATCATCTGCATCCAGTTCATAGGTAGATCTCCGTATGCTCCTCTCTTGTCTCCTAACATACCTGTGGGTTAGAAGGTCATCTCGGTTGCATGGACCTCCCTGTCTCTCCACTGATTCATTATGTCTCTGCATGATGGTTTCCACAGAGACTCCAACATAAAGTAGAGATAATACACGGAGGCGAAGATCCTCTGAAATATATGGAGCATACATAGCACGCGTTCCAGCAGCTTTCTTGTCCTGTGGACCATGGCATGGCAACCCTTTCTTATCCACATGTTTATCTTGGTTATATATGATAAGTGCTACTGATGGCTCGGCAATCAAACGCTTAACAATAAAGTGGCATGTGCACCCTCTCTTTGTATTTGGACGACCAGCAGATTTTTTCTTAGGGACATATGTGGTTCTGCTTGGTCGAACAACACCTCCTTTCCTATGGTCATCCGGTCCAAAGGAGCACCAGTACCTAAGATTAAATGAAAACAGTTCAATATGACTTACATGAAGCAGACAATAACAATTAATCAAAACAGAAGTATAAAAGCTAAACCTTACAGTATATACTCAAGGATCCCATCAACTTTAGGCTTGTAAGATGTTTCTGCAGTCCTCCTTCTCCTAGCTTCAACATGGAATTTTGTTGGACATTCTTTATTAGCAGATTCACCCCGAACAAAGTCATCTACTCTGGCATATGGAATTAGAGCAACTCTGTCTATGTTATCACGCCAACCTTCTACCTTAGACCACACAATATCAGAGGAAGAGAATTCCAGTGTTGGAGGGTTCTGTACAGGGAGGGACAAAATCTCATCCCATCTAGCCATCTGTAATTGGGAAATAGAACAAGGAACGGTGAGAAAATGGAGGGGGTTGGGGGGCAAAAACAAACAAAAAGCAATGCACGAACAACGGAACAAGAATGAAGTCATGGAAAAACTACATAAGTCATATATGCTATCTGTTACCAATGGAAGAATATTATTGGGGCAGGGATTCTGAAGTTAGATTAAAACCCATGATTCCATACATAATAAACTAATAGCTCACCTGGATTTGAGGATTCCTGCTGTTTGGATTTTGAACTTCAGACTGTCAGTTCAGATGCCCCGGAAGGGGTGCGGGGTGCAGGGTGGCTTCTGCCTTCATGTCTTCAAGCCTTCATAAATGTCTAGGGTTTCAGTGAACTATTTTACAGTAATCTTTAACAAATGGTTGAATGCGCTTGCTGGCTTGGGCTACTTGGATAATAATGGATATACTCATATAAATGAGTAGAACTGTACATTTGTTCTTAGGCTTGGGTTGAATATATGCCTGATTATTTACTAGGTTCAGTGTTCATATATTTATAACTAAAAAACCAATAACTAGAATTTTCAGTCAGTACAGTTAGTGAAGTGTAGTTCTCAGTTTAACTGACCATTTACTTGCATCCATCTATAACCAAATTGGCTAATTACACACAAAAACTCAAATGCAAGCAAAGGCAATGGATAACATGACATGATCATATAAGAACTTAAGTGATAAACGATTCTGAAAGCATTGCAATAGTGCAGTACTGGTACAGAAAATTCTACGAAACAAACTAACAGATCAAGCATGGTATACAAACAGATACTAGAGCACGGAACCTCAAACAAACATGGTCCTGAGAGGCCGGCAAAGCACTATTTGAAGCAATAGAATGAAATTTGAACTACAGAAAATACAATTCAGAACAGAAAATGACCTAAGTAATCTAATTGAGTGTGCTGGTGGAGCAAACATTGAGACAAAAGTGAACTGACATGGAAAAAAAAAAAAAAAAAAAAACATACTCGTACCTGTATTGATGACTAGCATCGTCGTTATTCTTCTTGAGTAGCTGTCGAATTCAAGCTCCCCGGCGGCGGAGCACAAGTGTTCGTCGGAGGAACTGCCGCGTCCGTTTGTGAGGCTCCCAGAGAAGGAGAAAACAGAAGGGGGCTCTAACGCTATGTGCCGAGGGTTTGCAGAAAGGTAGAGAAGTTGGGTTTGGGGTTTAGCGGGAATAGGTTATACTCGGAATTAGCTTATTAGAATTTAGAACAACTCCAGATTTTGGGGTTTAGCTATTTCCTCAATTCTAGAAAGTTGTTTGATACGGAGTAATCCGTATAAAATAATGAATAAATTCCATTTTTAGCAATTTGTTGACAAAAATAAAAGAGGGGAAATGGTCAAATGGATTCTAAATTTTACACTAAAAGTCAATTAGGCACCTAAACTTTTAAAAAGTCAATTAAACTCTTTAACATGTCAAATTGAGGCAACGAAACTAAATAACCGATAAATGACATGTAATAACAGGTCATTTAAGTCCCGGCGGCCAACATTTCCCGCGAAAAGCGACGGATATGGTCTCCTTCTCCCTGAGAAGGCGGCATTTCCATCGCCGTCTCCAGGAGGGAGAAGGCGACCTCACCTCCAGTCGCCGGAATCTTCACTGGTCCGTCGGAATTTGTCGCCGGAACTTAAATGATCATTTACCGGTTATTGGGCTTCATTGCCTCAATTTGACATGTTAAAAAGTTTAATTGACCATTTTAAAAGTTTAGGTGCCTAATTGATGTTTGGTGTAAAGTTTAAGGGTTTATTTGACCATTTGTCCAAATAAATATTATTACTACAAAGGAATAAAGTCGCAAATACACAAAGAAGTATTTATACTTTAATGATATTAATAATTTGGTCTTTATTATGGTCAAACCTTACAAGGACACATCAAACTACTCATCTATAAAGATTAAATGATTACGAAAAGAGTAGGTATTATGTGAGCAAGGCGTCTTACACTCTTATGTGAGTCGTGTAATACTTTTTTAACTAATTTTTTTATTACAATAACTAAAATATAATACTCTTTTATTAACTCATAAAAAGTATTATATTTTAGTTAAAAAGTGTTACACGTTTCACGTGAGACGATTTACATAAGACTTATATATATACACTTTAAGTTATTATATAACAGTTGTGACTTAAAAGAATGCGATGGTTTTTAATAGATCAGGTCCACCATAAAACCATATTGATATAAGAAAATAAGGATAGAAAAAGACTTGGCCCACCATAAAATCAGGTCCATTACAAGTACCGTAAATCTTAGTTCAAATTATGTATAAACAGTTAATATATTATGCACAACGAGTGCTGGCTTCCCCCAACAATTCCCTAGTCACCAATTGCAAGACTTGGCCCTTCACCGGTCTTTGCCGTTGCTAGACTTGGTCCTTCATCGGCCGACGCACAACAAAACTAGTGTAATTCCAATGCCCAAATACATTTATGATTACCCGATTTCCTTGGCCATGGACATCGAAACTAATTGTATCTCTATTCGTGCTAAGTAGGACCTTAAAAGGTAACAAATCACTCCCTCGTTGATGGGTTTTAAGGGAAGCTGCATTCCCTGGGCTTGAACCCGCGACTTGTAATTAAGAGAGAAAAAACCCACGCCATCTCATCCACACACGATGGGTAAATGTAAAAGAATTACATAGGAGAAATATGTACAAACATTACTTTAAACCACTGGATAGTCTGTTGAAAAGGAGGCAAAAGATAACATACAAAGACTATACAAGCCAGCATTTGTCCTAAAGAAAGGTATTCAAAAACCAAAAACTATCGGCTATGGCGCTAACTCGTCTTCAAGGCTATACCTTTGTTAACTATCTTGAAACTATCCTGTTTTTCTCTATAAAACTTGTTGCAAAATATAGTAACCGGTATGGTTGTTGTTGATCAACTTATTGCAGTTTCGAAAATAATGCGCTTTTCAGCCTGCTTTCATTGTCAATTTACCTCGGACCTTGTGTGGTTCTTCGAGGTTTCTTCTTTTAGCGTTCCTCTCTTGCTCTGCAACCTGTTCGGGGGAGAAAACGAGAAGGCATCATATCAGATGCCTTGGGAAGGCGACAATAGGTGTAGCAGAAAGAGGTCGGGATCGAAGATTCATACCACGTTGGAAATGCGCTGCAGGTCTTCAGTGATATCAGAAAACTCGGGCCTCAACAATGAATCTTGGTCCCAACATCTCTTGAGCAAGTCTGCTAGCATCGGATGAGTGCCCTCGGGGATTGTAGGCCGAAGACCCTGTTGGTTATGCCAGATAAAGAAGTCTAGTATTCGAGGGAATCATAATCCCCGGGGGAAGTCTCAAAAAAAAAAATAAAAAATTCCCCGGGGGAACTAAAGGGGGAACGAGAGGCAGATTGGTTGCCTTTAAGCGAGAAATCGAGAATCAATCCTAGAGGAGATTAGGAAACAGAAATGAGCAAAAAAATGTACCTTTTGAGACACACCAACTGCAGCTTGCAAGGGAGTTAAGTGCTCGTATGGGAGCTGAAACATCAACGAAAACCAAAAAACGAGATTATAAGCACAGCTAGAAGACTCTAAGATTGACGCTTCATAGAAATGAAAGACTAATCGCGTTTTTTTTCTGTACTGAAATTGACTGAATAAAGCCGAACCTTTCCAGTTATCAGCTCCCACATTAAAATCCCGAAGCTGAAAACATCGGCCTTATGATCATATGGTCGGTGGCCAATAACCTTCAAAAAACAAGAACAGAAGAACATAACACTAAGCATGGTTATGCTATGCAGAACCCAATATTTTCCTTTTAAGACGAAAGAAAGAGAGAATTCGTTAAATGAAAGAAGGTCTAAACTAGGGCACCTCGGGGGCCATCCAGCGATAAGTTCCCGTTTCAGCAGTCATAACCCCGGATTCAACTTGCAGTCTAGCTATACCAAAATCAGCTATCTTCACAACCTGCTCATCAGAAGCGCTAAGCCACGGTTTGCACACATTCTCGCTAAATTAAAATATACGAACTTCAGAAAGCAAGAAACGCATTTGTAACAAGCGGGAATCACTTGCCAGATTCTCATCCAATAAGAGATTGGCAGCCTTGAGGTCCCTGTGAATTATCTTGTTCCCATGTAAGTAGCTCATCCCCTTTGAAACATCGATCGCAACTTTCAGAAAGGCGGGAAGCTTGAAAACTCCCTTCTGTTTATGCAGGAAATCGTACACACTTCCACCAGACATATATTCTAAAACATTAAAGTACAGAACAACATTTTAACATTTACAGTACTTAATTATCAAAAGAGGGGTTATCAAGATCAGAGTACTCTAAGTTTGATTGCAGCCCTAATTTAGAAAAGAAACATATCAGACGTGATTTTCTTACTAAAAATGTGAAGGGAAACAATTTTTTTGGGTATATAACATGAAGGGAATTAGCAATTGCGGGATGCATCTTTATTAAATAAAATTCCTAGAAAGACACGGGTTTGAACACAACTTAATAAAAGACGTTTTACAAGCTTTTGTAGAAGCTGCAAAGGATTAATTACCTGTGACAATACATAATAGCGGAGGTCTTGTACATGCACCAATAAACTGGACAACGTTTTTGTGGCGAACTTTTCTGAAGCATAAACAGTACATGGCTACATCAGACAAATGGAAGTAAACGAAGCCATTTAACTCTCCAAGTAGCTAAAGATCAGAGAATATCGGTTAGTGGAATAATACTACTTTTTTTTTTGTGCATAAATTGAGAATTTTTGGTAAAGTATCTTGAATGCTATCAATATAATAGCGGAATGGAAACACGGGAATCGCAATTGACCTTAATATGTAGATTTCTTGTGCGAAATCTCTCTGTGTATCTTCATTTATCAACTCGGCCCGGAGGACCTTGATAGCCACGTCCTGACTGCGGAACGAACCTTTATACCTGTCGATAAAATCGCCAATTAGGAAGGCGTTTGGAGAACATAAAGTTGCAGATTGTTAGAGATTTGTGACTGACACATCTCCAGATGTAATCTTTCTTTCGAATTTCAGCAGTTTGGGGTCAATTTCCCAGACATCAGTTGCATCGGGGGCAACCTCGGAGTGGGGTTTAAGCCGGTCCAACTCCACATCAGGAGATATAAGATCTTGTCTCGACACAGACTTGTTCTGCATTGTCCTCGAAATTTTAAGACCAGAGAGAAAGAGGAAAAAAAAAAAGGATAATAAATCAATGATAGGCCTGCCCGTTGCTTACCTCGAACTCTTGAATTTCAGCCACGAGAGAATTTTTTAGCTGATCAATTTCCTAGCGGTTTGCAAAGAAAATATTGTCAACTAGAGGGACCTTAAAGTATTCGGTAATGTTACAAGTTGTAACAAGAAAGAATTTATAACGAAAAACTGCAATAATTTGCAAATTTCGAACTTCGATCTGGAACACCAATACGGGAAAACTACCAGCAAATGTGCAAGGCAATTTCTCTTCTTATATGAGTAAATTTTCTTCCCTAATTTGAAATTTAGCAAAAAAGTACCTCATGTGCCCAGCCATCTACAACAAAGACATCCAAGGAGTAACCATCTGTGGTTGAAAAGGCGTGAGCTTCTTGAATGTTCAACCCGTTCTTGGAAAGTAAGGAAGTCAACTGAAACGAAAATCAGATCAGCATTAATAAATAAGAATGTACCAAAAAATAAATCATTGGCCCGAAAAAACGAATGTAGAAAAACTCCACCTGACTAAGGAGCTTTGGCTTGTCTAGTGTAGAAATCGTAAGCTCATGCAAATTCCTGCAAAAAAAAAAAAACAGCGGGGGAAAGAGGAGGCGGGGATAGGTCCCGTGTTGTTTAATAACAATGCCAAGACTCGAGACTTGCATGCAAAGACAGTCTACAGAGTGGCATTTATTAACATACTGAAAAACATACGAAAAAATAGAAAGCAGCATATAGGAGTAAAAAAACGAAAATCTAAATCTGGAGCAAACCTTTGAGAATATTACCGAAATAAGCGGGAGTGTCCACTCACAGCACTATTTCCATCTTCAACAAACGGTTTATTGGCGTCAAAGGTGAGTCCTAAGTTGAGTGTCAAACCAAAGGCAAGTGGAGGATGAATGCTGAAAATCAAAGGTTAAAAAACACGGGAATAAAAAAGAAAGAAATTAAACAGTTTAATTATACAAATTACAATAAATTAACAATTTAAAACAAATAAGAGTACAAAGTTCTTCGAATCTTTATGCCTCTACCTGCCATGGTCATCAATACCTTGGGCAGCCCCTCTCGTTAACGAGGAGCAATGAACAGAGTCCCCGCAATTTGCATCAGAGACGGGATGCATCTGAATAGCAGAGGAATTCTCGACAGTCAGCATATAAATCCATCAAGTGACCATCCAAATCCAATTATGCTGAAACTAACACGATTATCAACAATCTACATGAACGTTATAAAAACCGGTACAAAGAAACAAGGATAGCTATCACCAAATCATTTGACTTTTGGGGCTTAAAACTAATCCCAATCCCTTCACTATCACCAACTACACTTCTGTGGGCCCCCCAGACAAAACCTTGTGGTGTTTAAGTCCCCAGAACATATTTTACACTTCCTCCATGAGCACACAAGATTTCTCCGAATCAAAGGAGCAACCGGTTTTCATATACTACCTGCACGAGGCGAACTTCAATAGCTGGTCTGGTTCTTCGGTTTCGTGCCAAATGCAACAACTTCTTGTGCATAATAACATCTTGTGCCCTCTCAGTATTCACATCCAACGCATACCTAACAACAACAACAACAACAACAACAATTCATCAGATAACTATCAATGATGCCAACTGGAAAATCCACCATATTCTTGTACCAAAGTGGCAAAATCTAATCAATTAGACATATCTCAAGAAATTGGCAAGTAATTCATCCTAAAGATGCAATCTTTTTAGCTTCTCTTCCCCAGAAATACACCATACCATCATCATTCAAGCTATACCTCTTACACACCATTGATCACGTCAACAAAGAACCCCAAAATAAGGGCTAGCCCAACCAAGTCGATCAGTCTGTTGACTTGGTAACCATAAGATTCCAAGCTCGACTCTCAGTAGAAGCAGCCTATTAGCCTTCTTGATTTGAGCGGATGGGCTATTGACAAATGACAGCCTAAGCTTATTTACCTCCTTTCCCTTGTTCTTTGCAAGCTAAGATCACAATAGAAAGTGAGATTTACCCGGTTCACATCTCGGACACCCAAAAACAAACCACATATGATCACATAACATACATAGAGATATAAGCCATTAAGCACATACATAAATACACACATGTATATAGTATATATACTCCCCCACCCACAATAAAACACACAATTAAAGTCAATGCTGAAATTTGAAGAATAATTCACTAAAATCATTTTAATTAACCAATCAAAAACCCAAACAAGAGCTAGGGATGGGGTATAAAAGACCAAAAAAAAAACTCAGAGGTACCTAAGAGGGAGCTTAGAGAAGTGAGTCCATAACTCGTCCTCAAAACCGGGTCGACTCGCCTCCTCGTTACTGGACTCCCTGAGCCTCCTAAGCACATCATGGAACACCTCCGCCTTGCCTCTCCTCTTCCGAGCAGTCTGAGTCGTCGTCGGCGCCGCCTCGTACGGCGGCGGAGGCCTGTAGTCATTACTGCTGCTGCAACTCATCACGTCCTCCATAGCCACAACAGATAAACTAAAAGAAGAGAGAATATACAGAGCTGATTCAGATCACACAGCCAGAGAGATAGAGAGAGAGAGAGAGAGAGAGAGAGAGTTGTTGGAGTTGAAATGTATATTCTGTCAGGATTCTTGCATGAACTTACAAAATTATAAAGAAGGCCGGAAAGGTGAACAATGTGACAATATACATATAATATTCCAAATGGTAAATTACTAATATGCTCTTTCAATTATAGTTCCTTTAATTATTCAAATTTGTACATATTTTAGCCATTCAAATGCTTAAAATAGCTATAACTTTTGAATGGAATAGTATCTCGAAGAAAATTTGATATTCAATGATATTGTTGAATGAAATTAGAAGGCAATAACAAAAGTGATGAAAGCATTACAAACTACTAACTAGGGGTATTTAAGTAATTTACTCTTTTCAAAATGAATTTTAATAATTTTAATAAAAAAACTAATTAAAATGTATTGGATTTAAGTGGGAGAAGTTTAGTTTTCGATAAAAATTTAAAAGTCTTTATTATAGTCATGAGTTTGATTCTTACTAACAGTTTCTTAGTCGAAATCGTCACACAATGTCTTTTTAGTGCAGTTTACGTACTTTTATTATGTTTGTCAACACCATCTCAGTCTAGTCAGTCACATAAGGTCCTCCAATGTAATTTATCTAGTGCACACTTTTAAGTAGTGATTATGAATTTCACTTATCACCAAAATAATAATAATAATAATAAAATGGGACAAAAGAGTATATATTACCAGTATATATTACCATTGGCTTATTGTTTGGGTAAAAAAAAACCCTCAAGCTTTTATATTCAAACAATCGTACTTTCAAATGGATGGATAATTAATTACGATCGAATATATAATAAGGACATAATTAAACAACTAAAATTGGTATTTCTTTTAATTAACAAAGTTTAGATATAATTATTATAAGTTATTAAGGTTTGGAGCCTTTGCCACTCGTGTGTTTTGTTTTATGAAACTTTCAAGTTTAACTAAAATTAACTAAAAACAACGAGTATTTATTGATTGCTAAAATTAGTAAAAACTTAGTTAATCAACTTTAAATACATGCATGACAAAATTATAGAATCATCTCGAAATTGGAACATATCTAATCTAAAATTGTATAAAAATTAAGAATTATATTACATATGTAATCTCAAATTCTACTCCATCACTTTTATTTTATGATGTGACAAATATAGAATATGATATTTTCATCATTTGGGTCTCCGAAAAAAATATCTACATCAAAGATTTGTGAGAATGAGTAAAAGTTTAGAATAAAACGTGAGAGTACATATATATAGTATTTTCTAAAAACTAATTATTGTAAGGTTTGCGATGGGACAACCAAAACTAAACGTACATTGAGTAATATTCCAAGTACATGAAGTAATACTATAAAGTTTACCGAATAACAGAATCAAGTTCACCAAGTGATTTGTAAAAGTACAATCATTTTGCACATACTTTTACATATCATTGAATGCTCTTTTAGAATTACAGATGTTGAGTGCACTTCTAGTATATGTATCATTGGATTCACTCTATAGTTTTGTTTGATGCTCTTTGTAATTGTGTGCGGTGCACATTTAATACTTAAAAGTTTATAATATTTACAAAATTACAACTACTATTTTCATACTTTTAGAGAACTTATAAAATTAACTCGCCATTATTTCCTATTTTTCCATAAATCCTCAACTGCTGATCTATATATGGAAGGGTTCATGTGATATCTCCCCTGTAAGGCTGTAATTAAAAAGCTTGGACATATCCACATCGAGAAATCAAAGGCTAAGATCGTATTATTATTAAACTTTGAGGTTTATAATAATTATAAAATGAACCGCCGCTCTTAAAAGTTTTCAATAATTATAAAATTAATCGTGTTTCTTTTACTAATAACATCAACCATTGATTAACCCTAATGGATGGCTAAGATCAATCTTCACTTTTTACCAGAATACTCTGTATCCTCTATATATATATATATATATATATATATGCATGATGTGTGTTTGGAAATGGATGGTAGCTGGAAATGGGGTAGGAATGAGTTGAAGGGATTGACGTGGATTCAAACGAGGAAGTCACGCTTTGCTTATATCACCACCATGTCTGGTTCTTGGGAGTTGAGGGTTAACTAGCCTTTCTTTAATCCATTATATCATCATTTCCACTTCATTCATGATACATTAATTATTCATTTTATATTTCCATTCTTGTTGTTGACAATTATGAGAGCCAAAAAGATATTAATATTCATTTCTTGCCCACAATAATATTCATTTCCTTCACACTAAGGACAACCGAAACTCCGGCTGCCTTTAACACCGATCGGAGAACTATATATAGTAAGTCTATCACTTAATCTCTATCTCTTTGTGTTGACGTGCGAAGTATTCTAATTCAATTTTAATTTTTCAATAAAAATTGAATTAATTTTGATATCTTAATCAACTTTGCTATTTTACATTGAAATACAGAGTTAGGGAGTGTTTGCGGATAGAGCTTTCAGTAAATTAATTGTGTTCGTGTTCAGTAAGCGTTCGTTTATCAAGGTATAATAAACGAAAATAAATGAACAAATTTTTGAGTTCGGTTCATAAACGAACTGTTCGCAAACATTGACGAACACGTTCGTTATTAATGTGTTTGTTAACTTTAACGAACATGTTCACGAACATTAACGACAACTAATGAACGCTTAACAAACGAAAACGAAAACGATTTTTAAAAACATTAACAAGCGAACACAAACACTCCAAAAATCTTAATAAGCGAACACGAATAATTTCAGTTTGTTCATACTGTTCAATTTGTTAACAGTCCTATACATAGTATTATATTATATATAATAATTTTTTTTTGTTGAGTTTACATACGTATTCTAGTTGAATTCTAAGTTTCGAATAAAAGATACAATGAACATAACATTGTTATTTTAAGATAGAATATAGAGTATGATACTATATACAGTGAATATGATCTCTTTGCAATTACATGCGTATTCTAGTTGAATTATTCTAAGTTTCGAATAAAAGATATAATGAACGTAACATTGTTATTTTAAGTTAGAATATGGAGTACTATATATAGTGAATATATATGATCTCTTTGCAATTACATGCATATTCTAGTTGAATTATTCTAAGTTTCGAATAAAAGATATAATGAACGTAACATTGTTATTTTAAGTTAGAATATGGAGTACTATATATAGTGAATTTGATCTCTTTGCATTTACATGCGTATTCTAGTTGAATTCTAATAAGTTTCGAATAAAAGATACAATGAACGTAACATTGTTATTTTAAGTTAGAATATGTAGTACTATATATAGTGAATATGATCTCTTTGCATTTACATGCGTATTCTAGTTGAATTCTAAGTTTCGAATAAAAGATACAATAAACGTAACATTGTTATTTTAAGTTAGAATATGGAGTACTATATATAGTGAATCTGATATCTAGCTTTGCATTTACATGCGTATTCTAGTTGATTCTAAGTTTTAAATAAAAGATACAATGAACACAACCTTGTTATTTTAAGTTAGAATATGGAGTACTATATATAGTGAATCTTATCTCTTTGCATTTACATGCGTATTCTAGTTGAATTCTAAGTTTCGAATAAAAGATACAATAAATGTAATATTGTTATTTTAAGTTAGAATATGGCTGGAGTACTATATATAGTGAATCTGATCTCTTTGCATTTACATGCGTATTCTAGTTGAATTCTAAGTTTCGAATAAAAGATACAATAAACGTAACATTGTTATTTTAAGTTAGAATATGGAGTACTATATATAGTGAATCTGATCTCTAGCTTTGCATTTACATGCGTATTCTAGTTGATTCTAAGTTTTGAATAAAAGATACAATGAACACAACGTTGTTATTTTAAGTTAGAATATGGAGTACTATATATAGTGAATCTGATCTCTTTGCATTTACATGCGTATTCTAGTTGAACTTAACTTTCTGATAAATGAGAATCAATTATTTTTAAGGTTAAAGTAAAAGATACATTACATATTTTTAATTTCTTTTTATTTATCAAAATGATATATATGCTATACCCAATCAACAGGTTAGTTTAAACGATAATATAGATCTTCTTATAAAATATATATATATGTGTGTGCATAGCACAAAACTATAAAGTGCATTCAAAATCTGCAACTCTAAAATTGCACCATATAAAACTACAAAATACATTTAGTGATATGTAAATGTGCATTTAAGATAGTTGCACGTTTGCATATCATTGGATGTAACTTATAGTTTTATACACACGATGAACTTTTAGCGTTTAAAAGTTTATGCTATTTTTCTAATTCATATATGTGTCTTTTCGATTGCTTTAGAGTCATTGATTATTTCAAACTAACGATTTGCATTAATCTGCAACCATGGTATAATTTGCCCACTCCATTTTTGCTAATGATGTTTTGGAATATAGTATCATGAATTATTTATTTATTTTTTTTTCCATATGCCGCTAGCTAGCTTGCTAAGACATTAGTTTGACTTGTATTGAAGTATATAATAGTTGAAATTATTATTATTGTTGTTATTGTTAAAGCCTCTATCTCCCATCCGTTACTCATCTTTAATTTATTTTGTAACACATCATCCAAGTCAAATATCTTTTCTCCCCATTCCAGCTAATAACTAAGAAACTATGGGGTGTTTGATCGGATTTAAATACTTAATTAGTAATTTGCATGAATTTTAGTAAAAGTAGACTTTTTTATTTGATAATAAATGAGAATCGGATTTTTAATTAGAATCAGATTGGTAAGTATATATGCTGCTCATGCGGAGATAGAGTCAGACATATAAGTTTGTGATTGCTAATTAAGTCATTAGTTTGATTAACTTGGTTGGCGTTGCCACACTTAATTTAAGGTTTATTATTATAGTTGCAAATTTAATTTCGTAAACCTTTAATCTGGTCCTTTTTATATATATCGGTCATCTATCATTTAAAAGACATTTATCAGTCTTTTATAATTTACAAAATATCTTCTTTTTTTTTTGGGTATGGTAGTAATCAATTACTCAATACTTAATTATCTTTTGAAAGATGTTTATGACTCTTTTGGTATGCTTTTTAAGAGATTAAAGTATATATAATAAATATAACCACATAGTCATTTTTTTAATGGACAAAATACACATATAGCAATTTTACGAAAGAGTGCTTTATTGGCATTGATGTCTCATTATGTCACGAACATAATTAGTCGTGATCTTAATTGATTGATTTAGAAAACTTATCGTCAAATAAAAAAAATACACATATTAACAAATTTTGTTTAATTTATTATGACATTTTATAATAGGGATATAGATGGCCGCGAAGTGATCTGAGGAATTAATATGCAAGAGGTATATTCCTCGTGCCCAAGCATGATTCCCGGCCCATCCCAATCTCCGTTCCCACTCTAGCCATCACGTCCAACGAATATATATCTTTCGTCCCCACACCCGCTAGGAATTATGCGAGGGCGGGAATTCTCTGTCTTGACAAAATTTCACTAGGACGAGTAATCTCCGTTTTCTATATTAATTATACGAAGTATTATTTATGAAATCATATGTATGAAATCAAAAAGTTAAACATGTAATAAATTAAATTTAAGGAAAAATTATAATTTATGCTCCTCACAAATTTACCAATTATCACTGTTACTCTTGAATTATTAGTGGTGTAAATGTTGTCCTCCAATTTTTAAAGCGTGGCATATACTGTTAGAGGAGAAATATTATTGTCCGCGAAAGGAGAAGAAACGAAGAAAGAAAATGGAGAAATTTTTTTAACTACTACTCGTACTTTTTAACTCACAACTAATCCAATGGCGAGAGCCATTTATATACACACACACACACGACACATGTAGATTGTGATAACATAGATAATGAACCCAGCTCCTTAAACAACATTAATTTGTCAGAAAGCCCCACCTGGATTCCTTCGATCCTGTCATTTTAATCGGATAAGATGCTTCTGTTCATTCTCTCTCTTGCCTCATTTTCCACTCAAAAAGATTCATCAGACTGCAACTTATAATGGAGATCAACCATTGGTACGTGATTATTATTCATGATTATTTATTTTACCTCATGGTTGAAGATCAGATGACCCATTCTTTTCCAGCTTTGCTATATATATGTACATGTGAATATAATGGTGGGGTATATGAAGTGCCCTTGGAGGGGGACCAGAAGGTGACTGCAGATCAAACTATATATACTTACATATATTCAATATAGGGGTGTGGGGGGGGGGGGGGTGTGGAAGGACCATGATGTCATAGTATATATATTGTTGTTAAATATAAGTCATATTTACTATATCTATTACTGCATTTATTTCGTTTCACTTTGTCATGTTTATTATTCATTGGTCTACTGAACTTTTTATTCTTTGCTAGTTCTTTTAGTATTTTTAAAATTATTTAAAATTATTTTTTTTGTTAAATAATATTTTAACTGTAGTTCGAAATATATAAATTTTAAATAATACTTTTATTGTAGTTCTAAATATATAAATTTTATATACTAATATTAAACTTAATATTATCATGAATTAAAAATAGCCTGGCTATTCCCCTTCCAATAAATAAAAAAAATTAAAAAATAAATCTAATCAAGTCTTATTGACTAAACCAGACTTTGGCAAAAAAAAAAAAAAAAAGACACAAAATGGAACAAAGCGATTTTTTTTTTTTTTTTTTTGATAACCTAAGTTTCTCGACTTCATCCCAGCTAGACTCCAAAGCTCGTGAAAGAGATAAATCTCGAGTTATCTAAATGATTTCAGGTTCCCTTACTGCCTGTACACTTCTACTCACAAGAGATCTTTATCATTACTGATTGGTCAAAGTCTCAAAGATCTTGAATAACTTATCAAATTTTCAGCAACCTATTAATATTTATTGAACTAGGGATTGGGTTAAATAATTCTTATGGTTACGTAAGTATAGTCTAGGTATATAATTTTAACATGATTATATTAGTAGTTAGGAAATTAAAGAATCAAAGATGACCTAATCATGGTGGGTTAAAAAAAGGTAGTTAATTATCTATGTGTTTCCCCTCCCCACCACCCATCAAGAAAAGCAATATAATGCTTGCTCAATAATCCACTAAGTGGGCATTATTAATACTTAACTAAAAATAAATTAATGATGTCATGAGAGGATAGAGAATTCAAACCCTACCTTTTAGACCATAGCCACTTTCTAACCCTAACCTTAACTTTTAAATGATTTTTTTTTTTTTTTTTGGAAAACAATGAATTTAATTAGTAAGTGACTTTATACCCCTTATAATACTTTCTCCTATATTTACGTAATATGTAAAAGTTTAATTTCTATCATAATTATAATTGAATTTATTCAAAACAGTTGCTACAATGGAAACTATAATTATAATTTGTGTGTGTGAAATTTGAGCCTTAAAAATAAATTCTTATTTGTCAATAATATACTTATTCAAGCATTGAATTGACTCCATAAGAACTCCTGCTTTCAATGCACTTGAATGATGAAGCAAAATTAATGTGAAAAGATATTAACAATTGTTGACAAAAAAAATCATTTATCTTTTAATGCACAAATTTAACCAAGATCAAATAAAATTAATGGGGAATGACTAAATCTAAAAATGTCATCAAAATTAATGATAAAATATAATCAAATTATTATTCCATAACTAAATCTAACAAATTTAGAACTAAATCACAAATTAACATATCTTGTTGGACCCAATTTAGTCATCGACTATAGTGATTAGTCGTAAATCACTTTTTGTGCTTAATTAGGTCCTCGCCTTCAAAGGGTGTCAATACACTTTCTCGTGAGTTTTAAAGTAAATGCATTTCACAATTTTAAAATTTGATCGAGATCTCTACTTAAGATGGAAGAAATTGAAACATTGTTCTATCTCAACTAAAAACTTAAGCTGATAGTTAAATTGCACATTTATGTTTATATATACATTCTCAACACACCCCTCATATGTGTGTGAGCCCGTTACAGACCTTGGAATGAATTTAATTTGATACCGAATTGAAATATGTGTTTCTTTTCAATTAAAAGTCTAAACTAATAATTGAATTGCATATTTAATTTATACTCTGTATATTATATGCTCAACAAAAGAGAATAATGTCATTCTATCCATATTTTATGAGTATTATTATTATTTTGTTTGAAACACTCATAATTATTTACACCATATGGATATAGGTATAGACAAAATAAGTATTTAAACAGTGGTTAAAACCAACTAAGAATTTATTCTCGTGGGAATTAACGTAGAAAAACGCATGTTTTGCTTTTATCCGACCAATCAGATGCACAGAATGTTTTACTTTTATCCAACGAATGGGATGCAATCCACATGGGTCATTGGATGATTGGATGTGCTTGTCAAATTGTCATACTAAAAAGCTGAATTGTACTTTTAAGGTTGAATCATGGTACCTTAACGGATATGGAAAATTAATGGACCCATTTCGAAATGTTTCTGTTGGGCCGATTTTCACCTTATGATGGATCTTCAAACGGGCTTCTTTCAGGCCCATATTACCATTTTGATGTTTTGAATGAATATTTTAGTGTGGTTCACAAAAGGCCCAACTACCCAATTTCAAAAGTTGAATATAAAACCCATATCACAATTTGTGATGAATTTAAATGGGCTGGTTAATCCTAGAATATTTGAGTCTAACTTTATTATTATTCAATTTAGACTCGATTTAGCTTGCTAATGACTTTGTAGTTTAATGACACAAAGTGACTTTTTCAAATGAAAGGTCAAGAGTTTAAGTTTCAGTGGATAATTGCATACCGAAATCGCTGGAGTGCTATGGTGGAGTTTACTAAGTTAAAAGAAAAATGTTTGGTAAAACAGTTAAGCCTATTAACTAATTTTAAATTATTTGACCACTATTAGATGTATGACTTAGTTAAAAAATAAATATAAGTGTTTCGTTAATCAGTTTTTTGTAACTCCAAAATGTTAAAATTTGAAAAGCTGCTCAAACTAACTTTTTCAATTAACTTTTGAGAAAATAAATTATATCCCCTCCGTCCAATTTTATGTGTTTGATTCGGTTAACGATACTTGACTGGAGTTATTTTTAATCTAATTTTTCATAATATTAAATTTAGTGTTAATATACAAAATTTATATATTTAGAAACTACAATAAAGTATTATTAAACACAAAAAAATCAAATTTAGAAATAAGTAAAAAATACTAAAAAAAAATAAACAAAGACGAAGGAGTTGATTTGACTAATGAATAATAAGTATGACACATAAAATGAGACAGAAATATTAAATAGCTATCAACTAACAGCTAATTTACCAAACACTTTTCCACAATCAGCTAATGTCAAGTTATATTAACAGATTTTTAGTTAAAATTGTTTCAAGTTAACTAACAGATTTTTGGTCTAAATTGATGTCTGTTGGCTTCTGGAAAAATCCGAGAGCCACATATATAAGAACGGTCAATATATTCATTCGTCTTCTTCTTCTTCTTTTTCCCAGTTCCGTCTGTTATTGAGCAAAGGACTCAACTCCATTATTGAGCACCATAACCATGGAAGCTCTCGCCTCCTCAACAACCGCCATACTTTCTTCTTCTCTCCCAATTTTTTCCCCTCTCAAATCCAATCGCCTTTCCTCCAAACGCAGCCTCTGCTTCTCCACCCCTCCCAGAGGTACCCTTCTTCTTCTTCTTCTTCTGCTCCTAACGATTCCATCTTTCGATTTAATTAGCTCCGGTTTGTAATTCGGTGAATTTTTGTTTTCAGGTAACGGGAACGAGCCCGATCTCCGATCCAATTCCAATGAATCGAGCCTGGTTCCGATCATTTCCCAGGTAATTTTCGATGTTCAATTATTTCTGGTAAATTCTCTATTTAGGGCTTTTTTTGTTGAGGTGTTACTCGGAATTTTTTGGCAGGATGCGGCGATGGGATTGGTTCTGAGCGCAGCGAACGTTCGAGGATGGACTACCGGGTCGGGGATGGAAGGGCCATCGGTTCCGGCGGGTTCGAATCCGGAAACCGGAATGGAGCAGGTATCTACCTTCCCTTGGTCGCTCTTCACCAAATCGCCACGACGTCGTATGCTAGTTGCCTTCACTTGTAAAGTCTGCGGACAACGCACAACTCGCGCCATCAATCCTCATGCTTATACAGACGGCACAGTCTTTGTTCAGGTACTACTTGGACACCATAACTTCTCTCTCTCTGCAAATGTGCATTTATTTTTGGGCAATTCTCCTGTGAGATTGGTCTGGTCTATACTAATAGGAATGAAGTGTTACTTATTTATAATTAAAAATGCAATAGTTTAAACAGTTTGGTTGGCCGTGAGTGGCTGTGCACTCTTGTTCGTTTAGAGAGGTCGGGAGTTTGGACCCCCTCTCATATGAAACAGTGCCCTTTAATAGCCCGGACACCTCGTGGTCTAACAAAAAATGCAATAGTTTTGAGGAAAAAATCAAAATCTAATATTTAGAGGTTGAACAGTTACTTATGAGAAGAAGTGTAATACGGATCATGATAAATTTGATTGATTGTTAATTTGAGAGGAAGAATCTTACGAGGGAAAGTGTAACACTTATGTTGAAAAATGTGATTTTTTTTTTTTTAATGAAAATGTAATGCTTTTAAAGTAAAATGTAATATTATGAGAGGAAGACAGGAAGTGTAATACTTGTGTGAAAAAATGTGATATTTTTAATGAAAATGTAATGCTTTTAAAGTAAAATGTAATATTAGGAGTTTAAGAGTTACCAAAAAGATTATAATACTTCTGAAGAAAAGTGTAATACTTTGTAAAACTGACTCATCCATGAGACAGTCTCATATGAGATTTTGCCTTTATTTTGTATATAGATTTCTGATTTTGTCTCTTTTGTTTATGTTGATAGTGTTGTGGATGCAATATATATCACAAACTGGTGGATAATTTGAACCTGTTTCATGATATGAAATGCTATGTGAATTCAAGCTTTAATCCAAATCCAGATAACAACAGCCTTGGGTTTAAGTATTTCGACTTGGATGATGACAATGAAGATGATATACCACAGCATTTTTAAGGTGAAGTGTAAGGAACCAGAAAAAAAAGTTTGCAGTTCTGTATATTCCATTGTCTCCTATCACCATAGATGCCTGCCTTATTGCTCCTGTAAATACTCTGTACACTTGTATCCTAAGTTAATAAGTCTGCTCAATAAGTATTACTAGTGATTGATGTGTAAAGGACCTGCGTCTCATACCGTATTTGTATTGATAGATACTCCTCTGATCTCTACTTGGCATTTATATAGCATGTGGCTTATTGATCTTCAGTAAATTTATTTCATGATTTGATTTGGTTGGTGCTGAGGCAAAAAGACTAAGAAGTGGTGAGAACCAAAGTGCTGTTTGGACTTTTTGGGATTGATTTGGGGTTTCCATTTCATTTGTTTTTGCATTTGGAAATGCTGAAAAGCAGCAGAACTAACATGCTGAAAAGAGTATTATACTTTTTAGTTAAAATGTAATACTTTCATGAGTCTGTAGAAAGGTATTACATTTTAATTAAAAAGTATTGCACGTTTCACATGAGATGGTCTCAAACAAGACTTATTCCTAGAAGAAATGCTATTGTGCTTGTGAATTCATGCCATTGGTTGACCTGGTTGTCTTAATTGAACCTCTTGAAGTTAATTGCGCAGTTCTTATACAATCAACTGTGACCTCAACAAGCATAATGTAGTTCTAGCTATATTTTTGCATGCTTGGAGCTCGAAAACCCTGCTTCTCTGTGTGTGTGTATATAAGGTTTGGCTACATTTTTTGTCGCTTGGAGCTTGAGCTTCAAAGCCCTGCTTCTGTTCATTGCCTTTGCGGAAGTTTTGTATGTACTTGCCTTGTTATCCATTGGGCTGGTCTTGTGTTGGCTTGTCTTTATTGCTGATGTATAATGCTTTCTTTAACAAATTTGGTGAAGTTCAACACAGGCTAGTAGGCTACTATTAATGAAATTACACTGTTAATGTACTCTGCCATATTATTTTTCCTATTGAATTCTCAGTGGCATGAGATATAGCTAGAGCCTGGAATAGGTAGATGATTTTCTATTCTTTGATGGGATTATATAGGAGCAGGACCAAATGAGAACATGGTCCTCTTGTAAAAAGTGAGGATTAATCTTAGCCGTTTATCAAAGTTTATATATGGTTGACAGGTTGAGAGTTGTACAAAAAATAAAATACGGGTCACTTTTATAATTATTGAAATTTTGATGAGCAAGAGTTTACTTTATAATTATTGCAAATTAGTAATTGTGAGATCTTAGTCTTTGATTTATCAAGATGGAGGGTGTGGATGTATTGACACCTTTCACAGGTGAGGTGTACTCACATGAACGCTCTTTCATATATATATTTGAAATTTTATTTTTTTACCCGAGGACAACAATATACTTTTTGATCAGCCACCCTTAAAATTCTCTTCTAACGATAAAGTGAGGGTTTAAATTCTAGTATATTTTATGATTAATTATACTTAAAATTTTCTTTCCATGACAGAATGAGAGTTCAAACTCTACCACATACAATGTGGACGTGAGTTTCACCAATTTGATATGAGGTTAGAGTTAGAGTTGGTTCTTTCTACACAAAAGGATACATCTAGTGTGGGGTAGGCTAGAATTTGAGCTCTTCATGCACAAAAGGGTAAGGTTTGGTGTGTGGCTCAAAGTTAGGAAACTTGGGCTATACAAGAAAAATAAAAACAAAGAAATGTTGGATTTGATAATTGGGCGCTAAAAAAGGATATTCTTTCATTGTCCAAGTGGACTCTAGTGTGATAATTTAAAGAGATTAAAAACTTGTTGAGTAATTTTGCTCATACTAATTTAGTGCTTACTCAACAGATCCGCGAATCAGGACGTCCATGCTCTTGCTAAAGCAGATCTTTATCTGATTGCTCAAAATGGTTTAATAACACTCTACCAATCAT
The DNA here is from genome assembly GCA_003576665.1 of Ipomoea trifida. Lineage (NCBI taxonomy): Eukaryota > Viridiplantae > Streptophyta > Magnoliopsida > Solanales > Convolvulaceae > Ipomoea > Ipomoea trifida. Next base: position 802,295 of record CP025653.1, on the reverse strand, counting down.
TTGTAATGCTTTATCTTTGGATATGAATTAATTTCACTTTCAAAAAAAAAGTGTGATAATTTGAAGTAGTAAAACAGTACAAAGAAAGTAGTACATGTGAGTACAGTGCACAATGGCATAAAATGAGTTTACAGTAAAATATACCCAAGTATGAAGAGTTAAGTGATGCAAGTTATCCTTAATATTTTTTTACTTAAGCCATGTCAATGACGGATGGTCCAAGATTTGCTTCTCTATCCAATCAACGACTTTTGATCAGATACTTTGTGAAGAGTTTTGATTATTTCTGCATTGTGTTTTTTGATGATGAGCAGTCATGTTTACCGAATCCTCAGGTGGCTCTGCATGTAAGCTTGTTCACAGACCAGGCAGAGTGCTTGTTGGATATATAATGTAAGTAAACTTACATTTCTTTCTTTGAATGGTGAATGCGATGTATACTCGACCATTATACCAACCGAGTTGAAATGGCATTTGAAGAAATTAAACATGTCCTGCCCTCACACACAGACAACTCAATTGGCTCTTAGATGGTAGATTGTGTAGGTAGGCACATAGATCGAGTCCTAACAACCGCAATGTGAGAGTTCTGCCCAATGTAGTGGACTCTTTATAGACACCAGACACTGATCATCCCACCTAATGAGCTGCTAAGTCACTTTGGTTTAATTTAGTAGTGACTAAATATCTTTCCATTCTTGGTAGATGGTAGATGCATCATTACTGAGCCAGATCAAACATGGCAATATGCATCTTTTGTGCCCAAACAATATGCACACAGGTTTATAAATGTTGTTACGAAATGAAACTAGTCGGAGTGTTGGTGAAGTCTCATCCACTCGAGTTGGACTTGTTGAGTTGTTGTGGTGGTCTGTTGGATGCTAGTAGTAGTACAAATAGTACAGGAGGGGAAGTAGTACTACACGTGACTGCGCGAGTACAATGCACAAAACAAAGCCATAAAAAGGAGCTTCTACAGAATGTAAGGCTTCTAGCACAATGGGGAAGACAATGTACATAATCTTTCCCACACTTTACTCCATATATTCTTTCAAAGAGACTAGTCAGGTTAGTCTACAAATCATCAACTTACATTTTAGTTTGTCACAAACACAATAGTAATATGTTTTTGTGGACTGTACACTTCTATTTGCATATACTTTTGAGTGGTTTACACAACCATTCCATGTTTTTGTAGTACTCTCTCCGTTATATTTTATATATCATGTTTACTATTCATGGATCAATTTAACTTTTCTTTCTCTGATTTTGTTAACATTTTCTTATAAGTTATGTTTCTAATAGTATTTTTATGTAGTTTCTATATATATAATTATATACTAATACTAAATTAAATGTTACAAAAAATTAAATTGTAAATAACTTCAGTCAAATCTCATTAATTGAATCAGAGATACAAGACTGAGGAGAAATAAGATGTACATATATGTACATGTTTTAATAGAATTGGTATTTATTAGGGAGGGTAAGGGTCAAAAAGGATAATCTACTCTAGCAGTCTAGCTTCAGTCTTCAGAGTGATAAACCCAACCCCAAGTGGAATTTCAAAAGGATAGCAAATTTTGTGTGGGCACCAGAGATCCACGCAATAATAAAAATGGAAATGGAAATGGAAGTGGAAATATCCATTTCAAGATTGCCTGCTAAGAGCCAGATTTCCACTAACTCAAATCACAGACATCCATTGCCACGTCAGAGGATAGCATCCCATCTCCCTTACCAATAGGATTCATTCTCTAGAGATAACAAAGCCCTCAATGCAATCAGACCACACATATTCTCTGGTGAGTAATCAACCTTCCCCTCCCATCATAATATAACCCCTCTCACCCTCTCCTTTCCTTCCATTTCAATCACATAAGAAGCTAAGAGGTGCAAACACAGTAATATCAAGAAGAATCAGAGATGGCTAGTGTTACCTCTGCTGCTGTTGCCATTCCCTCCTTCACTGGCCTCAAGGCTGCGGGCGCATCCTCTTCCAGGGTCTGCACTGCTGTCAAGTTGGCTCCAGCTCCCACCACCCCAAAGCTTGCAATCAAGGCCTCCCTCAAGCAAGTTGGTGCTGCCGTGATTGCCACCGCCGCTAGTGCATTGCTGGCAACCAACGCCCTCGCTGCTGAGATTAAGCTTGGCGCTGATGATGGCGGGCTTGCCTTCGTCCCCAGTGACATCTCTGTGGCTTCCGGAGAGACCATTGTGTTCAAGAACAATGCAGGCTTCCCTCACAACGTGATTTTCGATGAAGATGAGATTCCGTCTGGAGTTGATGCTGCCAAGATCTCGATGAACGAGGAGGACCTGCTGAATGCACCTGGAGAGACTTACTCTGTCACTTTGACAGAGAAGGGAACTTACTCTTACTACTGTTCACCTCACCAGGGAGCTGGCATGATTGGCAAGATCACTGTAAACTGAAGTGCTAATTCCAATCTTTTGTAAAACTTTTCTCGGAATTTCAATAATCTCATTTTTCCTGTTTATTTCTTCCTCATTCATATTTTCTTAAGTGTTTAGAAGAATTGAATTGAGCAGGTAGTCAAAAATGCAACAAGTTCTTGTGTTCTTGGCCAAATTGCTAACTTGGCCAAAAAATTCAATGTTAAAAAATCCACTTCAGAAAGGCTAATGCCTAATGCACAATAAGGGCAATTGGTAACTTGTTGGTTCAAGTTGTTAGAGCATCAGGAAGGGCGGTTTTAGCCCCTAATACTTTACCACCAACATCAGGGAAATTTTCGTGTCCAGGCAAGGGGCTAACCTTCCCATTTGTATCTACTTGGACCGGGTATTTAAGAAGATGACCTTGTAATGGGGTGAATTCCTCAGCCGTGTATCTCTCCCAGTTATTTTCAGCAATGTTGTTTACATGCTTCACGCAATCCAAGCTTTTGGGTTCCTTGAAACTATCTTCTGTCATCCCCAAGTGCTCTGCCCACAGTGACATTCTATAACCATACACCTGCCGATGATAACAATTTACATCAGTTTACAAGCTCTCTCGATATGCAATACGGTACAAGCAACACCAACCTGACCACGGGGATGTTTTTTCCTCTTTGCCCAAGTGTGGTGTGGCTGATATGCACCCATAGCAATCTCGGTGTCTCTCGAACCATCCATAGATCTTTCATTAATGTTAGCAGATCCCAAGATGACGTACTCATCATCCACAATCATTCCCTTTGCATGTACATAAATCATGAATCTTTTATATTTTTGAGAAGCTGAGACCTGAATTCAGTTTGGCAATAAGACCAAGGCAGTATTGTTAGATAATCACAACAGACTTAACAGGAAAAATTCATTCTTGATGTAAGACAACAATCAATTATTCCGTAAATAATAAAATGTAGAACCATTACCCCATTATCATTATAAGGTGATTGTGTGCTCAAATTGGATTCTTCTTCTTCATGCTGCTCTTCTCGATTGCCAAGACAGTAGAAATTTAGATAGTCACAAGGATGTGAGTCTTCAAGTTGAGCTGATTTCAGCTCTCGAGCAACAAGTTCATACATCATTTGCATTGTCTGCCCCTGAAAGAGCATGCATTGGTAAAGTTAGTTAACTGTAGGAAATTTCTCCAATTCGAAAGAAAATGTTTGGATTATCACTGAATTATCAAAGTTTATTGAGATTTTCAACTTGCCAAGACAAGAAAACGAGGGCATCCATGCAGTAGTTATATTTTCCTCTTCTTTGCACAGTATTTTCTCCTTTACCAAATAACTAATACAAATTTATAAAACAGCTTGCAAAGGGTCATTTATCAAGTGAAGAATTCATCAACACAGATCTTCATTTAGGGCAATCTTCTCTTCAAACTAGAAGTTAAAGACTCATATTTTGCATTACCTGCCAATACAGAATTTCTTGCATTGATGCAGAAGAAGGGACACCTTCAGGCCACATTGGAATGACAATGTAAACAGCAAATCGCTCCCCATTCCGGATTTTACTTGCAACCTTGAGTGCAAGCTCTATTGGAATCAAGTTATCTGCACCTAAAATAACCATAAAAGGCTCGATCTGAGGTAAACAAATGAAACCAAAAAATGAAATGTGAGTAATCACTATTGATAGAGAAGGTTCTGAAACCTGCACTTTTGTAGGAAGGCCAAGCAAATGACGACCCAATAAAATACTGATTTTCAATATAAATAAAATGCTGGGCACGTCTTATCGCCTGAATGTATGCCATTTGGATACTCCTATCAACCACCACATTTTTCACACAAACTAAATGCTGCAACAATTTCAACACACAGTTAAGCTATGGAAGTTTAGTCACCGTCAATTAACAACATCAAGAAAATATATGCAAAAGTTCACCACCTGTGACTCGGCTAAGTGAATATTTTTGGGGAATCCTTTCAACGACCCAGAATCTATAGATCTGAAAACCTGTCGCAGTTAAATGAAAAACAGAAAATAATTTGGAATTTTAACAAGTTAAGATTTTAGTATGTCAAACAGGAAAGGAGTTCTAATGAACCTGAACATGCCAGTTTTCAGGATCATCTGCCTTAGAGACCCACAAAGAAGGATCATCATTTGAAGTCACAGATGAAGGACTACTAATCCATGAAATCCGCTCTATCTTAAGTAAAGCATCGTCATTCCAATTGGGTTTCCTTTTTAAACGTCTCCCTAATGCTAACCATTTTGTGGCTTTTCTCCATCGCTGTTCAAAGTTTGTTAGCACATCGTAGGCAGCAGGACCTTCAATTTTGCAATGTAAATCATGCCATGGTTGCCTTGGTCCCTTGGTTACTGCCTATTACAGAAGGAAAATATTAGTGCTAATATCTCCTCCAGGAGAATCCAATAGCAGTAATAATAAGTATATAGAATGAAGTCCATTTTAAGTTATGCATAATCACTTCTTAGATATGAAAGACTACTATCTATATCTCTTATTGTTCCTAAATTGCTAATACAAAAGGACCAAGAGAGGTGCAATAAAAAATTAAAAACAATGATTGCAGTGTAACAAACACTTACAGGAAATGTGGGATTGTGATAGTCATCCCGGAAAACAGTATCAAGATCACGAAAGAGTCTATGCTCAGGGGTATCGTAGCGCCCATCACAGAGGTCTAGACCTCCAATAAAAGCTGTTAGCTTTCGTTTATTTCCCTTAGCTTGTGTATCCACAATGACACACTTCTGGTGGTGCGTATAAAGAGTTCCCACCACCTGTTTATGACAAAAGTAGAAATAACTCTATACACATGTACTTCAATGGAAGACACTTGTTTAGCATTTTTCTACTATGCAACAAAAGGAATGATCTATAATGCACGAGACACGTCGGAAGAAATTTTCAAATCTGGAAAATGTACCATGTTTGAGTCATTGATATTTCAAATAGTTGAAAGAATCAAAACTTAACGAAATATTTTCAGATGCATATCCTATGTAACCTCCCTTATTAATGAACACATAAGTAGCTGCTACACAGCCAAAACTGGGATTTCAGATTATGCAGAGCCACTAAACTTCATTACTGCATAGTATTTTCAAAATGTTCTACTAATTTTAAGCAAGAACTTGGCTATAACCATATATCTCTCTGCTGAATGAAGTAGCAAGTTCTGATTCAAGTATAACCATGCCTGTTGCTTGAAAATGCTAAGCTTACTGCTTCCATATCGAGGTGACAGCACGCAAGCGACAGTCGAGTGTTTGAAAAATTTCCGAGTCTCTTCGTCGTGAGTTTGCATCACTCCTGCCTATATCACCAGAAACATTCCAAGCATTAGCAAATACTCCATAGTCCAAACATAAATTCTGGAAATGTACTAGATATGCTTTAGACAGCCAATCATATGCATACTACAAAATCAGATTTCCCCATATTTCTCTACTTTAATTTTGGCCATTCTCTCCCAAAAAGCGGGGCTGACTGCTAATTAAGTACGGAGTATAAGGATTGGCTACAAGCTATAATCATTACCGTTTGAATGAAGAAGTTGTCGTGAGAAGTTTTATCATCCCAAACCAATAAGAGCACCCTCACTCCTTCCTGCGATTTGTACTTGAGCAGATCTCCGAGATTCTGATTCCCGCCGTCCGGCAATGGCTTTTCCGACTCCCTCACCAGCTTCACCTTGTGATAAACAGACCAGCCTACTATGTAGACTAAGTGACGAGCATCCAGTATAGCGTGACATATGTCTTCCCAGCACTTCTCGTGACGAAAAACCCTCGTATCTTCCAATTCGATCTCCGGCAACATGCCGTCCGGCGAATGGGCGTCCTGATATAGCGTCACTGAGCATCCGTGCCTCACCGGAAAATAACTCTCGTTTAGACCGTGATTTTCGGGAATGCCGCTCCGGTACTCCGGATTTTCATTAAACGGAGTGAATCTCATCTTCAATCGGAGAGCGCAATCAGTTTTCGGAGGCTTTCCGCGAGGTCCAATGATCGGGAACCAGTCGTCTATGAGCTCACCGGACTTAATCTTCTCCGCAGGCACCGCGGCGACGCCGATATAATCGGCGCCTAAAACGTCGTCGTCCTTCACCTGGAACTCCACCTCGGTAACAGCGTGAGCCAGAGGTATTTTGAAGTGAGTGTTCCAGATCGGGTTCTCGGAGTTCGAAATGACGCCGGTACGTGCCACCTTGGCCCCAGCGAGGCAAACCGTGACGTACGGATCGCTGGTGATTTTCTGTTTGTGCCGGCCAGCAAACGGCTTCCGGCAGACATCGAACGCCGTGAAACACCGACGGAGCTGCTCGGTGATGAAATCCATATTCGGCAAGCTCCGAGCCTCCACAATATTCAAGTCCAGGTCGCCGTGAAGATACACTACAGGACTATCAACATCCGCCATTTTTAGGTGTTAGAAGCCAAAATGGTAGTGTGATGATAACTAATAAGTGTTGGTTATCGGCGGCGGAGGAAATGGAGATGAAGAGGCGGCAGTTGAGGCCCGACGGGGGAAAACAAAACGGGAAGATAGCTTCTCCACCGACTAACTGTGCCACCGGAAAGATGGCGGTGGAGGAGAATCGGTTAATCAGTATTAAAATTAATTTTCTATTTTCTATCTTTTTTTTTTTTTTGGAAGCTTTCTATTTTTTATCTAAAATTTAAAGTTGGGTTAAATAATAAAAACTTTCCCTTTTAGATGCCATCACATTATTGGTTGTTAAATTTAATTTTCAATTAGTAGTATCATAACTAATTCATTGGCTTTCAATGAATGAATGTCACATCATGAGGGAAGCGTTTGAACTGAAAAAAAAGCAAAGAGTAATTTTATATGGAATCCCAAATTATATTCCTAATCAAATATGAATATAAGTGGGAGTAAAAGTTGAGAGTAGAAATTTGAGAGTTCATGAAGTATTTTTCAAAAGCAAAGGGAAAACAATTCTCCAAATAGATAAGTGGGAAAAAACGTGTGTTTTTCCCCCCTTAATATCCCGTCATGAAGGAAAATACAATAGGAGTTTGTAGCATTATTATTTTATAATTATAATTATTACAATCTATATTGTACAAATGTATATGCGTCATGCATTGATGGAAGTAATACATCAAGTGTATGTTTTTTTTTCACTGACTCTGTTACAATGTAGTATCTGTTCATAGGGGTGCAATCGGATGTCATTAGACCACAAGGTCATTGGCAAGGTGCATGTGTTTTTACTTCTATTTCAATTCAAAATGATATTTTAATAAATAGACTATAAATCTTGTATAATAATAATAATAATAATAATAATAATAATAATAATAATAATAATAATGATGTTGTGATACATGCCATTAAACTAAAGGACTAACCAAACATAACTTCTCTAAAAGCCTTATAGGAATAGAGCTAATAATAACTAATTTAGACAAAATTCCTTGCTGAATTTGAATCGCTCAAATTGTATGCAGTTGCCGAGCGTGATGTTATCATCATTAAACTCTGAATAAAGGCCAACATCTATGGACATACAAACATAAATAGTATTAGTAAAGAACATCGATTTTCTCTTAGTAAAATCTTATGTAAAGAGTATGAAAAGTATACTAAACGTTTCACACACTATTAGATCGAGTTAATCAAATTAAATTGAGTTAACTATTAAAGAAAAAAAAAATGAATAAAGAATAAAGAGAAAACACTTACAGCAGCTAGACCAGCAATCATAATACTGAAACCAGGAAAATGGAATGGTGCATCGTCGGATAAAAATGTAGCTGAGAAAAAAATATCGAGGTGAGTTAAAATTTTCATTTTGAAACATTTAAAATAATGAATAATAATTCCACTTAATTAAACCCACCCCTCAACATACACTTACCTATCAAAGGACTGAAAGCTAGAGGAGAAACAATGTTGGCAAAGGAAGACAAGCCTGTAACACATCCTTGGACCTTTCCCTAAAAATTGGAAATTAAAGAAACATAAACTTCGTAGTCGACTTGATTTTAAGTCACAAATTATATTGTATATTATGGTTTAGCGTATGCACTATTTTAAGTATATATGACTAATTAGACTAATGCAATGCTAAAAAATTAAGTATGAAAAAAATCTTGACAAGATACCAATAGGCAAATTATTGCATGGACCATGGTCCACACAGCTGTGTGGACCAAAAATAAAAAGTACATTATTTTTGTACTGAATGTACATTATTTTTGTATTGTAGGTACATTATTTGATAGTATATATCAAATAATGTACCTTCAGTACAAAAATAATGTACCCTAAAATAATGTACATACAGTACAAAAATAATGTATCTTCAATACAAAAATAATGTACTTTTTATTTTTGGTCCACACAGCTGTGTGGACCATGGTCCAATGCAATAATGATTGATACTAATATATACCTGCTCATTAGGCCCAAATTGCTTAGAAGCAATGCTCCTTAGCTGCATACATATATGTAGGGTAATTAATTATTGTCACTTTAAACATTATTGCTTAAATTGATGATTAAGTAGAAATTATTATTATTAAAAACTTACACAAGGCATTCCAAAAGTAGCTAGAACTGACATCAATGCAGCAGCATAAGGAACCTGCCCCAAATAACAAATTAACAAGTTTGAGCCCTAAACTTAAGCATATATTGCTAGGGGTGTAAACGAATCGAATCGAGTCAAATACTTCAGTATTCGATTCGAATTCGATTATTTTGATGAGTATTCGAATTCGAATTCGTTTAGTGTTCGAATCGTAAATTTCGATTCGTATTCGATTCGACTAATTTATTCGAATATATTCGATTCGATTCGAATATTCGAATTCGAAATGACTATCTTAATTTTTTTTCTAAAATTTTCAATAAATTAAGATAAAATATAACAAAAATTTCGATTATTGGGAAGACTGAAGGGTGAAGCACTGAAGTGGTTGCTCTCACTTTTATTTTAGCTTAGGGTTTATGCCTTTACTAATTTAATTTCTTTATATATATATATATATATATATATATATATATATATATATATATATATATATATTCGAATACTATTCGAATCGAATCTATCCTGATTTATATTTGGATTTGAATAACATTCGAATCAAAATGTGTATTCGAATTCGGATTTGTATTCGAAATATTCGAATTCGAATATAACTATTCGAATTCGAATCACGAATCGAATCAAAATTATTTGATTTGTTTACACCCCTATATATTGCTCAATACTCTGTGTCTAACAGATTGACAGAGATGATAAATAGCGATATGCAACTCAACTAGTTAATATGCTCATTCTTGTATACTAGTGTTTACAACAAAGTCAAATTTATACCTCAGTACTGCTGCTAGTAAAGTAAAGCTTGTGAACTTATTTTAGATTGATTGACTAATTAAACTGTGCCGAGATGCAAATGTGATTAATGTTTGTAAAGGTTATTATACAAGCTTTAAAAAAATTATTACAATATAATTGATTTACATTTGAATTTGACTCATTTTTTATTTTAATTTTTTTTTTTCTAGTAGAGATGGATATATATTAAGATATTAGATATATGCAGGGTGCAGGGTAGACTTACCCAGGGTGACCATGCAATGCTGTGAAGCAGCATCTGCATTCAAAACAATATTTCAATGGCAAACCATATATATATATATATGAAGAAGAAACCCCTTACAAGATAAATATATATAAATAAATAATGAAGAAATAGATATGAGCAAAAAGTATAGGAAAATTTCATACATGCAAAGAGCAGAAAAAGAGGCCTACTGAGAGAAGCCTCTCTTCTCCTATGGCAGGAGCTAGTATGGGCATCAGAACTAGCTGCATATCAGTTCAACATCAAACAAATTAAAAACCATTTTACATGTATATATGAAATCTGCTCAAATGTGACTGTGCTTTCCGTGTGATCGGTGCGGTTTACACCACTAGTGTTAACAAAATACACTACTCAGTGTTTTTTTTTTGTATTTCCTATCATTAGTGGTGTATTTTGTTAACACTAGTAGTGTAAACCGTACCTACAGCACAGGAAGGCACGACCACACCTGAACTCTACTGTATATATATATTACGTACCTGGGATATAGCTCCAGCGAACCCAGCAATCATTGTCAAATCAGCAAATTCATCTTTGTCAAAGTGAAACTGGGCTTTCAAGAAGTACTGCATGCATGCACAGAGTTTAATTTAATTTAAACATCATCAATTTCTTGCCTGAAATCCACTCACAACATCCTCTGATCTTCAATAATCATATAATTGTTCTTCAGCATCACAACCAGTCATACATATGATAGGTTGTTAAGTACAGTTCATGGTTTATAAAAAGATTTAGGAAAAATTAGTTGTACTATATATATATATATATATATATATATATATATATATATAGTTATGTGAAGCAATTATACTTACAAACAAAGAGGCATTTAGGCCAGTCTCAGCAACATGACTCAAGAATGAGACAACGGCTACATGTAAGAATGCTGGGCTGCAAACAATATCATATCATATCATAGTATCCATCAAATGAGTTAATGTTACAACTGGATTGCGCTTGTCCTATCACATGTACAATTCAGGAACTAATTCTGTATCACAAGTATAATTAGAGGAGCAAAAGTATAAATTTTCCTTCTTCTGCAGTATTCTACTAAAATAATTGGTGGGTTAAGCCTATCACTACGCCCCAGGGTAAGGCAGTTTCAAGATTTCCCCTAACCACCCCATTAGCCCATTTTGATAGGAGTTCTATTACATGAATTCCTAAATTTTACTTTCGAATGTGACGAGCACTGATAAACTACTTTTTCATGTGCATATATATATACCTTGTCCTTAATAAGCAGACTAAATCATCAAAAGAAGGCAATCTCTTGTATAGTTGGAAGTTTTTCTTGGGAGCTTTCTCCAAAAGGCATTCAGTCTCAGTTGCTTTGACTAAAATGTCCTCCTTTGGCAACGACTCTGGGAGGAAAATCTTCATGTAAACCAGGGCTACTATAGCCATGATACCAGCCACCTTTAGTTAAATAAAAAAAAAAACAGAGAAGTAAATATTATGAATAAATTAATTTATTCAACAAAATTAATGGTGCATATATTCTTTCTTTCAAAGTACGTTTCGTGCATACTCAAAAAATGTTACACAGTACAATATATTTTTAAAAGAAAAAAATAAAAATTAATCATAAATGAAGACATATAGAGACGAGATAAATAGAGCTAATATAATTACTTGGAAGGTGGAGGCGGTGGACATGAAGTGAGAGGAGAGGCTACCACATATGAAAGCAAAGGAGGAAACGCCAGATAGGATTCCAAACACCGATGCTCGACGACCCTCTCCAACTTTATCGGCCTGTAATAAATAACATCAAAGTGTACATTTATATTTTAGATATTATATGCACTTGATGTATGCTAAAATTGTCGAATATTAATAAATAATTTACCACATAGGCAAGAGCAAGGCAATGAACGCTTCCGTCGCAAAGCATGCCAATGAGTGTTCTCAGAACGTAATAAGCGTAGTAGTAGTACCTTGACCTGCTGTATGCTAGTATCGCTATTCCCATGCACAATACGTTGAATCAAATTAGTTGAAATTGAAAGCTATGAATTACATTAATAGTTTAGAAAGAATTGAAGGATTAAAATTGTGATTTTTTTTCTGAATTAATTTGGTTAATGATTGATTAATTAAAATAATGTCGGTTAATTGAACACCCATAGGCTCGAGCTATATAATATTATCTTGGAGTGTTTGGGCACAAATGCAAAAAAAAAGTGAAAAGTTTGGGGGTGAAAGAGTGAAGGTGTAAAAGAAAAGGGGTACCTAGAGGGAATATTGAAAGAGTCATGGGAATGGTAAGCATAGTTTTCCTGCCATAAGCGTCAGACAGATTCCCCACCATTGGCATCATCACCAGTGACCCCATTCCTATCACCTGCAATTTCACTCACCAACTCGGTTATTCTGAGTTAACTCACTCAGTCACTGTACACTCCGTATCATATAATTGAACCGATTAGGCCTCACATATGATACTTAAGGCTGAACTGAAGTGAGATAAGAAATCTCAATCAAGTTGATCAGACAATTTGTTTGATAACTATAAAGTTTAAAGTTAAACTCTTCATATGAGTTGTTTATTAAACTTATTAATTTGAGTCAGTCTAGCTATAAACAACTAATGTTGGTTTACTTTTATTGGCTACGATCACAATGTGAATTTCGCCAAAAATGTAATTTAAAATGACATCTTTATTCAAATAATGAACTAAAAAAGTAATGGCTTAACAGTGAGTAAAGTACAGTACACAAAGTATATAATATAATTGATTATATATGACAAAAATAGGATTTAATAAAAGGTTAAAAGATTTGTAGGGCGGGTGGGCCTGTGGGGTGAAGTTTCATATGGAGCGGATGAAGTTGGTGAAACTTCGTCTGCATGCATGGATAGAGGAGCTTTTTGGAACTTATGTATATTACAAACTACTACAAAACAAATACGATATGGCTACTGACTTTTATCATGATATTTCCTTTTTCTTGGACTCCATGTCCTGTTGTCAGAGAATTTTTGTTTTTGTTTTTGTTTTTTTTTTTAAGTCCATAGTCACTACTTGAATGTGTGAAAAACATGTCTTGTGATCTTAACTGACAAACAACTAAAAAGAGATATATTAGCTTGAGTTGCTTATAATTGACTGTTCCAAACCAAGAAGGCTTTGCATTGTATGTGACCTTAACTAGTTAGCAAATGACCACAATGAGATAAACCAGTCTAGGTTGCTTATAGTTAACCGTCTCAAATCAAAAGGTACAATGGAGTACTTATAAACAACTTAGCTTCTAAAGGTAGTCGAACTTATAACCTTGTATTTATCAAACCAACCGATCGATCACCTTGGTTGGAGCTAACAATGTTTATGTTTTTGTTTTGTCTAATTGTCTGGGTGTGGTTCAATAAATATTGAAATGTACATGAGATTTAAATCTAATGAACATATTGGTCACCTTAATGTGAATATAGTAATGTTTGTACAAAACACCTTAAATTTCAATGATGCCAACATAATTAAATATCAAAGAAGCTCAATTCTTCGATTTCTAGGTACAAAAATTGTGAATATTAACAAGTTTTTTACACATAAATTCTAATAGTATAGTGATCCGACTATGAATTATTAATCAGAATGAAAAATTAATTGTGATCGATATGTAAATTTAGTCCGTCAACTACTTAAAGTGTAAATTTAGTTCCTTAATAAAGTGATGGATTTAAATATTTAATCACTTATTTAGGAACGATTAAATTAATCACTTTAATAATAGTTGAAGGATTAAATCTGTATTGTAAATAATTTAATGACTAAATCTATACAATGATAATAACTAAGAGAGTAAACACAACCGTGACATGCTTTAGTAATCATTAAAAAAAAACAATTACATAGAAATTTGATCAAATTAAATTAATCTTAAAAAAAACAGATCGAGAAAATGTGTTTGATTTAAATTATTACATTGTATCATTTTTAATTTCTCATTTCTTGACGTGATTGATTTATAAAATACGATAAGAAGTTGAAAGAGTATACTCATGCTAGTTCACACCCATCACATGATTGAAACCGAAAAGTTACTCTATTTGTTATGTGTTTTATTGTTCCAATTAACAATGTAATCGTTTTATATGAACTAATTTAGTATTGCTATATACTCTATCATGCCATTTGATCTAGAAATGATAAACAATTATATATAAAATATAGAAATTTCGCATTTTAGTAAATATCTTAAATTTAAAATTTTATATATAGTAAATATAGAAATTCTATAATACAGTGTGAAAATCTAGCTAGCAGTTTAGTAAATATCTTAAACTTTAAAATGTATCGACCAACACTACAATGCACATTGCAGTTATGCATGATACACTCCAAAGTCTAAAATATTTGTCAAAATGTCATCGGACAGGTGGGGACCACTTAATATATATATTAATTTATATATATCAAACCCAGAATTTAAATACTAAATTTATACATAAAAATGAAATTATTCTACTATAAATTATATTTTTGTAACGTACAACGTTAATTATATATGCTTACCGCATGTTGTATTCCGGTGAGGTAGATGGCGAGTGAGCATTCATCTTTTCCGGGACAAACCGCCGCCATAGTAATGTCTGTAATCGCCGGAACCACCATGAACCCCGACAGGGAGCTGAGGAACACCGTCATCAAGAGGTGGCTCAGCCCTCTCACCTCCTCCATCTCTCTCTCTCTTTCTCTTTCTCTCTCTCTCTCTTTTCCACTCAGAAGGAGGATACTTACAAGCCAAGAAACAACTGGTGGCTAACTGCCCTTCTTATTAGAGAGAATGAATCTAAACTATATATCTCTACTTATAGTAATTACTTATTATATATGCAATATAACCGAAGGCTACAAAAGACATTTTTGTAATATATGTCCTGTTTGAAAAATGACTATTAGCTGATTCGATTAAAGGATATGACTAATTGATAATAGTAGCTGATGGTAAAAAAGGTTTGATAAATTAGCTATTAGCTGATAGTTGTTTGGTATAATTTTATTTT
This sequence comes from Ipomoea trifida, assembly GCA_003576665.1. Classification (NCBI taxonomy): domain Eukaryota; kingdom Viridiplantae; phylum Streptophyta; class Magnoliopsida; order Solanales; family Convolvulaceae; genus Ipomoea; species Ipomoea trifida. The sequence continues at coordinate 787,201 of CP025653.1, read as the reverse complement.
TTTAAAAAGTTAATTGAAAACGTTGCCTAAAAAACTAATTAACTAAAACACTTATATTGATATTTTTAACCAAATTAAACAACTAATAATGGTCAAATAAGCTAAAATTGATTGATAAGATATTATCTTGATACATCTTAAATAAGATTTTGAATTCACTTTGAAGAAAACAAAACGTTGAGAGTCTCTCTTCTGACGTTTTGATGAGTTCTAAAAAATTATAATTAAAAGCTGAACGAAAGCTAGTATGGAATTTTTGTGGGAATGAATCTTTGAAAATATTATATTGCTAATAGAAAGAAAGATATAGGTGGATTTTAGCTGTAAATTATTCTTTGGGACTTAAAATTCAACGACATATAAGAATCAAATTTCTTGTATTAAAAAAATATTCTCAATAAAATAATAATAATAATAATAATAATAATAATAATAATAATAATAATAATTGGGGAGTGGATTGTATAGAAGGAGAAGAGTGACTGAAAGTCAAGAGGAGTAGCGAAAGTGTGACGCTGGAGTCATGCGTGGCTTGTAAGCTCCTGCAAATGGATCAACGGTCTAGATCGATCTGCAATTCCGTGTAAACTAAACAAATTAAATGCTTACCTAATTCAGTGCTTCTCTCAACAATGCTCATTGAGTAGCAACTAAATATTCAATAATCTTTTCTTTCATTCAAACAAAAAATATAGGAACAAATTTTTGGTCATATCATAAATGATTAAAAGAAGAAGGGGAAAGGGTGATTTCTTTTAAAATTGTCTTTATTTCTTTACAATACCAAAGTGGCAAAATAAGAGATACTGAAATCTTTTCATATATAACATCAAAATTTTAAAATATGTATGTTATATTATTTTATGAAGTATTCTGTTAGGATCAAATGATTATCACTACATCAAAAGTTATAGCTCGTAGCGAAAGCGTAACTTTATGAGGTAGGGTGTTGGAATTGGCCATGCATTAATATTCGCTCAACAATCCACCTAGCCACCAAGTGATGGATTTGGCACTTAGTTCTTTACTGGCTTTCGCGGAACAATTCTTCCTCCCAGCACCTGTCACGAACTTGTGACCTAGCTCTGGTATTATTTGTTAGGATCAAATGCTTACCACTACACTAAAAACTATAGTTCACAGCGATGAATATGCAACTTTATTTCCTTATAAATCATCATTACATTTTCAAGAGACATGGTGCTAGACTTGGCCATTTATGAACCTCCGTCCAACAATCCCCTATACAGCCATCAATTGATGAAATTTACTATTTATCGGTCCCCACCCAACATATTCATATTGTTACATTTACCATGCTAATATAATTAATAATTGGGTATTTTAAACAAATGTTACTTGTACTCGCAAAAACATGCATATATTTTTACTTTTTTTTTTTTTGAAAGAAACATCACCATGTATTTTTACTAAACAACATATATTGATTAATATCTTAAGAGAAATTAAAGGAGAGAAAATCACCTCCTAAGGTTGATGTAAGTTGACACAATAAAAGTAATAGGCCGGTAACTAATAGTATATGTTGTAGAATTTATATATTTTGGGTGACAAAAAATTCGCAATCACTATCTAAGGCTAAAGGTATGCAATATGCTTGCATTAAGTAAACCTTATTCTTATGTAATCATATAAGAGAGATAACTCTACTAAAAATTAAAAATCATAGGTGACGAACTTGATCGAGATCGAGAATATTAGCAAGAAGTTAAGAGTTGAACTTGTGACTTTTTGATATGATAATTTATATTTTATTATAATGGATATAATGTATTCTAAATTAGGTTATCACATTTCAGTTAATTGCCGTAATTTGATGTTTCTAAGGGAGTAGTACATGTAATTACGCATTGTGGCGTACACGTATGACGCAGTTCTCCTCGCAATGGAAGCATGGTGGTTAGATCCACGTGGTTTTCATGTGGCCCCGTTGAGTAATAAGTGTAAAAGCTGAACATTATTTGTAATATATTTATACCCATTAATGCACTTAAATTATCTATTATATAATAATATATCTAGATAATAAGATCTAATGTTAGTAAGGTTATAACGAGAATAAAATTTTTGTTAGTGTAATAATGTGAATTGATAACGTGTATGTTTTGAATTTTCTTTGTACAATAATATATAAGACATTTTTAAAGTAATCCACTGTTACAAAAATTCTCGCCTAAGCACTCGCCTAGGCGCTAGGCGCTCCTAGACCGAGGTGAATTGCTTCCTAACTCGGCCGACTGGACCGAGTTGGCGGCCGATTGGGCCGAATCTGGCCGAGTTAACTCGCCCGACTCGGCAGAGTTAGCCGAGTTAACTCGAGCGAGTCGGCCTTGTTAATTTTATTATTATATTTATATATATTTAAATTTATTTATTTATATAAGTAATAGAAGTGTGATATATATTTATAGAGAAGTGAGTTAACTCACACACATTAATTTTTTGTTCTTATAGGTCGCCGTCTAGGCGTTAGGCGCTAGGCGCTAGTCTACCGCCCGACTAGCGCCTAGCGCCTACTGCAACCATGATTATTTTTAAATTTTTATTTTTCTATTTATGTACAAACTTTAGTAACAGAATATTCCGTTAACTATTTATTATTTTCAACTTACTCATTGTCTTCTACAAGAAAGGTCGTCTTAGATTCGAGTCACATCCCAATCAAGGGTTGACATAATTGTTGAGTGGGTATTATGAATATGTTAGAGTGTAATCTAAAAAAAATACTTACTTATTTCAAAATATTTTTTAATAATTTAATAATAATAACAACAAAAATAATAACAATAACAATAATAATAACAAAAACAACTAAACATTTTATTTTTAGATTATTATTCTTATAACAATTAAATTAATATACACAAAATTAAACTTGTGTCAATTTTTTTTAATTTTTTTAATTCTTTTCTTCTTTGTGGTAAGAATTAAAATATAATAATAATTACTTAATTTGATTTATTTCTTTCAACTATATTTATTTATTTAAAGAAAATTATTATTTTTTGAATCTTTCATCTTAATCTTCTTCATTCTATGCTGACCCAGCTCGGGTTGGGAAGCCCGTTCCCACAACACAAACAGCCCAGTTAGATTGCCAACAGAACGAATTCTCCCATTCACTGGTCAAAGCTTGCTTGGGCCTAGACAATCCTCTGGCCCAATCCATGTCAAACAATTAGCCTTTTAGTCTTTCTTTTACAGTTGTTATATCGCGGATCGTGGTCCAAAAGCGGAACCGTTTCTTTAAGTAAAGAATCGGCTGCCGTCACATTTTAACGACGCTCCGTAAATGAAATTACAGTTCATCTCAAATGATACTGTCTCACATTTGTTTTTATATTATCAAATGAAACTGTAGTTAGATCAAAATGAAACCGTAGTTGTGTTGACAGAAAACTGCAGTGTATATAAAATGAAACTGAATAATAATTTCACATATTTGAGTGTATATTGTCCAATAAAACTATAGTTATATCGAAATGATACTGTAGTTGCGTTGGAAGGAAACTGTAGTGTATATTTGACTCGTGCACATATATTAATTAAAAAATAAAAAACTTTTAAAATGGATTGGGAGCATTAAACCCAGTGGGGTAGCTCAAGTAGCAAGTGAGCTCTCTTTGTGGGGAGGAATTTCGGGAGAACCCGGGTTCAATTCCCACAAGTGACGATTCCCCCTAGGCTAGCTCCCGTGCCTCCCGGAGCGAACTTGGGTGGACCCCGGACCGTTAAACGGACGGAGAGAAAGACCCTGTAAATTTACCAAAAAAAAAAAATGGATCGGGAGCATTTTCCTTTAGGTTTTTTTTGAGAGAAGGTCGAGCAAGTCATGTGGCACGTTTCACAGTGAACACTCACCAACATGCATTAATGATTAATCTCCGATTCACCGACCGGAAAACACGGCGCACAAAACTAGTGTTGAACCGAGGACGACGTGCAATATAGTGCTATATCATGATTTCAATCTTAATATTCTAAACCAATTTTTCATCTAACGTTACAAATCGTGTATTCACATGATATTAATTTTTTTTTTTCATCTTAAATTTATTACGTAATTTGTTTTTACAGAAACATGATTGGAATTTGGTGAAAAAGCATTACCAATTTCTGATTTTCAGCTAAAGTCATCATATCTAGTTCTAAGCGTCCAGTAGACAACTCGAACAATTTATATACATATTAATTTATTCAGAAAAAAATAAACTTTTCAATTTTTTTTGAAGACATTAAGCGATGAAATTGCATAATACCACAATACACCGCAATTTTTTATTTAGAATAGCTGAAAGTGTGACATTCAATTTAAATATAAAACCTAAAAGGGTTAACATGTAATTTTGACTTTCATTCCATTATTTATATCTATAAATAGTATGTATAAGTGAGCTAACAGCCGATCAGAACCCCTAAGCTTCCCAAATCCATCATCTGCACCAGTAAAACCAATAAGTAAGAATTTCTTTATTTTAGTTATTTGATTTTATTAATTAATTATGTATACTATATGGTGAAATTAAACCAATAAGTCTTGCATTATTGCATGTTCTTTCTGCAGGCTGCAAATGTCTGTATACCTTGGACCTACGTTGTTGTTTGTTGTAGTTGTATTAGAGTTATGTTTTTCTCCGGCCACCGTAGTCGCCGCCGGTTCCGCCGTAACACATCTGCCGGGATATGAAGGGACGCTTCCTTTTGAACTTGAAACCGGGTGAGCCGTCGGATTCAACGTTTAATTTTTTAGTTTCCACTTCTATTTACTATCAGGCCTGTATTTTTATTTGCGTGGTCCAATATGCGAGGTCATATCAAAGTATAAACAAACTGCGAATTGAAGAAAAGTGATTCGCGTGAATATTACGGAGTAGAATCTCTTTTTGAATAATACGTAGTAAAATTTAGATCAGTCCCGAAAACTCAATTTTGAACCAATATAATCACAAATACGTATTTAGAGGAGGCGACCAAATTGGTCACCTTCTCAGGCGAAGGAGAAGGTAGACTAGTTGATCGCCTCCTCTAAATGCGTTGTCGGTCCCTTAACTTGTGATTATTGTTGAAAAGTGTAAAAAATTAAATGTCTCTAGTATAAGTAATTACATGTTACCAACTGGTTTCTAGGCTTCACTGTTTCAAAATAATTTTGAAAGTTTGGCCTAATTAACTTATTGATCCAGTAAAGTTTAGGGGTCTATTTCACCATTTTTTCTTTGTTTGGATATTTTCCATTCTCTACTTTTATATTTAAATACTTTAGTAATAACAAAATGATATTCATCTTCCCCTCCTCACTTTTGAACATTGCAATAAAAAATAAGAAGAAAAAAAAAACTAATATATGTAAAAATTAAAAATATATAAAAGAGTATTTTCATGTTTTGTTGATGAATTAGTATGTTTTATTTCACCTTCTAATTTGAAGACAAAAGAAAAAAAAAAGTATTATTTAAACAAATATTTCCATGTGCTTATTATGTGTGTTTATAATAGGTATATTGGAATCGGCGACAAAGGAGAAGAGGTTCAACTGTTCTATTATTTTATTAAGTCAGAGTCAAATCCAGATACGGATCCGCTTGTTGTTTGGCTAACCGGAGGCCCAGGTTGCTCCGGTTTATGGTCAATCACATATGACAATGGTAACTTTATTTACGGAGTATCTTTTTTATGAATAATGTTATTTTTTTTCTCTTTATTTAGTCTTATTATGTTCAGTTCCTCGTAATGTGACAATGAGTCTTTTTTTATTTATTGGCTACCATGAATAATTAACTAGTCCCACCGAACAATAAAAAAAAATTACTTATTTATCAATCCCAAATATAAAATAAACTAATCAAAATTGTTACTTAAGGAGGTGAAATTATGTGGAGAAATGTAAAATTAATTACTCTTTATTTATTTATTATGGATATATTCATTCTCTTTTATTATTATTATTTTTTGTTTTCCTCAAATTTGAGTGTTTCATTGTTAATATATAAACACTACATCATATCAAGCACAATATTTTATTAATCAAATATTTAATTTACGGGAAAGTCTACTCAAATATGTAATTTTTAAGTATTTTAAAACTAGATTGGATCTATAGATCGAAACATACATATTAGAGTTTGTCAAAGTTTGGGTTAGCGATGGTCCCAAGGTTGGGTCTCCCCCATACTAGACCCAAAATGATTCTTTATTTTTATATAAAGGTGTTAAATAAAAATAAATTTGCATTGTAACCTTTAAATAAGATAATTATATTTTACCCACTTGATAAATATTCTGTTCGAGACAATCTCATCCATGGTAAATTCACTGCTCAAATTATAATTAATTAACAATATAATTAATACATAATGATGATAAACTATACAGGGCCACTGCGATTTAATAAGGTGGAATACAATGGAAGCCTCCCTACATTGTCATTAAATACCTATGGATGGACCAAGGTAAACTAGTTTTTTTTCTTTTTCCTGAAATAAAAGTTTTCATTTTATATGATAAATTCATAATGTAGTATAATGCACCATTAAATATTCAACATGTTACAATTTCTAAATAATAAATAATTTAAAATTACATGACAGGTCGCAAATATCATCTTTTTAGATTTACCCGCGGCGACAGGCTTTTCTTATGCAACAACATCTAGGGCTAACCAATCCAACGATATACAAGCTGGTTTCGATGGATGTCAATTTGTTCAAAAGGTATGATTCATTTGATATAAAATTATCCTTAATTACTAATATATGTATGCATACATATAATAATAATAATAATAATAATAATAATAATAATATTATTATTATTATTATTATTATTATTATTATTATTATTATTGAATAAATTTATAATACATAACAATAATACATAAGAATAAATTAGATATTACGTACCAAATATAAGCTATTCTTGGAAAGTAATGAATAGTCTAATATAAGGACTCCATTCGGACTATCTATTCCCCTTATAAGGAGAATATATCATTTTCCAGAATACAAACCACTGCACGAGAATAAAATAATTTACTAAATGACAAAATTGACATAATTTATAAAAATTACATTTCATTCTTACTATATTTTTTAAACCAAACATGCTGTAAAAGAATTTATGCTACCTAATTTTTGGTTATTACTAATAATTACTTGAGATAAAGGTCATTGAAAACTGAAAACTACTAATGATCTTATTTCATGTATCCTAAATTTTTGTATGTAGTGGCTGAAAGAGCATCCTAACTTCATCTCCAATGATCTTTATGTTGGTGGGGAGTCCTATGCTGGCATATTAGTTCCCATTCTTACTCGATTTTTATCAGATGGTAATTAAAATCCTACACGTACTATCATTAGATTGCATTTTCTATTTAGTCTCATTGCTTTTTTGACACTAATAAGATTTAAGAAAATAACTTCTTTTTAGTATATAGTAAAAATAAATAGCCGTTACGTTCACAAAGCCTTATCATAAGATTAAACCCTAAACTTAAGAATTACTTACTGTTCTCGCCCTGAAAACCGGTAGAGGAGGTAAATTACGGTGTGTGTCTCAATTGGCTTATAGGCTCTCAAATGCTTAGATATTAGTGTCTATAACATAAATATTATAACTAGGGACGCATATGTGTAACACTTTTATTTTTTGGTTATAATGTAGCACTCAAAATACTGTCTTCTAAAAATAGAAAATACTACTATACTAGCTAGGTGGGTAAGCATAGCTTTGTTCCAAACTTGTGTTCCAAAAAAAAAAAAAAAAAAAAAAAAAAAAAACAAAAACTCAATAGCTTAGGTAATTGGTAACGACAAGGTCAGAGATCAATCATGTATGTGTATGTCGTATTAAAGAGTTTTGAATCAGATATTCTAATAAATAAAAGTCAAACATTACTAGTAGTTTTATAGAAGTGGAGATAACATATACTTTATGAAAATATAAAATAAAATTTTAAAAATTGCTTTTAAACAATCCCCTCAAATTTGTTTAAAAAAAATCTTTTTAAATGATGGAAATAATACCGAGCAGTTTTTATAGACCAACCCAAATTTAAAAAAAAAATCCTTACATGTTATTTTGAACTTATTTTTAAAAAATTAAAATAAACACATAAAATTACTAATTAATATATGGTTTTGTAATTTTATATAAAATTTATGAATTATAATCACAAATGAACGAGTATTGGTCTTGATTGTGGTTTGAGGTGCTCTTATGAAGATTTAGAGAAATTTTTATAGTAGGTGAGGGAATTAATTAATTCCAAGTCCCTGAATTAATCAATTTAATTAATTAAATCAGATATAAAGACAAGATAAAGGCTTGGAAGACAATGTGCGTTTTATTAAGATGGTTTGTAAGGAGATTACAAAATTATGTAATAACAAGACAAAGTAATTTATACTAAACTCCTCGCCATAACTGCCCCACGTGAAATGGGTGGTGGTTATAGTCTCCTTTGACTCAACTAGCTTGCTCATCATGTTCAACCTTGAGGCCGGCTTTGGGCGTCCGAGGTTGACCTTAGGTTGGCCTTGGGGCCTCGGAGGTCAGCTATAGGGCTGGCCTTCGCCCCCGAAGCCAACTACGGGATCAACCTAGGTGGACTTGACCTGTCTCATTGGGTCGATTCACTCTGGACACGTCTCTAATATATCTATATGTACGTTAAATTTCACAAAATGCATCTTACCTATTTAATTTAATTTAATTTTTTGACAATCAAGGAATCGAGGCTGGAGATACTCCATGGATTAATCTAAAGGTTTCTTTATTTTTTCTTTATTTTTAATTGTATCTTTTACTTACATAGACTCTTACACGCGCACACACACATAGTGGCATGTATGTTTAAGTGAGAACCATGCTTCTTGTAAAAAAAAATCCCATTTGCTCATCTGCAATAATCAACGGTTCAAGAAATAAGGAGAAAAATTCGTAATCATGTTTCTAATAATTACAAAAATGACATCATATATTTTCTCTTTTCCCCTTATTTTTTAGTCATTGATCAAATATAAGAAAAGGGTTATATGAGAGGCTTGATCTTAGAATAAAATTAAAAATCAATTTTAGTCATCCATATGACCTAACAGTTCTACAATAAGGAGGGAAAAAATTCATTGTGACATTTTGATAAATTTTTTAAACTTTAAAAGTGTATTTTCTAATACTATACAATAAAGTTGGCAACACTTTATACTATGTATTTTGGCTAGTTTGAAAGTGCAATGCACTTACGGTTCACATTTTAGAGTTTATGGTTTATGATTTAGTTTTTTTTTTTTTAATATAATATTTATAGTTTAGGTTTATGATTTAGTTTTTTTTTTCTTAATATAGTTTAAGTTTTACGATTTATTTAAAAATGTACTTCATATTGTTAAAATTTTCACTTTTAAATTGTAAAAAAAAATAAAATATTAGAATGTCACAATATTTTTTTTCCTCAAATTGTATCAAATTCTTTAGATTTTTCCATATGAGTGGCTGAGATGGTCTTAATTTTCCACTAGGAACATATTTTCATCTGAAAGTGCCCAATATATATAGGGTAACACTTCTGCGAGACCGTCTCACGGGTCTCAATCTTTGAAACGTGTCGAAATTTTTGATTAATGGGTCGGATCTTTGACCTTATTAACCAAAGATCTGAACTGTCTCACACAAATTATATATATATATATATATAATCAAATAAAAATTATCATCACTCCTCCCATGAGACTCTAGAGTTGATTGCGTGCATTCTTGTACAAGTTTTCATGTTCTATACTATATTATATTATATTTAATGTGTGTTGTATACTACATGTTTGATATGATTTGTTATGACGTGGATTATCACAGGGATATCTCTCGGGGAACCCTGCGACGGTCGTAATTAAAGAGTTCAACTACCAAATCCCATATGCTTATGGGATGGGTCTTATTTCTGATGACCTATACAAGGTGCAATGCTAGTCAACCAAATATATATATATATATATATATATATATATATATATATATATATATATATATATATATATATATATATATATTGAGGATAGTGATTATATGAGAACCACTCTCTCTATGAGTCCATTGAGAACCAATCTGATACATTAAAAATTAGATCTATGAATGAAATTAGTCGGGAGAGGTTCAAAATTCGCGTTTGCATGGGGCATGTGTTGTGTGCACATCCTAAGTTACACACAAAACATGCTTAACATGCACACACGAATTTTAAATCCCCAATTGTACACAATATATGCTGTATATGGACATGCGAGCTTTGAACCCTAATTAATCTCATTCATATATCTGTTTTTTAAATACACTAGATTTGTTCTTATGGACTCATGAAAGGTGGTTCTCATAGAAATATCACTATATATATATATATATATATATATATATATATATATATATATATATATATATATATATATATATATATATAGTACTCTTATTTCCAATTCATGTTTCTGTTTTAATTAATATTAATTCATTTGATATTATATTTCTTCAACAGTCACTAGAACGTCATTGCGAAGGGAAGTATCAAATTGTTGAATCCAGCAATTCGAACTGCATGCAAAATGTGGCCACCTTTTATCAGGTTCAATTTGATCTTTAAAAACAAATACATTATTAATTAATTGTGATTGAGTTATCAAATTGGTATAAAATAAAATATACACTCTCTATCACATTTTTATTTTTACTTGGCGTACTTATTATTCATTGATCAAATTAAACCAATTCTTTTTTCTTTACATATTTCTTTTAATATTTTTAAAATTTAATTTTTATATTAAAATTTACTTTTAATGTAATTTCTAAATATATAAATTTTATATACTAATACTTAGCATTATGAAAAATTAAGTTAATGACCTAAACGGGCTAGTGCGGGCCAATTAAAAATATTCTGTAGAACAAAATATAATAAATGTTGTTCTACAGAATATTTTTATTAAATTTGTAAATAAAATTGTAATAAATATATTACAAAATAAAGTATTTTTGTGAAAATAAATAATGAAAATTTCTTTTCAAAAAAAATAATGAAAATTTAAATTATAATAATTATTATATTATAGTGTAAATGTATTAATTATTTTTAGATATAATTTGAAAATGAATGTTTATATTGATTGAATGATTTTTAAATTTATATTTATTCGTGTAAATGCTCTAATTTATTAAAATTTAAAATATTAATTAAAAATGTAAAAAAAAAAAATTAATTAAGTCTGCCCAATAAATATGACATCTCAAAGTATTAGGGTTAATGACGTGTTGTTATGCCGTGGACCCAGGTCTACCTTGCAAGGTGGACCTGGTTCTACATTCACATACATTACACTCTACATTCACATACACTATACTCTACATTCATACTTTGTAAACTCCACATTCACACATTACAGGATTATATGTTTAGCAACTATATTACCACAGTTATGCATTCACACATTCAAAACTCTAATATTCACAGGTCATATACTCCATATTCACAACTTGAGAACTCCACATTCACACATTACAGGGCTACAAGTTGCTAGAACTTCTTAACTCTATTACATATTCACACATGCATAACTCTACATTCACGATTTCTATACTCCATATTCACAATTTGAAACCTCCACATTCACACATTCCTGGGCAACTCTGCATTCACACAATCATAAATCTACATTCACGATTTCTATACTCTATATTCACACTTTGAAACCTCTACATTCACACATTTTTGGACAACTATATATTCATCAATATGTTTACTAATTTTTTTTCAAAAAAAAAAAAGAAGAAAAAAGAGACAAAAACGACGTAGTTTTGGACCCAAGTCCACCTGGGTCCACAGCATAATTTGCCGTTAATGACAAGAAATTTAAAGCGGACACTTTTTCTTTCTTTTTTTTTTTTTTTGGTAGTGGTATAGTCAATTATACGAGTCTCACATTTTGGAGCCTGCTTGTGGTGGTGATCCTGCTTTGACAAGACGGCCCTTCTGTCACCTTGGTGTGGAGTACCCAAATTTGTTTGACCAAAGAAGATCTCTTGGAGAGCTTAACAATCGCATCACTGCAAAATGTCGAGTAAGATTTTTCTTTAAAAAATTATTTTAGTAAAATTTTACAATATATATATTTAGTGTCTTGTATTATAAAATTCTGTACTTAACGAGTATCAATTTTGTACCTTATCATTTTAATTCGAGGTCCACAATGCTCTATGGACGCATGTCCATGATATAAATTGCCGGGGAAACCACTTCGGCCAACAACCAAAAGACCAAAATTAATTGTCTTTTTCTCTTTCTTTTCCT
>CP025653.1:688187-769327 GCA_003576665.1 Ipomoea trifida | reverse complement strand
ATACAAGAGTTTTTCTAATGCTTATTGAATGTATAGCATAGAGGCTCTCTCTCGCGCGCAGGGGGAGGGTGCAAATGAAATCTCAAAATGAACTTAAAAAGGCTTGACTCGTGCGCCGCCACCTGCATGCACGAATGTCGTTCAGAAAATTGGTTGGCCTTGCGGGTTAAATTATGCCAAATTTTCATATTTTTTACAATATTACGAAAACAATACCATAATATTACCATATTTTACAATATTACGCACACCAAAATATTATAAGTCTGTTTTGGGCGGGAAGTTAAAACTGAGGATATTGTTTTTATTAATAGTATAGATATAGATTGCATTGCAGAGAAATATATATACCTGGAGTATTACCATTAGTAATTCTAGTCTAAAATTGTATTACGAATAGGAACGTAGGGAAGAATATATTTTATTAGGAATTCTATTTTAATTTACAATTGTATTACGGATAGGAATTGTATTACCATATTTTACAATATTACGCACACCAAAATATTATAGGTCTGTTTTGGGCGGGAAGCTAAAACTGAGGATATTGTTTTTATTAATAGTATAGATGCCAACCTTAATTAGAATGAACTTGAACCCGAAACTTCTTTCTTTTAATGGAAGGTAATAGTTATATTTGCTTATTATATGTGCATATAATAGGTATATAGGAATTGGTGAAGACGAAGAGGTTCAATTATTCTACTATTTTATTAAGTCGGAGTCGAATCCTTACACAGATCCGCTTATTCTTTGGTTGACTGGAGGCCCAGGTTGCTCCGGTCTATGGTCCGTCGCATACGATAACGGTAACCTAATAACAAATTGTTTATGAAAATTGATGGTGATATGTTTGTATATATATACAATGCATAAATTGTCAATTTTTTTAAGTTTGGATTATAATTACCACAACATAAATGTTCAGTTTTTTTTTTTTGCTTCCCAAGAAAGTTGAGAATTGCCTATTTGATCTTCTTTATTTAAACTGGTCAATTATGTACAATTTCGATTACTTTATCTCTTTTTTGTCATTTTTTTTTACTGAAATCACACTGCGGGCTCCACTTAATGTGTAACTTTGGATAACATCTACCAACTCTGATCTCCCTAAATTATTTTGAACACAAGTACTAATTAACCATCAATTAAATATTGATTTTGTAATTTTTAAATGGATGCATACATATATTTTAAAATGGTGACTCCAATCTCAATGAAACTTTTTGAGTAGGAAGTCAACGATTGATTGCAAGCTCCCGATTTAGTAATAACAAAATTATATAAGTGGAGTGTAATTTTCGTATTTGAATGATTATCATTAAAGCATGTGCCCTATATTAATTAAAAGTTTAAATTAATAATTTAAGTGCAAATTTATGTTTATATATTATATGTTCAACACGCTCGACACATGTATCATAGTCTCTTTTTATCGGGTCACAAAATATTTTAATTAATTAAACTTAATTAACAGTATAATTAACACAAATTAAATTGATAAAAGTAATATATAAATGCAGGGCCACTGCGATTTAATAAGGTGGAGTACAATGGAAGCCTCCCAACATTGTCATTAAATCCCTATGCATGGACCAAGGTAAATTAGTTTTTTTTTTTAATTTTTTTTTTTCATTTGATGCAGGAAAGAGATAATGTGTTATCATGATTCTTAAAATATCTAACATGTGATAATTTCAAATGACAGATCGCAAATATTATCTTTTTAGATTTACCAGTGGGGACAGGATTTTCTTATGCAACAACGGTTAGAGCTAATAGCTCTGATGATATACAAGCTGGTATCCATGGATGTGAATTTGTTCAAAAGGTATGATTCATTGTATACTCAAATTAAGCTTACATTTTGCTTAGCTTATATTAGTCACACATCATTTAAAAAGAGCAAGGGTTCAAACTTGTTAATGTCTAAAAATATTTTGTTTTCTATTGGCTAGCTATTCTTAATTAAAGGTCATTCATTGTAGCATTTACATATAATTATTTACTTGAAGTGCTCAAATAATCTACATTTTGAAGTAACATCTTATATATAAAATATAATAAAGTCAATGCATGAGAGCAAAAGTGTAACAGAAATAGAAAATGTGTTAATGTAATTAAATGCAGTGTTAACTTGAACATTATGTTTTATCTCTTGTACATTCAATTTTTGTTTTCAATATTGCATTTCTTCTTTTTTCTTTTCCTTCCTAAGTTGTTAACGTCATTAAATATATAATAATTTATACATTACGTTTACTTTCTTGTACACTTACAAATTCTTTCTAACTTTACATTTTTTATTTATACATATATAATGTATTAATTATATATATTATCATTATTTATAATTTTTTTCTCATAATAGTTATAATATCATAATACTTTTACATTTATTTTGACTATATAATTTCACCATATATATGTTTGCAGTGGCTGAAAGAGCATCCTAACTTCATCTCCAATGCTCTTTATGTGGGAGGGGAGTCCTATGCTGGCATATTTGTGCCCATTATTACTCAATTTATTTCAGATGGTAAATTAAAACCCTACAATATAATTGCATTGTCTTCTTCCTTAATTTCTTGCAACTTTTAACTACATATGTTACCTTTTCCCCATAACTTTGATTTATGTGTGTGAAATTCCGTAATCGAATCGTTAACAGAATGTGTTATCTGGAGTGCACGCAGTTCTACAAAAAAATAAAACAGTGACTAATTCAAACCAATAAAGTCAATGTGCAGTTCTGATCCCATTGAATCTGAACTTGGAATATTGTAGTTACCAATTCAACTGTACTGTTCAACCAAGATTTAGGAAAATGATAGTAAACTTGCACAAAATCTTATCAAAAGTATTATAAGTTTTTGACATACATATATAACAATTTTTTTATAGAATATAATTGGCTATCATATTCGATCATGCATTGTATCTATGCCTATTATACATGCATAAAGTTATGGTTTTTTATAATGCCACATGTAAAATTTTTACCTTCTAAAAATAAAATGTGCAATGTTGTGTTAGGTATGTAGATACAACTCTAATTGTTTCAACCTTGTTTTAAAAAATAAAAACAACATATAACAAATCCTTTAAAGTTGTTTTGAACTTAATTAGCTTGGTGAAAACATTTATTATATTACTAGTATTATGAGCGCATTGCGCGAATGAGTTAATGCCCAATGTTTATATTTAAATAAATATNTAACTAAATAGGCTTTTAATTAGGCCTAAGCCTGGCCTTTTTACTAAATAGGCTAGGCCATACTAGGCCCTAAGTAGGCTAGGCCGTAGGCCCCTATGAAGGGGCCTGGCCTATTCCCACCCCTATCTGTGTGGAGGTTTGAATCTCATTAAAAAACATATATAAAAAATTTTAAAAAATAATGAAAGGTCTGAATTAAATCTCTTGTACGCACATGAAAACTAAAATCTGATTGTAGACTTACATAAATAATAATAATAATAATAATAATAATAATAATAATAATAATAGTTAATTCCATTTTTGGTCCTAGATTTATAGGTAACAATCCACTTTTAGTCCTTTTTTATTAGAACATCCTCATTTGGTCCTAGTATTGTCGTGGCATGACCATTTTTTGTCATTTATCAAAAAATCAATTAAAATATCGTTAAATAGAAGGATATTTCGGTCTTCAATTATGAATGTATTCAAAAAATAAACATAAAAAATATAGCGATTCAACATACTTTGTATAAAAAAAGATTGAAATGTCTTTATATTTAACGATATTTCAACAATTTTGTTGCTAGAGGACTAAAATTGATCATGCCACGATAATACTAGGATCAAATGAGGATATTCTAATAAAAAGGGACTAAAAGTGAATTGTCACATATAAATCTAGGACCAAAAATGGAATAATAATAATAATAATAATAATAATAATAATAATAATAATAATAATAATAATAATAATAATAATAATAATTAAAAACTTCAAGTTGACCTTTCAAAAAAAAAAAAAAAAAAAAGCACTTCAAGTTGTAATAATATTTAGCACTTCAAGTTGTAATAATATTTTACTGAGATAATCTATGTGGTCCAACTATATATGTGTATATATATGGTGTGGTCATGAAATCTTGCACACATAGAATTAAGGCTGCTAGCGAAGCGAATCAAAGGCAATGTCTATATATGGTGGATCTACGTTGTTGTTTCTTTTCCTAGTACTAGTACTCGTACTAGAGCTATGTTTTTCTCCGGCCACCGTGGCAGCCGCCGGTTTTGCCATTAAGCAACTGCCGGGATATGAAGGACCGCTACCTTTTGAGCTTGAAACCGGGTGAGTTTTTATTTGTCTTTTTTTTTTTTTAATACATTTTACTCTAATATTAGTATCTATTTAACATAACTAGTATTTTCGCCCGTGCGTTGCACGAAATGGATTTGCTATAATATTTAAAGAATATTTGGATCGATATACAATTATATAAATTATAACATCGAATATGAGTATGAATAAGTGTATAAATGCAATTATAGTATGAGTCTTCCTTGCATGCAACAAATATCACAAAAATTCAGTGTTCTAAAATAAGTGTATAAATGCAATAGGTAGATAATTTACATTATTGCATCATATTTCATTAATTTAATTACTTGTCGGTTAGTTATTGCAAGATCTTGAGGTACACTTATATTTTGATATTCAGTAAGTATAACTATATTAGAGAAAAATTTTACATGGGAGTAATGGGATAATCAGTTGAGTAATTGTTGGTTGACCGTAGAGCGTTGTGTTGGATGAAGAAGATGATATATATAGTGAAGATGATATTGCCCTTCACTATATATCATCTTCTTCCTTCAACACGTTGATATTCTCTGGACAAATAACGGTTGGAAAAAAATTAGCATAAAATGGCATTTTACTGGCAATATTGTGGTACAAATATATGTGGGGTCCACTTTCGATTTGGGTCGGGTCGAAGTGGATTCGTGTTCTTCGTAGTTAGACGAAAAGATTGATATATTGTACGCTCAAAACTGATAATGGGTGAATGAGAAATTGGTTCTCAAAGTTGACCCATTTGAGTTACAAAAATATAGAGAAAAACCTTTCAAGTAACTTTTGTCCCACATTGGTTGAGAAGTGGTTTGCACCACTACTTATACAAGAGTTTTTCTAATGCTTATTGAATGTATAGCATAGAGGCTCTCTCTCGCGCGCAGGGGGGGGTGCAAATGAAATCTCAAATGAACTTAAAAAGGCTTGACTCGTGCGCCGCCACCTGCATGCACGAATGTCGTTCAGAAATTGGTTGGCTTGCGGTTAAATTATGCCAAATTTTCATATTTTTTTACAATATTACGAAAACAATACCATAATATTACCATATTTTACAATATTACGCACACCAAAATATTATAAGTCTGTTTTGGGCGGGAAGTTAAAACTGAGGATATTGTTTTTATTAATAGTATAGATATAGATTGCATTGCAGAGAAATATATATACCTGGAGTATTACCATTAGTAATTCTAGCTCAAATTGTATTACAATAGGAACGTAGGGAAGAATATATTTTATTAGGAATTTCTATTTTAATTTACAATTGTATTACGGATAGGAATTGTATTACCATATTTTACAATATTACGCACACAAAAATTATAGGTCTGTTTTGGGCGGGAAGCTAAAACTGAGGATATTGTTTTTATTAATAGTATAGATGCCAACCTTAATTAGAATGAACTTGAACCCGAAACTTTTTCTTTAATGGAAGGTAATAGTTATATTTGCTTATTATATATAGGAATTGGTGAAGACGAAGAGGTTCAATTATTCTACTATTTTATTAAGTCGGAGTCGAATCCTTACACAGATCCGCTTATTCTTTGGTTGACTGGAGGCCCAGGTTGCTCCGGTCTATGGTCTGTCGCATACGATAACGGTAACCGGCCTAATAACAAATTGTTTATGAAAATTGATGGTGATATGTTTGTATATATATAGTTATATACAATGCATAAATTGACAATTTTTTTAAGTTTGGATTATAATTACCACAACATAAATGTTCAGTTTTTTTTTTTTTGCTTCCCAAGAAAGTTGAGAATTGCCTATTTGATCTTCTTTGTTTAAACTGTTCAGTTATGCACAATTTAGGTTGATTTATTTCTTTGTAGTCATTTTTCAACTGAAATCACACGGCGGACTTCACTTAATGTGTAACTTTGGATAACATGCAGCTACCAACTCTCTCTAAATTATTTTTTAAAAAAGTACTAATAGACCATCAATTAAATATTGATTTTGTAATTTTTAAATGGATGCATACATATATTTTAAAATGGTGACTCCAATCTCAATGAAACTTTTAGAGTAGGAAGTCAACGATTGATTGCAAGCTCCCGATTTAGTAATAACAAAGATTATATAAGTAGAGTGTAATTTTCGTATTTGAATGATTATCATTAAAGCATGTGTCCTATATTAATTAAAAGTTTAAATTAATAATTTAAGTGCAAATGTATGTTTATATATTATATGTTCAACACGCTCGACACGTGTATCATAGTTTCTTTTTATCGAATCACAAAATATTTTAATTAATTAAACTTAATTAATAACACAAATTAAAATGATAAAAGTAATATATGAATATAAATGCAGGGCCACTGCGATTTAATAAGGTGGAGTACAATGGAAGCCTCCCAACATTGTCATTAAATCCCTATGCATGGACCAAGGTAAATTAGTTTTTTTTTTTTAAAAAAAAAATTCATTTGATGCAGGAAAGAGATAATGTGTTATCATGATTCTTAAAATGTCTAATATGTGATAATTTCAAACGGCAGATCGCAAACATTATCTTTTTAGATTTACCAGTGGGGACAGGATTTTCTTATGCAACAACGGTCAGAGCTAATAGCTCTGATGATATACAAGCTGGTATCCATGGATGTGAATTTGTTCAAAAGGTATGATTCATTGTATACTCAAATTAAACTTACATTTAGCTTAGCTTATATTAGTCACACATCATTTAAAGAGAGCAAGGGTTCAAACTTGTTAATGTCTAAAAATATGTTGTTTTCTATTGGCTAGCTATTCTTAAAGGCCATTCATTGTAGCATTTACACACAATTATTTACTTGAAGTTATCAAATAATAATGTACATTTTGAAGTAACATCTTATATATATATAATATAATAAAGTGAATAAAAGTAAGAGTACAGTGTAACGGAAATAGAAAATGCGTTGATGTAATTATATGCAATGTTAACTAGAACATTATGTTTTCTCTCTTGTACATTCACTTTTTTTTTTCAATATTGCCTTTCTTCTTTTTTCTTTTCCTTCCTAAGTTTTTAACGTCGTTAAATATAAATATATAATAATTACATTGCGTTTACTTTAATTTTTTGTACACTCACAAATTCTTTCTAACTTTACATTTTTTTTATTTTTACATACATATATATAATGTATGTATTAATTATATATATTATCATTATTTATTATCATTTTTTCTCATAATAGTTATAATATCACAATACTTTTACATTTATTTTGATTATACAATTTCACCATATGTTTGCAGTGGCTGAAAGAGCATCCTAACTTCATCTCCAATGCTCTTTATGTGGGAGGGGAGTCCTATGCTGGCATATTTGTGCCCATTATTACTCAATTTATTTCAGATGGTAAAACCCTACAATACATTGCATTGTCTTCTTCCTTAATTTCTTGCAACTTTTTAACTACATATGTTATACTTTTTCCCATAACTTTGATTTATGTGTGTGAATTCCGTAATCGAATCGTTAACAGAATGTGTTATCTGGAGTGCACGCCAGTTCTACAAAAAAATAAAACAGTGACTAATTCAAACCAATAAAGTCAATGTGCAGTTCTGATTCCCATTGAATCTGAACTTGAATATTGTAGTTACCAATTCAACTGTACTGTTCAACCAAGATTTAGGAAATGATAGTAAACTTGCACAAAATCTTTATCAAAAGTATTATAAGTTTTTGACATACATATATATAACAATTTTTTTAGAATATAATTGGCTATCATATTCGATCATGCATTGTATCTATGCCTATTATAACCATGCATAAAGTTATGGTTTTTTATAAATGCCACATGTAAATTTTTACTTCTAAAAATAAAATGTGCAATGTTGTGTTAGGATGTAGATACAACTCTAATTGTTTCAAAACCTTGTTTTAAAAAATAAAACAACATATAACAAATCCTTTAAAGTTGTTTAACTTAATTAGCTGGTGAAAACATTTATTATATTACTAGTATTTATAGCGCATTGCGCGAATGAGTAATGCCCAATGTTTATATTTAAATAAATATTTGAAAGTATATCAATGCAAGATTATATAGAGAAGTTCTACTGGTAATTGAATGTCGAATTTTTTTATTTAAATATCTAACTCAAAGTATATGAATCCAAGATAATATAGAAAATATTATAATTATTACTAAAATAAATGTAAGCAACCTTGTAAAATCGATAGTCTAAATATTTGGTCTAAAAATGATAGTCTAAATAATACTACTTTAATTTGAATTTTCTAAGTGTTCTTAATTCTCTTTTAGTAACATTGTCATTGTCTTCATCTTTACTATTTGTTCTCTTCCTTTTTGTTGGTAGTGTGTTATTGCAATTCGGTTATTGTTGGTAGCATAGATGACAACGTCATGCAATGAGATTATGATATAGGAGCTATGGACTTTCCTTTAGGTGTTATGCTTGGGGTTCATTTGGTTCAACCATTATTGTTGAATGAGTTATTGTGGATAAAGAAATCCCTAGTTTAAGAAAAAAGATTAAATTAATTAATAAAAATTTAAAATTTTAATATTCCAAAGATATTAAAAGGTAGTTTCTCGCTTCAATTTGCTGGTGGTAATGTGTTATTTGAGTACTTTCATTCGTCAACAAATCCCCCAAGTAGTTAATATGATTGATTTCAAACTATTCTTTTTTATTTTTTCATAGTATTAAAGAAAACATATGTATCATTTTTTTTGTGTAACTACTAATTTATTTAATTCAATAAGAGTAAAATAGAGTGATTCCGCTTCATTGTTGGGTTATTATTTGAGTACTTCTTTGTCAACAATCCCCAAGTAGTTAATATAATTAGCTTCAAATTATTTTAATTTTTTTTTCATATTATTAATAAAAATACTTGGTAAATAAATATATAACATTATTTTGTACTATACTTTGATATTTAATTACAAGATATTGTAAAAAATAAGATAATGGACAATGTAATGAATATCAATTGATAATTTGAATGTAAAGAATCTTTGCATGAGAGAAAATAAAGACAATATAACTAATGAAATTATTTCTCTAATTTAATTTAATTTTTTGATAATGAATAATTTTTTCAAATAAAGGTATTGTAGACACATAATTCTAAATTAAAGAAATACATATGTATCATTTTTTGTTGTTGCTACTAATTTATTTAATTTAATAAGAGAAAAATAGAGTGAGAAACTTAACTATGTCAAATTTGATTGAGATGAGGTTCGAACCTAAGACCTTTGTTATAGAAATTAATGGGTAAGTTAAAAGTTAACGGAATATTAACGGAGAAGAGAATATTTAACGGATAATCATAAAAGTAAGGTTAAATTAGGTAATCTCTAATAATAATATTAATCTGAATTATCTTAACCATCTATTTGATTAAATAATTCATCTGAACCATCTATTTGATTAAATAATTTGACCGCCATTTTTTCTACCCATTTTAGGCCTAACTCTCTTTGGCTCTTATTAGTATAGTAGATACATAAAGTTCAAGAAATAAATGTATATGACCTATTTAATTTAATGCCCTGGCAATCAAGAAATCGAGGCGAAGGTTACACCATGGATTAATCTAAAGGTTGGTTTATTTTTCCTTCTTTTTTTTATGATAAATATGTAGTTTAATTATGTTATATATATAACATGTTTGATATGTGTCTTATGACACGCCATAATTGCAGGGATATCTCCTAGGAAACCCTATGACCAACCTAGATAAGGAAGGGAACTACCAAATACCATATGCTCATGGGATGGGTCTAATTTCCGATGACTTATACAAGGTGCACTTATACTCTTCTTTTAATTGAGACAACTCTCGCTGAGTTGGTTTAGTAGTTGATTTGATTGTTATATTAATAATCACAAGATTTTAAGTTTGATTCCCCATGAGAATGACTTACTTATAGTTTGAGCCAGTTAACTATGAAAAACTTAAAAGTAATTAGTTTATCTCTTTATAGTCCTTTGATGGCTAAAGTTATTAGGTAAGGCTTTCGCATAATTCAAAATTTAATTTATCATGATTAATTTGATATATATGATGTCTCTTGAACAGTCACTAGAACGTCACTGTGGAGGGGAGTATCGAGATGTTGATCCCAACAATTTGGCCTGCTTGCAAGATGCGGTCACCTTTTATCAGGTTCAATTTTTTAAAAGTAGTTACATTGTTAATTTTGATTGTGTCAAGTATATAAAAGACATCAAGGGTGACAAAAGCCATCAAATTATACACAAAACTATATATAATTGGGTTATTGAGCTCATCAAAAAATTGCAATTGAGTTATCAACAATGCAAAATGATCTAATTGAAACAATAATGGATGAAACTTGTCGATTATCCCGATTTAAAAAATAACTTTATTTTAAATTCTTAATAATTTTAAATTAACTTTATATATTTTTTAAAAAATACATCTCCCACCCTTTGTCTCTGCCACAGATAAAGTCTTCATCTCCAAGCCGGAGACGAACAAACCTTCATCATCATCTCCCGCCAGGAGACCAAGAGATCTTCGTCTCTAGTCTGTAGACGAAGAGACCTTTGTCTTTGGCCGGGAGACAAAGAGAAATCAAAAGAATCATATTTGTCCACAGTTTTTACGTGGGATGATTATCATCACACACACACACACATATATCACATGAGAACCATGACTTAGATACGAATGTAGGAACTACTAAATGAATATACCAACTACTCCAAGCATTCTTGAAGAACACACAAAGACCTTGGAGTAGTTGTGGTGCATTCGCACAGTAATAATTATGATGCATTATTTCAATTCGCATATTCTTTTCCAAGAAAGGGTTCCATATAATCCTGAATCGATATATATATATATATATATATATATATATATATATATATATATATATATATATATAATTACACATTTCTGTTCTTTCGCTTTAAAAAAAAAATTGATAGGTTTTTGCATAAGAACTCATGCATTCTCTCTTCTTTGCCACTACAATTTCTCTTTCATACAAATTTCCATTATATATTGTATTGGAGTTTGAGACACTATTTTTGCAGTGGTATAGCAAATTATATGAGTATCATATTTTGGAGCCTGCTTGTATTGATGAAACTGCTTCCAAATCGGAGCCAGTGTGTAATAATGTTGATTATTCTAAATTGTTTGACCAAAGAAGAGCTCTTGGGCAGCTTAATACCAATCTCATAACTCCACTCCACATCACTGCAAAATGCCGAGTAAGAATTTTATATATTCTCTTTTTTATTTTTACTAAATTTTGCAACATTATATTATACGATACATTTCCTACAAAATTTAAAATAAATAATATATGATGTTATTGATTTTTTGTTCATGCATGTTGTGTCTAGTAACAAATTTGGCAAAAATATCTAGGTTGTCTTTTTGATGAATTTAGTCATTAATTATAGTAGTTTTACCCAAATTATTCTTCGGCTATAGTGATTTTACTCAATTTAGTCATCGTCTATAATGAATTTTCTCGATTTAATCCTTTATTCTAACAGCTGAAGATTCAATTAGGTAAACATCGAAGTTGATGACATAATTAAGCACAAAACGTCGTTTAGAACTAAATTGAGAAAAACTACTATAGTCAATGACTAAATTGGGTATTAACTCATTTCCTGTTATTGTTTACTTCGTTAATTGCTTCTCTTTTCTCTTTTCTCTTTTCTCTTTTTTTTTTTTGTGGAATTTAATGATAATA
Organism: Ipomoea trifida; assembly: GCA_003576665.1. Taxonomy (NCBI): domain Eukaryota; kingdom Viridiplantae; phylum Streptophyta; class Magnoliopsida; order Solanales; family Convolvulaceae; genus Ipomoea; species Ipomoea trifida. Next base: position 757,266 of record CP025653.1, on the reverse strand, counting down.
TTATTACCTTGCAGACACACTGGTATACCCTCATGTCTAACTGGGCCAATGAACAAACTGTTCGTGATGCTATTCGTGTCAGGAAGGTATACTGATTTGACAATATTACCTCTTACCCCTATCAAATTATAATTATCTCATATACTGATTCAATGATTAATTTATTTAAATTTTAATATTTTAAATTCAAATTAACTTTTAAAAATGAAATTTAAAAATCTAGATAAGTAATTACTAAAATGCATGCATGTCTAAACACAGGGAACGGTTGATCTTTGGGAATTTTGCAAATCCAATTTATCATACACCATAAATACAAGAGATGTGAGATCGTATCATGCATACCTTAGCACCAAAGGTTATCGATCCCTCATTTACAGGTACCTTCAACTTCAATAATAATAATAATAATAATAATAATAATAATAATAATAATCATTATTATTATTATTATTATTATTAATTGCAAATTTAGTCTCTTAGTTTTGTCTTCCATTTTGACTATCATATTTATTGACTAACAATAGCACATCAAGTTTGTTAATTGCAAATTTAGTCTCTTAGTTCTGTCTTCCCATTTTGACTATCATATTTATTGACTAACAATAGCACATCATGTTTGTTAATTGCAAATTCAGTCTCTTAATTATGTCTTCCCATTTTGACTATCATACTTATTGACTAACAATAGCACATCATATTTGTTAAAAAAAATTTAAACCATTTTTTAAAAAGTTGATTTCAAGTTCTCACGAAATGCAAATTAACGTGGTCATGAATTTTTCCAACCACCCTTTGTTAGTGATTATATATTAACTTTTTGAATGATCAAAACAATAGATGAATTTCTAACCGTGAATCGCATTAAATGATTTTTACATAAAATAGATTCAATATTCACATATTTTTCATTATGATTCTCAGTGGTGATCATGATCCTTGCGTAACATATATTTCTACCCAAGCATGGATAAAAGCCCTAAACTATTCAATTGTTGATGATTGGAAACCATGGTGGACTGATGATCAAATTGCTGGGTGAGTTCTGAGACTAATTATTAACCTATTTTTAAATTAAGAAAAAATGTATTTTTGGTCCTTCAATTATACTTGTGGTAAAAAATTAATCCTTGAATTATGTCATTTTTAACTTTTAAATTATTCATGAAGTAGCTATTTTAGTCTTTTGGGAACTACTTTTGTTACCAATATGTCACTTAATAAAGTGACTACATTGGTCGGTTTGGTCCTTCAGCAACTAAAATCAACACTTTGTGCATAATTTAGAGGTTAAAAATAGTCATGCATATATTTCAGAGACTAAATATATACCATTGGTATAGTATAACTGGCGGACCAAAAAATACAATTTTCTCTTTAAAATATTATTTTATTTATATATTGTTATTTAAAAAAATAATAATTTACAAGCCTTATCAAACTACAGATATACAATGACTTACTCAAATGGGATGACATTTGCCACAGTGAAGGTAAGAATTTTCTGAACTTACTCTTATTTTCATCAATATGATTAAACTCTAACTTTATATTTAATCCTTATGAATTTCTAATAAATATTTTTCTAAAATTAAAATGAAAAATGGTCAAATAAGAGTTTTAGATTAAGACCTATTATTGCAAGTTATTGGTCCAGATGCACAAAATACAAATTGATGTGTTTCATTACAAGTTTTTAAAGTTTATCGGCCTAATTATTTTTTCGTATAAAGTGTAAGACCTATTTGACCCTTTTCCCAATCAAAATTGGTCAATTAAAGACTATGTTAGTCAAATCAAAACATACTAAAAGCTAAGAGGAGAAATTTGAAAGAACTTAATTTTTATTTTAAACAATTTAATAAAACTAAATAGTTCTTTTTAATGGGAAATTAATCTTGCAGGGAGGAGGACATACAGTTCCTGAATCTGCACCTTATCAAGCTCTAGTCATGTTTGCAAAATGGATACAAAATGGTCACCTTTAGTTTATGTCTGGTGTTATATGTTTTATCTGTCTGGAACCTATGGTGTCTTTAACATTGTTTTTTTAATTTAATGGATAAAGGTACATGGATCGATCTGACTATGAATTATATTGGCCTACTGGCAATAATGCTCATCTCAGTTACAAGACTACAAAAACAAGAAGCAAATTAGATTTCAACAAAAACTCGTTTTACAATATAAACAAAAATGTCATCTTTAATGGCTACTAAAAGCATTTACAACGGTTGAGAAACGTTAATTTTGTAGCATTGCGTATTCGCATACCATGCTACTATTCTAAGTTTGATGTTAAGGTTTCAAAAACCATATAGTCTATATTGCTTTTTATCCTTCAACCAACTGAATATACCTCTCTTAGCCTATCTATGTATAGGATAAGATATTTAAAAAGACGAGGAGTAAGGGAAAGGAATACTCGAGAGAACCTGCAAGCAGCCATCTCAAGGCTGGTTTTCATTTATGAGCTTGTTGAGAAGCATGGTCAACAGGGCATCCCTCTTCTCTGCTCGGTTCTCCTCTCTGATCCTCCTTTGCTCTTCCCGTTCTCTCCAAGCTTGCTCAAGCATAATCCGGTCCTTTTCAAGTTTCTCCATTGTTTGCCGCCACTCCTGCTCAAACAGCTCCCTTTCTTTGCTGCACTTCTCCATTGACTCCCTCCATTGCATCTCGATCCTCAGCTGTTGCTGAATGAAACTGCAAAGCAACTCGTGAATACCTTCAAGAGTGCTTCGATTGCCTCTATCACTAGCCGGGTTTTTTGAAGATTTGTCAGTTGCCGTTGGTCTTGGCCGCTTTTCTTTCTGTGCTTTCTTTTTTGAAGCAACGCTGCCTGTGGTAACCCTGTCATCATCACTCTCGTAGTCATTATCTTCTTCTTCTTCTGAGAGTTCCTCTGAGGACTGGTCTGCACTCCGAACCCTTTTCCTGCCCCGTTGGGGACCAACCTCAGATTCAAGTTGTAATTGCTGCATGTTATTTTCCCTGGCAGTGAAAACCGCACAGAGCTCCTCAAAGAAAGGGCATTGCCTACCACTATCCGCATCAGATGTTTCCTTCCCCTGCACCAGCAAAACATATCACCGTTGGAATTTCTCCAGAGAAGCTCAGAGATAACGAAACAAAAAGTTCAGCATTTCTCTAATAAAGATTGAATTTATGCAATCCTGGTCCTCTTCGGATATTTCCAAGCAAAGCAACTGAAACCACATTCAAAGTGTCAGGAGCACTTAAACTTCTGGCGTGAGATATGCCGGGAAAAGTTATCAAGTTCAACAGATTATGATAACTCAGGATATCGTTTAATCATTCCCAAAATTCAAGACTAATCTATACTCTTCTTTACATTTCTATCACCCACGATAACAACAACCTTATCACATCATGAAAGGAAGCAAACTTAACAAGTTTAAGCAAATTCCGTAAAATCAAGTTTTTGGTTTCTACAAACATAAACATAATTTAAAGTTGTTGCAGTCAGAATATAAAGATGAAACAAATCCTTCTGATTAACTTCAGCATATATTACTTTGAGGCCAACATACTAGCAATCATCTAATACCACTGAGAGTATCAAGTTAAAGCACTAAATCACATTTTAGTAGGCATCCTGAATTCCTGAAATGAAATTGAAATGTTTCAAATGAGCATTGAAAAAGTGAGATTAGATTGAAAATAATGATTCCAATTGTTCAAACAATGAGCTAGGGTTCATTGAAGATTCTACAATATGTTTCTGTCTCAGAGAATCAGTGAATCACCATACAGGGAACGAGATCACGACTTCATTGAAATGAACTGCAATTCCTCTTTCCATTGATCACAAGCTCAAAACAGTAGAAAACGATAGGTTTAGGTGCAGATAAGTGTTTACCTTGTAGCGATTGACTAGGTTTTTCCACTTGCATTTACACTGCTCGGCGGTCCGGCGATACCCTAGCTCCTTCATCTTCGCGGCCACGACCTCCCACAGAGCCTTGGAAGTGCTGCGCTTGGCGGAGGCGAAGTCCCGCTCCAGCTCCGCCCTAATCGCGATGAAATCCCTCGTCTCCTGGTTGCTCCACGGCGGAACCCGCTCATCCCGCCTCGGAAACTCGTCGTCTCCTCCCAATACGCCGCCGGCGCCGGCTGTAGAGGCAATCGGCACCGTCGGACGAAGATGGAGCGGCAACGGCGGAAGCATCGTTTGGTGGTGGCGAAATTGTCCGCCACCGCCTCCAAGGCTTTCACTTCCACCGCCACTCCCATTTCCAGCACCGCCACTACGCCCAAACATAATTTGATACAAGAAATTGAAATTCCTTATTGGGCATAGATTTTTACTTAAATTAATTTGTTTGTTTGGTCGGGTTTATATGAATGTATTAAGACTTTTTAGTTTTGTGTTAGTCAAACATGAAAGGAAGAGAAGATACCTTTTCTTTATGTTTTTCTCCTTTCCTTTGTGGACAAGGGAGAGCATATTTGGTTGGTATTTGAATGGGTCATTTGACTAATATTATTGTTTAGAAAATATATATAAACAAATATTAAAACAAAGAAAAAGAGAAAGCTTTTGGTAACAAAACATTAGAAAAAGTCAAAAAGATTTTGTAACAAAACCCTTTTAGATTGTTGGTGAGTGAAGTGTCATTATAACCACCAACTCATGGAGATGGTTTATATTTGGTTGTAAGAGCAACACCATCAATGGAACAAAGATGAATATTGGAATAGTGATGATGTAAAGTGATGATCCAAAATTGATATGGATGGGAGATAATTGACAAAAGATTGATCCTGCAAATGCTTGGATATTGTAAGGGTAAATAAATAAATAAATAAAATTATATTTAGGGGGTGAAATGCGTCTCACCGCCCAACCAGCGACACACGCACCCGGTTGGGCGATTGAGAGTGGTCGCAGCTGGCTGACGGCCACTCTCAATTTAATTTATGGATGGTCGTTGCTAGCAACGACCAAAATTAGTGTCGTTGCCAGGCAACGACCATATTTTCGGTCGCGACCTGGCATCGGCTATTTTTATTTAAAAAAAAATAATAATACTAATTTACAATTTATATTTGTATTAATTAATTAGGTGTTAAGCATATTAATTATAATTATATTTTTATTAATTAATTTTAACTTTACAATTCCTATACAATTGCTAGACGTATTGTTTAATTATTTTTAATACAATTATAAATTTATAAACAAAATAGATAAAGAAATAATTAAAATATAGTGGGATAAAATGGTGGGTCCACAAAAAAACTAAGAAATAACTCAGACTAGTGTGGAGAAGAATTTTTGTGATTTAATGAGATAGTAAATGATGAGGTGGAAGATGGGGCCCACAGAAAACTGGAGAAAAAACTCATGGCAGATATAATCTGAATCTGAAGAATTTGATTTTTGGTAAAGATAAGGTGAAACTTGGATTATGATATTAATTGATAAATATAATGATTGATAATTTGCAAGCTGAAGCCTAAATGCAATGGTTATACAAGTGGAGTATGCATCAAAAAGACGTCGTTTTGATTAATGAAAACAGACGGCTGAAATGGACTCTGTTCCGCGTCACTCACTTTCAGTTTATATACATTGCATTTACATTTCAACACAACTGCAGTTTCTTTTCGATATAACTGCATTTTCATTCGACATTATACACTCAAATATGTGAAACTGTTATTCAGTTTCATTTCAACACAACTACAATTTCTTTTATAATACACTGCAGTTTCATTTCAACACAACTACACTATCATTTCGATATAACTACATTTCATTGGACAATATACACCAAAAAATGTGAAACTGTTATTCAGTTTCATTTTATATACACTGCAGTTTCTTTTCAACACAACAACGGTTACATCTCGATATAACTACAGTTTCATTTGATAATATAAAAACAAATGTGAGGCAGTCTTTTGAGATGAACTGTAGTATCCTTTACGAAGCTCCGCCGCAATAATTTATTTTACTTAATGAAACGGCGGCGTTTTGTAACCATGGTCCACAATGTATTGTCGACCATGGTCCACCATATAACAACTGCTAGGTATGTGGGCTTCTGGCTTTGTTTTGATGCGCAGGTTGTTGTATGTTAAGAACCACTATACCCGGCCCAATAAAAGCCCAACATTGCCCACACAGTTTTTTTTTTTTTTTTTTTTTTTTTCACATAATTTAGTCTAATTTTGTAGATACCAAACATGCCCTCAGAAACCTGGTTCCGGAACAGTAACCAATAGAATAGTGACAGGTGTTCACTTATCTCTACTAAAATACACCGCCTCGGCAAAACGCTTCACGGATTCCCTCTTCAATTCGGATTCTAGGGTTTCCTTTCATTCATTCATCCTTCATCTCATCCCCAATCTCCCAGAACTAAAATCCTGACTATATGCAACCTCCAAACCAGTTCCGAGCCGCACAAGGATTCATATAGCTCCATAATATCTTCTCCGTCATCGAAGATACGTATCCTGATTGAGGTTGAAGTGTTTTGGTGTTGAGAATTAACTATAATGATTATCTCTTTTCTTCTCCGGTTCACTTCATCGTCGCCGGTGAACGTGGTTGCGTCTACAAATCTCCGCGCTTTCGGCCCCGGTCTCAATCCTTTTGCTCCGTACAACCTCGCCAATCATTCTTGCTCTCGCTAAGCGCTCTCCTCTCTCTCCTCCCCTCAATCTCTCTTGTTTGTTTGCTCGTTTGTTTTCTTTCGTCCGATAATGTAATTGGAGGGAAATAGACGTCGATTTGCAATTTTTTTTTACCGTTTCTGGTCTTATCGACAGAACTGTGAACTGTCTGCTTGTTTCTTGAATCTCGAAAGATAAGATCTAATTTCGTCTGAAATTCGCGAATTTGGGATTTGGTTTGCGTCTGCTGGGTTTCAACTGAAATCCAGGAATATACTGTGGATTGGCTTCAGATTTCGTGGTTTATGTAAAAATTGGAGAAGAAACAAATCAATTTCATTGGCTGAAAATAATCTAGGTTTGTTCTTGAAGAGTCGTGATTTTAGGGTTAAGATCAACGTCAGAAGATCATGCCTGAAGATCAGTTGGGTTTATACAAGCGGTCTAAAAGGTTGCATATGACCGCTGGAGATAGAGATGATCGTGGCTGGACTCCTCTCCACATTGTGGCTCGGAAAGGTGACCTGAGAGAGGTATAGTTCTTCTCCCACATATGAAAAGGTTACATTTTTAGCTTATATGTTACCTAATTTTATGGCTTTTGTATTGAATTTATTTGTCTGGAGTTTTAGTTGATAGTAGAATTTAATAGTAAAATGATTGGTGATATCTACATTTGTTTACTCCATACACTATACTAGGATGGTATAAGAGAGATATGATGCTGGTGTTGTTTTTTACAGTACCTAGATATCTATCATATTGGGTCTCCAGCACAATCCGTAACTATTTTTCCTTTTTGAAAAAAAAAAATAGAATGATGGGATGGTTTTTTTGCAGTTACATCTGTTTGGTTCAATTTGTTTGCCTTTTCTTTTCCCTCTTTGTGCTTCTTGTGTTGAAATTGAGTATATTTCTTAATCATTTAGTTGCATTTCTTATTTTGTTCGGTTTATCTAATTTGAGGAATACTCTACAGACTAAACTTTCTCATTCATTCCAATAATGTTTTAGTTTTCTAGCTCACTAGCAATTGGTAGTGAAATGATGCTTTAGCATGTTACAACTATTTCTTTAGAATTTTTGGGCGAGCATAGGAGTTCTGCCTCTGAAGTGTTGTATTGTGTGAAAATGGCTTAACCTTCTGTTTCTAATTTTGTAACCTCCTTGTTGTCTCTTTTGTCTCTCTTATTTGCCATTGCACCACTCTTATAAGAATTTTTTTTCTTTATTTCTTGCTCTGTAGCATCTGGTTTCAGTCTTGTCTAAGTGATTGGTATGATGTTTACAGGTTAGGCGACTTCTTAATGAAGGCATTGATGCAAATGTGGCTGCATGGGGCCCAAAAGCTCAGGGTATCACACCCCTTCATCTTGCTGCTAAGGGTGGCCACCTCAAAATTATGGATGAATTGCTTGAGCACGGTGCTGACATTGATGCACGAACCAAGGGAGCTTGTGGTGGATGTAAGTACAGTTCTTGAAAACGTCTTCCATTTTTATTTTTTATTTTTTAAATGTTGAGGTTAAGAATTCATTTCATTTATGCACCTTTTTCAACTAAGCTAACAATCTGATCTTTATTTTGTAACTCTTTCAAATACAGGGACTCCCCTACATCATGCAGCTAAAGAAAGAAAGAAGAAAGCAATCAAGTTCCTGATTAAAAATGGTGCTTTTCTGCCCGATAACATCAATGACACCAGGTTCAATCCACCCGTGCACTACTGTCCTGGTCTTGAGTGGGCTTATGATGAGATGAAGCGTCTTAAAGGGGACAGTTCATCATCTGGTGAGGGCTCTTATAGTTCTGGGAATTGAGATAAGCAAATGTGTTCCAGTAGATCGCTTGGAAGTCCAGTCTTATTTGGGATACGGTTTGTTCAATATTATGCACTGCCCTAATATTTCCAGTTGCCGCCATCCAGATCTTTATGTTGCATTTGTGAATGCCTAGAGTTACATGGATCTCGTGGATAATGTCTGTTGGATGTTGTTATTTCAATGGTTTTCTTTATGCTGTCCATGTTCTGTGGAGGGTTGTTGGTTCTAAACACAGATGTCTTAGTATCTGGTGTGTTGTATTTTTATTTTTATTTTGATGGTGACTGATATCAACATCTACAAGACTACATTGTGGATCTTTGAACAATAAAGTGTTGTTTGGTGATGAATATTTGTTGAATCTGTGTTGTACCATCTTATGATCGTTGAAACCACTATGATTGTGGACTAGGATTTATCATGCCCGTTCTGAACTCTGGTGCAGGTTATATACTTATAATTACATATTATGTGTTTTTGATTTTTATGTTTACATATTATGTACTTGTATAGTTTATATATTATATATTGAATGTCTAATAGGACTAACTACTTATTACCATGGATTAAAAAATCGCTAGGCGCAGGTGCCTGTGTATTTTTTTTTTTTTCAAAAATTTATTTAAATTTTTTAAGACTTGATAATTTTAAACTATTTAATACATTAATAGTTAATAATAAAATATTAAAGTCATTTGACTAGTAATACTTTTTTTTCATACATATAATTTTATGGGTCATAGTATAAGAATTATGGCCAAGTCCAATGAAAGACACCATTGAATTAATGAGGAAATGCATTTATTGCCTTGAAAGTATAGTGACCATTGTGTTTCTTAATATATTTGTTTTATCTTTTCTATTTACTTGTGGGCTCTAATATATTCTATCATATATTAGTCTTCTTTGGATATTACTCATAGTTGAAGAATAATTATTTAGGATTGAGTCTGATGTAATTATTATTATGCCAAAAAACACTTCCACGATTCTAGGCTAATACAAAAAAGGACCAACATCGACCATAAATAATGATTGAATATTGGCATACCTAGCTTAAAGTTTCCATAATGCATCAAAATCTTTCTACATTGAATTATATATGTAAATTTTTTGTTAACATTGAACCCACGAATTTAAAAAAATAAAAAATTATCTAGAAAATAGTGGTTAAATAGGTGTAGTATGATTCTCATATTAAAAGTTTATAAGTTTGATTATTGCTAACATTCTTTTGGTCGAGTTCATTGCATATGACCTTCATAGTATGATTTGCAGGATATTACATAATAATATGATTTACTCAATTCACACTATTGGATAGTGGTGCGCATTTTCATTGTGACCAAAAAAGAAAAAATAAAATTTTTATAATTTGTGACAATTTTAATACAATATTTTAATGTTTATATTAATACCATAGTTTGTTTTCAAAAAAAAAATATATATTAATACCATAGTTTAAAGCTGTCTTTCAATTTCAGCCCCCCTTTTGTCACTTGATTAACAAAAATTAAATTATACTTGAATTTGCATAGAATTTCATAAAAATTAATTCAAGAATTAAATATTTTTAACCTTAAATACCAATTTTCATAACAAAGTTGACTAATTAAATATACAACATTATCATCTTTTTAAAGTTATATTTTTAATATTTTACTACATGTACTTTCAAATTTTACTCTCTCGCTTTACTCCATGATCATGTACATTCCAAATAAAATATTTACATCAAGAATTTAAAAGTGAGTAAGTTGCATTCATATGAAAATTGTTTTTTTTTTTTCATGAATTCGAGTATCCGTGGAGGACAATATTGACAATTCAACCAATAGAGGAGTGGGATACTCAAAAAGTAGTGGCAGGAATCGATTTCATCGTAGGGGGCGTAGTCATTGTTCTTAGTTCTCTGTAAGTTGATTGCTGCCCGGAATTCGTGATCCTGGCTCAGACGAGAGAAAGCTAAGGAGTAGGTTGAAAAAGTATTTATAAACAAATACTCTGTACTACATTGTAATAATAGAAAATTGCAAAAAAAAAAAAAAAGAAAAAAAAAGAAAAATTGCTAGCATTGTACAGACTACAAATGATTCAAAAATTCGGTACGGAAGTTTTAATTTAAAAAAGTTTGATCGCATCATATACAAATTTTGAAAATTTGAGACAAACCCTAATTGCGCGGTGGGATGTCTGAGATTCTAGCGGAGAAGCTCTGATTCTGATTCTGTCTCAATTTGAATGTATCGAAAATATTTATACTTGGCCCATTGCAAATTTGTCTCATTTGCCCTTACAATCCTGCTAGCCTGACTGAGTACCTCACCCCGATTCAACGATCTCGGCTCACTGGACAGCCGTAGCTCCGGCAACGATCTCGGCCCCGCAGCACACCGGCAGCGACCGCAACGGCAGACACGGCACGACTTCGGAGTGAACAGTGTTGGATCTTCTGCGCAGCAACTTGAGTGTTTCTCTCATTTGTCCTCCTCGCAGCAACAGATTCTCTACATTCTCTGAGGTAATCTCTATCCTCTCTGCTTCTCTGCAATAATATGATTCTTTGGGAGGGTCAAATTCATGTTTTTAAATAAAACTGGGGGTTTTGATTTTGAGTATATTGAAATAATGAAGGGGGGCCTTTGTTTTTACACTTCATACTGCAATGTATAAATATGGTGGGGTTTAAATCAAGATGCTATTCTAGTATTCTGATAAATGTCTTATGTTTGACTGTGAGTATAACTAGTATTGGTACATGCTTTGCTTTGATCTGTAATACTCCCACACTGCATATGCTTCTTCTCACACTACAACACTGCTGCACAATGTCACACAATGTCAATCTGACCTTAGAAATGAGAAAATCAAATCACTGTGAGGAAAACTTCTTCCTAGTAGCCCCAAGATTGACAAGCTGTTCAATTCTAATGGCCTCAAAGGTTGCTAGGTGGTATGAGTATCAGGAATTCTCTATATGATAAAAAGTTTTGAGTCCCTAATACACATTGGGTCTAAAAAATAAGGTGTTGTAGACCTCCATTTCTCTGACCCAGTTACAATTTGGACCTTTAAGGAACTTCCATGCTCAGCAACCACAGAGTACATACTAACCTCAATAATAGCAGCTTCTCTCACTTCTCCTTAAAGCATCTATACCATTTCCTTCAACTTTTGGATTTTACTTTCCAGGACGATGTTCGTTGTTTCCATTGAACAAAACTTAGCACCATTCCCCGTGAAACCTCCAATGCCACTCTGAGTGTTGTGTGAGACAAATTGATTACTTCCAGGAGATCCATTACCTCTATTTGATTTTCCCATAGACCGTACAGACTTCACATACTTAAATCTATCATTGTTGGGGGCAATACTCTTTGTTCCTAAACTTTCTCTACAATAAGAAATTGCATTATTTTCTTCTAATGCTTGCTTTATGGTATCATCTTGCAAAGAAATATTTACTGGCTCATCATCTGAGCCTTTCCCTTCATCTATTATGCCTAATGTTTTTATGTAATATTCAGATGGTGTAAAGGATCAAGCATTGGTTGGCACAGTGACAATAATAGGCCTTATCTTAAACAACGAGAATTTGCGGTGTGTTCTTTTTCTGTCCAAGTATCTCCTTCCTTTTATATTTTCATATATTTTTTTAAATCTTCACTCTTGTCCTTTATTATTTCTTTCTTGTATCTGTTAGTTTGTACCATTTTGGCTTAATGGCTTATGCATATAATACCATTTTCGCTAATGTATTCATGTGAATATCATTTATAAACTACGCTTATCAGTTATCACAAAACCTCTTAATTTGAATGTTATATAAGCCCCAAAGCCCTTGCATTAGCCTCGGCTTACTCCTCCTAGGAATATATGGTCGGCTTGAGTTGTGTCAATTAAAATTTAACTACAAGTTTAAATTTTGTTTGATGTTTAGTTTATTACTAAAAAAATGTTAATCAATAAAAAAAAAACCTTTCATGTGAAAATTTTATTATAATCTACAAATAACAAGAGAGTTACAAACAAATGCTCTTTCAATGGCAAAATGTATACTGTACTTTGGACTTACCTTGGCTACAGCTTACACACCAAAAAGCCCCAAGTCTTTGTAGTTGGTATTAAAAGCCATCACACTCTCAGCAATTTCACCCACTCTGTTTATAAAACACTTAGACAAATATAACAATGCAATCAAGATAATAATTGTCTGCTTTGTTGATTTATGTACTAATTGTCTGCTTTGTTGATTTGTCTGCATTGACTGAGTTACATTGAAATGATTATGGTATAATGGCTCCCCTTGTCTCCTGTTTGCTGAACCAAAGATATTGCACCATTCAAGTGATATAATTTCATGGAAAATTAAAGAAGTATAATCTGCTTATGTATTGAGTGTGTTAATATTATTAATACTTGTTATAAACTGCAAGTATAATCTGCTTTTTTTTTTAGATAATTGTATTAACTGGCATGTTTAATTATTATTAACTATTTTATGCTTATTTTATTTTTATTTTAATTATTATTATTAACTTGTTTTAAAGCTTAAAAGAACATTATACATGTAATCAGCTAATAGTAAACAACCAATTTACCAAACACTTTTCTGTAATCAGCTAATACAATCAGCTGGTCAAATCAGCTAACATAAACAGCTATTAACTATCAGCTAACCTAATCAGCCAACAACCAACAGCCATTTACCAAACACCCCCTTAGTCTGTGGAGATGATATTGGAGTGTCGAGATTTCTGGAAATCGTTAATGTGTTATAGTTTGAGTCTCTGATTAGTATTAGCGGAATGTTTATACTTTCTCTCTGCTTCGAGCTTTATATAAATGATCAGGCTTTTCTTCTATTGTAGTTTTTTTTGTTTTTTTTTTTCTTTGTAGTATAAATCCTTAGTGTATTTGATGTATGAAAGTTAGCTGTGTTAGTATAAATCCGTAGGTTTACATGATAAAATTGGTTTGCAGAGATGAGAGCTTCTGAGGAGTGCAGCAGTCTGAATCCAGTTGTTTCTTTCTTCAAAATCATCGTCAGCAATGAATTCTTGGAAACTCTGGTATCATTGAATCACCAAATAACTCGTTTTTAGTTAATTTGACTATTTACTTCTGGCTTTTGTTATTTTGTTGTCTAAACAATGTGGTTATGTACTTAACAAACCCATTGTATGTTGTTTCTTGATCAAATGACGAAATATTCTAACACTTCTTCATGCCGCAACTTAATCTCTTGCAGTTTCTGCCTCCTACATTTGTTAAATATGTGTCCCACTTGGTTGGTCAAGAAATATATCTTGAGGACTCTATTGGAGTTAAATCAAAAGCAACTGTATCATATTGTAATGGTACACTGGCTATCAATCAGGGGTGGAGCCAATTCTCGTTGGACCATAATGTTGAAAGGGGAGACTTTGTGGTGTTGCATTTGATTAAGGGACCCGTAGGGCACTTTGTTGTTCACATATATGGCCGAAGTGGTTGTCTGAAAACCAACTTTGATGAATCTTCAGAGAGAAGTAACAAAAGAGCACGGACTATCAGAAGCTTACCTGAACAAGAGGCTGCAGAAATAAATTCGATGAACAAAGAGCGTTCTCCTACTTGTTTTGCAACTATGCCAGGCTTTGGAAACAATCATCACCAGTCGCCCACAATAACACACACTCCAATTATTGATGTAGATAGTGGAAGTAAACAATCCAGTCCACCTGTCATGCATTTTGAAGAGTCATTTTATATGACTGGTCAAGATACTGGATACAATCAAGAGGAAAACAGAATGCATTTATTTGACCTATCAAGTTTTGAAATGCCGGCATTCAAGCATGCTGAAGGAAACAACAACTTTTCAAAAGGTAAAAATGATCATCTTGATCTTGTTCAGCAAGTTGGCCAGTCAGAAAAGGATACTATGTCACTGAATGATCTTATATTCACAACCGAGGGAGAAGCCTACCACTCTCCAGGCATGATTCATATGGATTCCAATGGAACATCTCACTTTGGTAATCTCCAATCTCATTCATTTGCTTAAATATAATGGTTTATGTTCCTTGACTTTGTATGAAATTTTTTAGGTTCTTTTCATATGTAACTGAAGCTTCTCCCCTTTCTTTTTGCAAATGCTATTCAATTTCCATTTATTAACGATTGTTTTTACACCTGAACAGATGAAAAAATGAAACCAAAAGAGAAAGATCTCTTGCAGGTGAGAGCACAAGGTGTGAGTGGTGTGACCCAACCAAGATCTGAAATGCCAGCAAGTAGACCTGCTGAAAGAAAGAGGATTTTAATAGGAGACAGAGAAGCTATAGAACATGTTGAGAGTGAAGTGATTTTTTTAAAGGAAAAAAGTTCCAAAGAAAAGATCCCCTGCACAGGCAGTGCTCAGATGGCCAGAGCAGAATGTGGTGCCAAAGAAAGTATTACACCATGTAAAAATAACAAAGGCCCCTGCACAGGCAGTGCTCAGATGGCCAGACCAGAATGTGGTGCCAAAGAAACTATTACGTCATGTAAGAATAGAAAGACCCCCTGCATAGGCAATGTTCAGATCGACAGAGCAGAATATTGTGGAGCATCTGACGTTGGTAATTTCTATTCGAGTCTTTTCTTTTCATCATTCCATACCAGTTTTTGTTCACTCTTTCTGTATGTTGTTGGAAAGCTTTCCCTCTCACTCCTAACACTAATTAATTCCCATTTGGTAAATGGGGATTTTTTTCAGCTTCCTTAATAGCTAAGGAAACGAGAGTAGTTAAGAGAGAACCAATAGAGGTGGGGAAAGAAGGTATGATTGATGAAGAATGGTAATTGGTATATTTTTTTTGTTGAAGCTATTTTATTTATCGTTCAGTGGCCTCTTCTTTTAGAAGCACACCTTCTTGCATTCTTTCTTGATGTGTTTTTATTTATATTTCATTGCAACCTTAATCCTTTCTACATATTGCATTGACAAGATACAGGAAATGAACTGAACACGAGAAGCAAGTCTTACACCAGGGTCAAAAGTGAGCCCGTTGATTTAACAGATACACCAATACTTGCTGCTCCATCCAATGACTCCTTTCTGGTGATGGTTGATCGTCAGGATTTTCTCGTATGTATCTTGTTGAAATATCAGTCTTTCTATGAATGCTGGACTTGTTCAACTTTGATCAGTTTTCATTTTATTTATGGTCTGCGTATACTGTGACTTTATACTTGCCTTGTTTTATCATCTGAGTTGTTAGAGTTTGCATGACTCTAAACACTGTATTACTCTTAGTAACTTATATCCAAGTCTTGGCCTCTTCCTGTCTTCTGTCTTAGTAGTTCCGTGTTATCACTTTTTATAACCAATGCATTTACAATTCTACTTTTTACATCTCTAGAACATTTTAATGAGTTCTCTTTCCTTTTTTCCTCAATAGGTGACACCGTGTTTTAAGTAACATTCTTTTTTTCTTATCTGGTGTGATCATTTGTTTTATTGCAAACAGGGAAAAGTATGATTTCATTGGAAACACTGCAATAAATTTCTGCAGTCTAAATTTCTTCTTCTGTACAATCCTTTTATTTATTTATTTATTTTTTTTAAAGTACTAACTAGAATATACCCAGGGCCCTGAAACTTTTTTTTTTCCTCTTTCTCTCTTTCTCTCTCTCTCTCTCTCTCTCTCTCTCTCTCTATTGCTTTTGTATTCATAAGTTATAAATTATGTTGAATATATGTATGTAACTGGGTTTCCATAATCATGTGTATATATTCATGATATTTGGATAGTAATATATTACTCTCTTTGTTTAATTGGAGGCTGAACGATCTGATGCAGTTGTGCGTTATCATTTTGTTGCAATATATATATATATTTTTTCTCGTGTTGTGAACCTAATTCCTTTATTTATCCGTGTATGCCCTTGATCCTCTCACACAGGAACTACCAGATTCATGGCCTAAAATAAGAAGCCAAGAAAATAAGATTATATTCCTCAAAGATCCAACTAACAGAGTTTGGCCGACTTTATACCAGAAGAAGAAGCAATTGAGAGTTTTGACAGGTGGATGGAAAGACTTCTGTGTGGCTAACGAGCTTAAACCAGGACATGAATGTGTTTTCCAAGCCAAAGAGTTCCCTCATTACAGTGTTGATATTAGACCGTGACAAAGGAACCAAGCCGCGTGACTCTTTGACCCCACAGGAAATTTTTGGCCAGTGTATGGAATGAGCTTTGCACAGATAATGGGATTTGAAGGTTTTTTTTTTTTGCGCGGTGAATAGCTGACCTGATATTTAGTGTAGGCATTGCATTGCTCACAGGTGCAGAAGCAATGGAAAACTGGAAATGGTTTTTGAGGTGTTTTTGTGCTGCTGCACTATCTTTTTGTCTAGCTTAAGTCTAAATGATGAAGCTCTGTACTCTATGTGGGTTGGGACTTTATCTTTTGCAAAGCTGTGGACAAAACATATATGCTAAAAAGATTCACATATAGTCTTAAATACTTAAATGTTCTTACTATACGAACATTTTACCAAACACTTTTTTGATTTGAGCCGTTACACACCCTCAAATAATAGCCACATATTTTCATCTATATTATTAAAAAACTGCAAATTATATTAATTGTTACAATTAAAATGGCATGCTAGGAGGGTAGAATAATCAATATCACCGAATTATAATAAATATATATAAATTGAAAACTTTGTAGATGAAGAATTATGACTTTTGAGCAATTAAATTGTTTTTTCCTTCTCAATCTTATCACAAATTTCCAGTCTTTGACATTTGTGGAAAAAATTTTGAATTTTCATTTACTATAGCATGCTAGTGGACCATTATACAGATGCATATTTTCAACTATGAATTTTCCTCCCTCATCGGAAAGAAATATTTAGCATCTTAGCAATAACAAAAAGAATAAAGGGAAAATATTATGGCTTTGTACATTTATTTTTATATTAAGGGAATTATATTTTTTTATATTTGTATATTGATATTCAAATACATTAATTTTAGTGGAATCAGCTTTAAAAAAATGTACAATATACATGCGCACACATAATACGTACAAAAATAATGGATAATACTTACTAACGCGTTGTCAATCAAATTCATTGTATAAACGTCCAATTTACTTTTAATGTGTAATTTGTAGGCTATTATATACATGAACGAGTTTACCTAGTGCGCACCCTCGAATATAACAATACGTTTTTCTTGTCACCTAAAAGTAATTAGTGAAGTTTTCAATAAGGAACGTAACTCTACTAGTCAATTACATAACAAAAAAATATATTTATCAATTAATGCCTTGTGAATTTAGATAAATTTTAGAGTTAATACATAATTTAGTCATCGTCTATATTTGTTTTTCTCGATTTAGTTCAAAATGTTTTTTTTTTGTGTGCTTAATTAGGTCATCGATTTTGACGGTTTTACTCAATTAAGTCATATGATAAGACAACTTGGTAATTTACCTCTGTTAATACCCAAATTAGTCTTCAAGTATATTAATTTTATCCAAGTTAATTTTCGACTATAGTAATTTTATTCAATTTAGTCAAAACATATGTATTGGTATTTACCCAATTTACATCTATTAATACCTAATTGTCATAAAAATTGATGACCTAATTAAGCAGAAAAAATCGTTTAAAACTAAATCGAGAAAATTCATTTTGGTCGATGTCTAATTACTATTAACTCATAATAATATGTATAATACCGATCATAAGAATGTCAAATACGAAAAAAAAAAGAGAGTAAAAATATGTATATTTTATAATTTAGACAGAAAAAAAAAAAGAACAAATGGAGTTGAGACTTTGAGTTAATAATAAAAATCGATAGTACGAACACAGATTAAAAAAGCAAAAGAAAAGAAAAGAAAAGAAAAAAAAAAGGAACAAAAGATGAGAAATTACGTGTTCGGGTCGGGTCAGGATTATCTGGAGAAAAGAAATTTATAAAATGAGGTCAGCACTCTGTGTTATCGTGTAATCGAAACCCTCGTCCTCACTTCATCACAGCCTAATCGTGGAAAGCAGCAGAAGGAAGAAGACATTGCAACAGATCTTTTTCCAGGTTCTCCTATTCTATATCCTCCTCTTTCTCTCTCTATATGCATATATTTATGTTTGTATTCTACATTCTGATTAAGATTCGCACTTTTTTAATTTTATAATTACATTTATTCAGAAGGATCAGTAAATCGTTTCTATGAATTCCCATCCTTTTGCGCGAAATTTCAGTGAGCTGCCAATTTGTTTTTGAATTTTGGTGAGTGTCAATCTCGTAATTTGGTGGGAAATTTGAGTCTCTTATCTTTTTCTCCGAGCACAATACCGTCTTAATGTGGCCTTTATTTATGTAAATTGATTGTCTTTTTTGTCTTCTCTGTTTTGTGTATGTTTAGATTATTTATGGTGGTGTCAGTTATGGCACTGCACGACTGACATGCATGTCATGAAGTGAATCCAAATTGGAAATGTTGTGTGATGGCGGCGGTTGATTTGTGTTTGTTGATTTCGAGTATTGGGGAGGTTGATTGGACATAAACCTTGGAACGGGATAGCAGAGCAGTATGGCTCAGCAGCAATCGTCACGGCTCAATCGCCTGCTAACTTTGTTGGACAGTATCCTTTGCTTTTCTTTCCTGCCCTATGTAAATCTATGTATGGCAGAACAGTGAAAAACAAAACTGTTTATTTGGTTTCTCTGTATTTATGTTCAATGAATTTGTGATACTTGAATTGTTTGTGTGTGGTATTCATTTTGTTCTCTGTGTTTTTGAATTTCTGGAAATGAGGTGTCTTTTCTTAACAAAACTAAAGCGGGGTCAACCCAAGCAACAAGATTAACAGCAGCCAAACAGATTGGGGAAATAGCCAAATCACATCCTCAGGACTTGAATTCTTTGTTAAGTAAGGTATGGCTTTATGAATGTTCACTTTTCTAATCATCTTCTTTAAATCTTTATACCATTTCGTCACTTAGCACAACTGTTTGTGGCTGTCTTTTATTTAATACATTTATACGTTTACCTGGCACTATGAATACTCATTTTGTTTTCCGATATACTCTGGACACTATTCAAGATTTTTGTTATCTGACAACATTTTAAAAATGTTCTTTCTTTACCCTTGTACAACATTTTGTTTTAAAAAAACAACAGATATCTCCACTGTAATTTCTAAAATTACTATGATTATCCCAGTTAAACTTTATGGGAAAATAGTCATACTTATTGCACATTATATTTATATTCCTTAATAAATTGAAAATGTGAATGTTTTTCTAATATCTATATGTGGTGGTTTGTGGCCCAGTTTGACTATCTTATGCTTATGGATTATGATTGTGTATAATACATAACCAACTGCAAGTTACTTTGGATTATTGACTGGAGTTACCTAAAAAGTGTTGTACGGTCCACAACCCATGATCTTTGCCAAACCTGTAAAAGTAGCTCATAAGTATATAATTCCCATAGTTAGATAAAATTATTTATGTCAAAAACCACCTGTATGATAGTTGACATTGCAGTTTTGTTATGATAATACTAGCACTGGAAATTTCAATTTCCCCCTTTTTATGGTATGTTTTGGTGAAATGGATAGTGGAAGTGACCAATAGAATTGGAAAACAAGATGAAGTGTATAGTAGGTATTTCCTTTCTTTGTTGCCATCATGCATTAGTTTTTTCTCTCATTTTTTCCTTACTAATCTAGTTGTAAGTATTCCATTCATTAGATGCATTACTCTTGTTTTGTTTTTGAATGGATCTTTTAGAATATGAATAGGGGTCTTAAAGATAATAGATTAACAAATCGTACTTTCCTCTTTCAACTATTAGGGCTTTGTGGAATGGTGTCCATCTGGGATAGAAGCTTCTTGTTAATAAGAGGTAGTCATGTGGTGAATGGGAAAACATAGAAGTTGCTAACTTGAAATCCAATTAGAAAAGTTTTAAAAGGTAAAAATCAATATTAATTTCAATGTTTAATTTTACATTTTTAAATAAAGTAAATAAATACTATGGAGTAATATGATGATTTCTAAACATAAAAAAATTGGATGACAAGTGAGCATATGTACTTGGGATATAGTTACAGTAGCAAATATGGAAACTAAGTGAGAGTAGTTAAGATGGCCTGGGCATATATATGATGGCCTAATGCCTGCTTGAGATAAAAGGAGTGATGAATTAATTATTCATGGCAATTGTTGAGGAAGTAGAACAGTGCTGGTACATCTTATGTGGGATAGAGCCACTTTTTAGGCATCTATTTATAGATTAAAGCTGCCTAAACCTTTACTACACATTTGGTTCATGGAATGAGTTTTGGAGGAATAGGAAATTAGGAATACTATTCCATAGGGAATGGAATAGGAATTCTATTCAGTTGTTTGCTTCGTGAACGGAATAGAGTTTAGAACTTGTATTATTGTGCTTGGTTGGATTAAGGAATAGAAAAGCATTCAAAAAACAAAAGTACACTCGACACTGATAAAATTTATGTATGCACATAATAATAATAATGATAATAATAATAATAATAATAATAATATTATTATTATTATTATTATTATTATTATTATTATAGAATACATTTATAATACTTAACAAAAATAGGTAAGGAAAAATTAGGTAATGTAAAAAAAAGCTATTCCTGAGAAATGGAAGGGACCTATTTCTGAGAATGCTATTCCATGAACCAAATATGCTGTTATAAACCGCCGCTTTTGTGCTTGCGAAGGGATTTGCCTGTTTTATAATTTTTTGAGGTAATAAATTATTTTAAATCTTTTTTTTTTTTCACCAGAGGAACAATAAATTGTATTCCTTTTGTTCTCTTATTTATTTTAAAGATTTCGTGTTCTCTAAAAATTTTTAGTGTGAAAAGAAATAAAGACAATTTTTTTGTTTCTTGATTATGAGTATTACTCAACCTGATTGGATAAAGAGAGTTATTTCTACTGACCTCTACATTGGGATAAGGCTTAGTTGAGTCCAGTTGAGGGTTGATATAACCCTTTTTAAGATATGAAGTGCTTACTTAATAATGTGTATTTGGAGCAATATCTTTGAATGATATAATCCAATTAGAATTTGATTGTAGGTTTCGCAATATCTACGAAGCAAAAAGTGGGACACCAGGGTTGCTGCTGCTCATGCCATTGGGGCAATTGCAGAGAATGTAAAGCATACATCTCTGACTGATTTATGTGATTCTGTTGAGAAGAAAATGATAGAATCTGGGGTTTCTGGTTCTGTTGAAGATTTAGTAGCATGGGATAAATGTAATCCTAAACTTGCAGGAAGCACTTCATTTGGAAGGTTAATGCCCTGTACTCTGCAAAGTTCTTAATCTTGTCTCAGAACATATTTCTTATGTGTCCTGCCATTATCTTCCTAATCCCTATTAAAAATGTTGCTCATTTGTATAGCTTGTTATTGAATTTGAATTGCTGTAACATTTCACTCACTGTTTAATTACAATTTTATTGTGTCAGCTTTGATTTAAACAAAGTACTGGAGTTCGGTGCTCTATTGGCATCTGGGGGACAGGTAACATAAATTCTCATGACAACTGTTCTGAAATTTTCATGCTCTTAAGGTAACAATATCCTTAATTGAAAGAACAAACACGAGAGGGAGGTAATCAATTTCTCAATTGAATTCCTGATATCCCTCTCTCCCTTCTATTTTTATCCCGTAGGTAGAGGCTGTAATGTAAATAGTTGAGGTAATCTAGTAAAGAGACCAATATAGGAAATAATGAAATATATTTGCCATTTTAGTTGCATATAGGTCAATAATAACATAGACATATTGCATACGAACTACATTAAAATTACTATGACATATCCCATGCAACACATGAATGATCATTATCCATGAAACTTATTGATTCTTTTATGAAATTAGTGTTCAATGGGGAAAAAAGATGGAGTTTTTTTTTTTTTTTTTTTTTTTTCTTGAATAATAAATGAATTTGATATATAGTTTAAACAATATTCATGAATTTGATAGATGCACTAATCACTGAATGTTCTTATTTTTAGCCCTTTCTAAAAGGTATGTCTGTGGGGTCAATATATATCAACCATGGAGTGTGAGAGAAGTGCTTTAAAGTTCATGTATATCTTAAAGCAGAATTTTCTCCATTCTATATTCATGTGTCATGAATGCATTCATTGTTTTTATTTTAGGAGTATGATCTTCCAGCTGACAACAGCAAGAACCCAAAGGAGAGATTGGCTCGACAGAAACAAAATCTACGACGCCGATTGGGTAAGTCAGCATGGATTTGTAGTTTATGCTTCACAAATAAGCTCACTCTGAGTCATTGTGTTTCTTGGAAACTCCACTTTGGGCTGTGTATACATTGATGTTGCCAGTTTAACCTTAAATTTTTGACATAGTACCTCTTTTAAATCTTGATAATGATATGAAGTATACATCCAATTAACCTAGCCTGCACCTGCCATGGATGTGTATGAAGTGTTCAGCTAGACTAAGTGAAGCAGTGCTCACTGCTTTAAGCCATTTCCAAGTGCATTAACATTATCTCTTTATGTAGGTTTCTTAACATTTTTTTGTTTCCATTTCTTTATGAAAAGTTATTTTTGAACAATCTTAGTTGGGACTTCTATTCAGAATCTTTGATGTGTATCTGATGTTGGTATTTTTCCATTTGAAGGATATGATGGTTTAGATGAACTGAAAAAGGAGGTATTAATATTATAGAGAAACCAATGGAAAGATATCTTGGGGGGAAAACAGGGGATTCAGTAGTATGTGATAATCAACTAAAGAAATGAAATATGCGTTATAAGCATGCTCATCTTTAATATAGTGGCTTTTGCATTGATAACAAATGTGCCTGTTCAGTATTTGCCTAACATCATAGTTGTTCATTACTTCATTTCACCATTTAGTTGGTATTGAGGTACTGAAAATTGAAATATAAATTGCAAACTAACTGCCATCATTCTTGTATACAGGGCTAGATGTGTGTGAGCAGTTCATGGATGTCAATGAAATGATAAGAGATGAGGACCTGGTGATGCAGAGAGTTAATTCCCCAGTTACTAGTGTTTCTTCTCATTATTATTCACCAAGGCCCCAAGGTAATATAAGGCACTTTGTTGCAAACATGGTACCAAGTGCCAAATCTCGGCGGCCAAGTGCCAGGGAACTAAATCTATTAAAGAGAAAGGCAAAAGTTAGTTCAAAAGACCAGACAAAAGGGTGGTCCAAGGATGGAGAACCAGATGCTCCCCAACCACAAGATATGACTTCACCGAGGGGCATCCAATCTGATGCATCGGGCTCTAATAAGGTCAGCAGAATGTTATTACCAAACCCAGTTGTCAATTATTAAAAAAGAGGAGTTACAGATAGTGCATGCATTTGTATGGGGTCCAACTTATTGAACTAAAAAAAAAGAGAAGAAAAAGAAACAAAATATTATTGTTAAACATGGTGCTTAACCACTATTTATGTTTATTTACATATGCTTGTGCCCACTTGTGTGTATGTATAGAGATACACACGCCAACACGGATTCAACTCCCCTGCTTGCATACATACTAACACACTCAGACACTCTGTATTAGTCTACGCTAACCATGAATGCTACAAGTGATCCATTGTAGGGTATAATGCAAGGTGGACTCAACTATTTCTGAGTATTGTGCATAACTCCCTATTGAAATCAATCTTCTTCTTTTTTTTTTTTTGTAATTTTGTGTTAATTGAGTTATTCTGCTGATTCTCGTGTTCCCTATATCTTTTGTATGGTCATTGTATCTAAACACTTGCATATACTGAATTTCTATTTGAGACTGCCTCCGTCAGTATCAATTATGTTGTTTTATGTCTTTTTTTTGGACGCATGAAGTTTGTACTGAATTTATTTCTTCTACATTTGCCGGACCAACCTCAAGTATCACTCAGAAACATGTTTCAATGCAGATGCATCTGGATACTGTGTCTGATGAAGATGGTCTAGAGAGTGATGCAGATGGGTGTTGGCCCTTTCAAAGTTTTGTTGAACAACTCATGGTTGATATGTTTGATCCTTGTAAGCAGCTATTTAATGCTATCACATGTAGGATTTTTATGATTTTTTTCTTGTGAGATAAGAACAAGAACTCATTATTATTAATTTTGTTTTTGTTTTGTTTGTGTGTGTGTGTGCTTTTTTTTTTAAACAGTATGGGAGATTCGTCATGGCAGTGTCATGGCATTAAGAGAGATATTAACCCATCAAGGTGCAAATGCTGGAGCTATTATGCCTGATCGCAGCCGTGATGTTGGATTAGGCTCTATTTTAAAAGACAGGGTTGTTGAAAAGCAGGAAAGTGTAATTGATTTGAATATACAAGTTCCACTTGATGAGTCTGAGCCAGCTTTTAAGAAGCCTAAGATTGAAGATGCATCACCTCTTGTGATGGATACAATTCCTTCTGCTAGCATGGTTGGTAACATTGACAATATTCAAGTGAAAGTCGAAGATGTTGGATTGAATTTGCCAGTAAGGCAGGAAAATGGTGAAGTTAATGTTGGCTCTGTGAAGATGGAGATTCAGTCTAATTCCAATAGTGAAAGTTCTTTCAATAATTATATGGTGGAGGCAAAGAGCTCCTGTGAGGACAATATTTCCTTAGAAAAGATGGATCTACCAAGAAATCTTCCAGAAAATTGTGAGCTGATGAACTTGGTTAAATTGGCTAGGCATTCTTGGCTTAAAAATTCTGAATTTCTTCAAGACTGTGCAATTCGTTTCTTGTGTATATTGTCACTGGACCGGTATGAAATTTTCCATCCTTGAGTTGAGTTTGAACTTTAACCTTCTCTCTTAGTGTTCATTCAATCATCCATTCACAATAATGGGAAGGAGCTTCACTAACAAAATAAAGAGAGATTAATTGCAAGTATTTGTGGGGGTGAGCAATCTTCTGTTGGTTTGCTGGGCTTGTATGACTATTTTTTACTACGTAAATTTCTTTTTATTGCGTATCATAAACCTTTAGGTTCCCTGAATTATCTCATTATGAAGGTGATAGTTTTTGAATATATACTTTTTGGTGCAAAATTTCAACCTCTGAAGGAGGTACAGTTACTCAGAATGGAAGCAGGAGCAAAATGATAAAGAGCATCTGGAGTAACTCAAAAGATAATTTACATTAGAGGGGAAAAGCTGTTGTACTTGAGGAACACTATGAAATTGCATTTAGGGACCCATTTATCAATCCTACAACTTTTCTAGAAGTGATTTATTACTGATGGTAGAAAGAGTGGCTTTATATAAATCTTGTAGGTAATAATAACTAAGTAAAAATTGAGCTTTCTCATGAAACAAAGTAACAAACAGTAAGTGGATGATGTAAGTGACAAGAAATGCCATTTGACTTCTGAATTAATTTCATTCATAAGCTCCTTGTTGATGTTGAAACTGTCCAAAAATTGCTGTATTTTCATCCAGAAATGAAAAGTTCCATTTTGTGGAGCTTGCATAGGGGGCCTAAAAGTTTTATCACTGATGCTTTAGTGATTTCATATAGCTTGCTTACCTCTCTTTTTTCCTCTTGTTGATTCATCCACTGCAGTTTTGGGGACTATGTTTCTGATCAAGTTGTTGCACCTGTTCGAGAAACATGTGCTCAAGCATTAGGTGCTGTGCTTAAGTACATGCATCCTACTTTAGTGTACGAGACACTAAGTATCTTGCTGCAAATGCAGGTAAATATGAAATGAGCTTTGTTTTATTATAAAAGAATACGGATTGTAAATTTGCTTAGACTATGATATGAATTGATAAGTAAATAATGATATGATTGCTCAGAATAAGTTCTTGTTCTCACATTTATTTTAATAAGCTCTTTTGCGTTCTTTTCAGCATAGACCGGAGTGGGAGATTCGTCATGGTAGCCTCTTGGGGATCAAGTATCTAGTTGCCGTGCGTAAGGTATCTTTACCCTGTCACATATTGTCCTTCTGATAAAAATATGTCTGAGTATCAACTGCCTTTGTGCCTCATTATGCTCCCTGGCTTATTGGATTGTAGCTGGTTCTTGTTATTGGAGTATGTCAATTGTTGATTTGAAATTTAAAATGTTGCATGCCTAGATTCAATTTTCATTCTTTTGTAGCTACTACAGTTTTCTATTGATATTTGACTGTTGTCTGTACTGACTTTCTGACAAGGGCCTTAAGAAGATGTACTTGTCTTTGGATAGATTCTTAGTGAGAATGGATTTACATATTTCTACAACATGGATTGGCTCTTAGAACTCTTGTGCCCTGCATTTTCTAGGAGCCTTCAAATAATTACTTAATAGTGTATTAGTGTGGACTATTAGCAAAACGATGATTCATACATTTTGTTGACCCTTTTAATTTATACTCTCTTAACTTATGAAAGTGTGTGTGTGTGTGTGTGTGTGTGTATTCCTTCTCTGATTTCCATTTTTTGCTTCTTATTTGATGTAATACGTAGTATTTCAAATTTTAATCTTCGAATTCCACTTTAATTGATTGTCTGATTCTTCCCTTGACACCAGGAAATGCTTCATGATTTGCTTTGCTATGTTCTCCCAGCATGTAAAAGTGGGCTTGAGGATGCTGACGATGATGTTCGAGCAGTGTCTGCAGATGCTCTAATACCAACTGCAGCTGATATTGTTTCATTAAAAAGTGAAATATTGCATGCTATTGTTATGCTGCTCTGGGATATTTTACTTGACCTAGATGATTTAAGCCCATCTACTAGCAGGTGTGTGTATGTTTTTAAGCAAGCCATTTCTTATTTATAAAAAAATTAAATTGTCATGAATCTTGTGGTATTATTTATTTTCAACCTAATCACTCAGACAAATATTTAGCTTTATGGCATTTGGTGATGAACTGATAATTTTCTCTTATAGCTCTTCAGTATACAGTTTTCAACCACAAATTTACTCCATAGTTGTTGATGTTGTTTTCTTCGGTGCCCTTTGTTTGCGTGGGTGTGCCTTTTTAATATACTTAGACTTATTGTTGAAACTAGAATGCCTTAATAGAAGGTGGACGGTGGACCTATCTGGAAACTGAATAATAATAGAATCTGGAATGCCTTAATAGTATGATACAAGTAAGGCTAATAACAAATAGAAATCTATTTGTGTTGCCATCCTTAAAACATAACATTTATTAGCCTTGTATCATACTATTAAAATTGATATAAATTAGTTCTTGTACTCTTTCCTACAGTTCTAATATTTTTGATTCTTCTGTCATTTGATTTTGTTCTCCTTACTCGGCAAATTTTGACTCAGCTTGAATAAATGGATTTTATCCTTGTTGCAAAAAGTTGGCTTTGAAGGTTGAATTGTCAAAAGCTCTATTGCTCTATGTTGAAAAGTGGCAAATAGATGGTGAAAAAAAAAATGGACATTGTCTAGCATAGCTTGAGTGAAGCATTCAATGAATTGCAATGTCCTCAGCTTTCTCTTTTGCTTATTTCTGGGATCTAAAAATTTTCTAAGCATAACCATTGGTGAAATATTATTTTTATGTTCTCTATGGAGTATTTTATCCTTCTTGAGTACCATTTTGCCCTTTTTTCTGTTCTACCTTAATAAGAGCTGTGGGCTAATACAAATTTCTGATGTGATATTTATAACAGTTTAATCTGAATGAGTGGAACTTATTTTTCTAATCCCTCTGGAATTGCAGTGTAATGAATTTATTGGCGGAAATTTATTCTCAAGAGCGGATGATTCCAAATGGCTATGGGAACCTGCCATCATTGGAGAAACAAGATCTCAATCTGAATGAAGTTGTTTATCAAAATGACATTGGAGAAGGGTTAAGTTCTTTAGAGAATCCCCATATGCTGTCAACTCTGGCACCAAGATTGTGGCCATTTATGAGACATAGTATCACATCTGTCCGTTATGCAGCCATCCGCACTTTGGTAGACCCTTTCTCAATTGAAGTGTCTTTTATGATGTGCATATACTAGTTCCTTTCATATCTGTCTCTCACGCACACATATTCTGTTGATTTTTTAAACCATCTTTGTTTACCAATATTTACATAATACGTTCTTTTAGTTCAATTGCTCTATATGCTGGCCAAAATTGAATATTAGTTGTAACAATCTATATTTTTGGGCAGGAGCGTTTGCTAGAAGCTGGGCGCAAGAGGAGCTTATGTGAAGCTTCTGGCTCTTTCTGGCCTTCATTTATTCTGGGTGATACCCTCCGGATTGTTTTTCAGAACTTACTGCTTGAATCGAATGAAGAGATTTTGCAGTGCTCGGGTAGAGTTTGGAGGCTTCTTCTCCAGGTTGCTATTCGATGAATGCATAATACTAGATATTCTAAATCACCTCTTGCCATAATATGCTTATGTTTTAGTGTTCTTCTTTAACAAAAGCTTACTATTCATGTGTTTGCTTTATGCACTCTATACCTCATTTTATCTCTGGTGAGCATATTCCTTGTATGGAAAGTCTCATCAAATTTTCATGTCAAGCCATGCCTTTCCACTCGTTCTGACTATTTCTTAGATGTACTTTCTAGTGTTCATGAATTTCTCAATTCCAATCCATTTCAGTGCCCAGTGAATGACTTGACGGATGCTGCAAAGGCATATTTTTCTTTTTGGATAGAATTATCAACTACTCCTTATGGCTCACCTCTGGATACTACAAAAATGTTTTGGCCAGTGGCCCTTCCTCGTAAAAGTCACTTTAAAGCAGCTGCGAAGATGAGAGCTGTGAAGCCTGAAGGTGACCCCTACAAAAACATTTGCTTTGGTTCAGCAGAAGGTACTAGTTTACAGGAGAAAAATGGGGACAGTTCCACCCACATTGGAAAGATAATTGTCGGTGGTGATGTGGACATATCAGTTACCCAAACACGTGTTGTTACTGCCACGGCATTGGGTGTTTTAGCTTCTAAGTTGGATGATTCTTCTCTTCAGTATGTTGTTGACCCGTTATGGAATGCACTTGCCTCTTTCTCTGGCGTTCAAAGACAGGTATAGGTCATATATTCTTATTGAAGTGCTTTCTATAAAAATGTCTATGACTATCAATCTGTTTTGTGCTAATTACAGGTATCTTCAATGCTGTTAGTTTCATGGTTCAAAGAGTTGAAATTCAAGGACATATCAAAGTCCGAGGGAGTTATTACCTGCATTTCAAGTAATTTTGGGGAAAGGTTGTTAGATTTGTTAGCTTGCACAAACCCTGCATTTCCATCAAAAGATTCAGCTCTTCCATATGCTGAACTTTCTAGGACATATGAGAAAATGCGCAATGAGGCTCGTCAGCTGTACCATGGTACCGAGGCATCTGGAATGTTTAAAGATATATTGTCATCCTCTAAGCTTGACCTGGAAAGTTTGAGTGCAGATGATGCAGTGAATTTTGCATCTAAACTTTCCTTCTTAAATAATGTTACCACTGGGGAAGAGTCTGCAGGACGGAATATTTTTGATGAATTAGAGTCGCTGAAACAAAGAGTTTTGACAACTGCTGGATATTTGAAGTGTGTTCAGGTATGTTTTAGGTTTCATCTGCCAATGTTCCTTATGTGAATGAATAAGGGAAGTGTTTAACCCCTTTATAAACTGTTTTTTGATTAGTTTAGGAAGTTATTCCTTTACTGCTAGAATGTTCATTTTGGTAGATTAGACCTTGTTTTGATAAATTAATAGCTTACAATTATGATCTCTAATTTTGTATATCTTGTCCTTCCCTTCCTTCGCCTGACTTGGGGGTTTGGGGGGAGGTGGCGGGATTTTTAACAATTGCAGAATAATTTGCATGTTACTGTCTCAGCTTTGCTAGCCGCTGCTGTTGTTTGGATGTCTAACCTTCCGGCTAAACTCAACCCAATTATTTTACCTTTAATGGCATCTATCAAAAGAGAACAGGTAATATTTTCAAGTAAAACCATTCTATTGAGAAACAGTTCGATTTAATGTGGATTTGTATTTTATTAATATTATAGGAGGAAATACTACAAAGTAAGGCAGCTGAAGCTCTGGCAGAGCTCATCTATTGTTGTATGGGCCGTAAACCTGGACCTAATGATAAGTTAATCAAGAACCTTTGTAGTTTGACATGCATGGATCCTTGTGAGACCCCTCAAGCTGGAGTTCTGAATTCTATTGAAAAAATTGAAGAGCAAGGTCTTCTGTCCTTCAGAAGCAGTAATAACAGGCAGAAATCAAAAGTTCATATGCTTTCCCCTGGTGATGATCGATCAAAGGTTGAGGGCTTCATTAGCAGACGAGGAGCTGAGCTTGCTTTGAAATGTTTATGTGAGAAATTTGGTGGTTCGTTGTTTGACAAGCTTCCTAAGCTTTGGGATTGCCTGGTAGAAGTCTTAAAGCCTGGAAATGTTGAGGGTTTGAACCCAGAAGATGAGAAACTTATATCTGAAGCTATAGATTCTGTAACTGATCCTCAAATTTTGATAAATAATATTCAGGTAAATGGACTTCACCTTAATTATTTACTACATGTTTCTTCTGATAAAATTAAAATTACCGAAGTACTATAATTTCAATCCTTGAATCAAAGAGCGACCTCGTATAATTATGTAGATCTAATATTATACACATGATTTATTTATATTCAACATTTCCCCAATGTTACGAATTTTTCTGCTCCAAGACCATTGAAACTATAACCAGAAATGGAAAAGCTGGGGTCTGAAACCTATGCTCTAGTTTGTTGTATGGAGCCAGAAGGGCCCCCCAGTAATATTCGGATACCAAAAGAACTGAAGAATTGTCATGCGAGATATACTTCAATGGAATCGAAAACCCCTTAGTAACATTGCTTTTAGATGCCAAAATATATAAAGAATTTTCTTGTGCACTTAGTTTCTGTGTAGGCAATAGAAGTATCATGCATACTTAGGTATAAGGCAGAAAAACTGTACCATATGCAGATTGAATTGGAGATTGGTATTGCAGTTCGCATTTTACTGTTACCTCCAGGTTTATAAAATTATGCTATTTTGGATCTTTGATAAATTATATCCATTTCTTGTGCTCTACTACAAACAAATTCTTGTATTTTCTTCAACATTTCATCTCTTTTTTTAGCTTGGCCTTTCTTTTTACTGGCAGGTGGTCCGTTCCATTGCTCCTTTATTGGATGAGACATTGAGATCGAAACTTCTCACACTCCTTCCATGTATCTTTAGATGTGTTTGCCATCCTCATGTGGCTGTGAGATTAGCTGCATCTAGATGTATCACAACGTTGGCCAAATCTATGGCAGTGAATGTGATGAGTGCAGTAGTTGAAAATGTCGTCCCTATGTTAGGAGATATGACCTCAGTTCATTCTAGACAAGGGGCTGGCATGCTTGTCAACTTGCTAGTTCAGGGACTTGGTGTGGAGCTGGTTCCTTATGCTCCTCTTTTAGTAGTTCCTCTTTTGAGATGCATGAGTGATTCTGATCATTCTGTGAGACAGAGTGTAACACATAGTTTTGCCACACTTGTACCTTTGCTTCCATTAGCACGTGGTGTTTCTCCCCCTGCTGGCCTCAGTGACCGTTTATCCAGGAATCAAGAAGATGTAAAATTTTTGGAGCAACTGGTTGACAACTCACACATTGATGATTACAAGCTCTCAACTCAACTGAAAGTGACTCTTCGAAGGTAATTTTGTTGTAAATTCTCATTTTAGAAGCTTGCTTCCATATACTGCTCTTATGTTCTGACTAATGATTACTTTCTTATCATTTCAGGTATCAACAGGAAGGTATTAACTGGTTAGCATTTTTGAAGAGATTTAATCTCCATGGCATCTTATGTGATGACATGGGGCTTGGCAAGACCCTTCAGTCATCAGCCATTGTGGCATCTGATATTGCAGAGCATGTTGCTGCAAATACTGCTGAGAATCTCCCACCATCGCTTATAATATGTCCATCGACTCTTGTTGGTCACTGGGAATATGAGATAGAGAAGTTTATTGATGCTTCTCTAGTAACTACCCTCCAATATGTTGGTTCTGCTCAAGAGCGCACATCTCTCCGGTCTCAGTTTAATAGATATAGTGTTATTGTTACATCATATGATGTTGTCCGCAAAGATGTTGACTCTCTTAGACAAGTCTTTTGGAACTACTGTATTCTAGATGAGGGACATATCATAAAGAATGCGAAGTCAAAAGTCACTCTTGCTGTGAAACAATTGAAGGCACAGCACCGTCTCATATTGAGTGGTACTCCAATCCAGGTTTGTTGTCAATGTGAATTTCAGTTGGCATTTAAAATGAATTCTAAGTTTCCATGACAAATACTTCTGAATATTGCAGAACAATGTACTGGATTTGTGGTCTCTTTTTGACTTCCTCATGCCAGGATTCCTGGGAACAGAGAGACAAGTAAGAATCTTATATTTGCTTACCACTTGTACTCCCTGACTATCAATTGTTATTTGCAAAATTTTTGTTTAATTGTGTTTTCTTCTTCCTGCTCTTCTCATGTGTGTATATACATCATGAGTAGATGTTGGTGATGATGAAGTTGGAGAAGTTTGAATAATGAACGTTAATTAATTCTGTTCCATATTAATTATTTGACTCGTGTGGCTTGAACTTTGTAACTTAGAACCTTTGCTGACTAATTCGTACTATAATTCTATCCTGTAACATTCCTCCCCCCTCTTCCCCCTTGTTTGGTAAGCTTGTCTCTATGCCATTTCTGACACCAAGTTTATTGATATAACAGTTCCATGCTTCCTATGGAAAACCACTGATAGCTGCCAGGGATCCCAAATGTTCAGCCAAGGATGCTGAAGCAGGAGCACTTGCAATGGAAGCATTGCATAAGCAGGTGGGTTTAATTCACTTGTGTCTGGATTAATTTCATGGCTGTAGAGGTTCTCTCTAAAAGATCTCTTTACAGGTGATGCCTTTCCTTCTTCGGCGAACAAAGGAAGAAGTTTTATCCGATTTGCCAGAGAAGATTATCCAAGACAGATACTGTGACTTGAGTCCTGTTCAGCTAAAACTTTATGAACAGTTTTCTGGTTCAGATGTTAAGCAAGAAATCTCCAGCATGGTGAAGGTCAATGAATCTGATACTGGACAAGGAAGTGAAGCACCCAAAGCATCTACTCATGTTTTCCAGGTAAGGCCGTAAGGGAGAGTAGTCTTCTGTACCTCAATTTTTCAGTTGCCTGATATCTGTCGTGTTGATGTTTCAGGCACTCCAGTATTTGTTAAAACTTTGTAGTCATCCTCTTTTAGTGCTTGGCGAAAAAATTTCAGAATCTGTCTCATCAGTTCTATCAGCGTTTCTTCCTAATGGTTCCAATATTGTCTCCGAACTTCATAAACCTCATCACTCTCCTAAACTGGTTGCGCTCCAGGAGATTCTTGAAGAGTGTGGAATTGGAATTGATGCTTCAGGTTCAGACAGCCCTGTTAATGTTGGGCAGCATAGAGTATTGATATTTGCACAGCATAAAGTAACTCTTCCCACTTTCTAATCAGATTTAATGGAATAAAAGTTTCCCTCAATCATGGTATTTGACTGTGCTCTGCAATGCAGGCTTTTCTGGACATCATTGAGAAGGATTTGTTTCATTCTCAGATGAAGAAGTAAGATTTCTGCTTTTATTTATTTATTTTATTATTATTTTTAATTTTATGAACTAAAATTCTTGAATTCTCCATCTTTTTCAAACCACTGAGAACCAAGAAAGTTTCCATGATTATTTGCACATACATGATTAATGATTTTCTATGAATTCCTGATCTGAGACACAATTGTAATAGTTTTCTGTTGTCAGTTTCTTGGTGCAATTGTAAGATCTAATTCTTGTTGAAGTATTACCCCCCTTTTTTTGGATAAGTAAATTTATCATTCCCGAGGAAGTACCACCCATAATACACAAATACTGAAGGGATTAGAGAAACCAAAACAAAGATCTGTACTTCCAATTCGTCTCTCCATTTTCTAAATGCGCCTTTTATTTTTGTACCAGTGTCACATATTTGCGGTTGGATGGATCGGTTGAACCAGACAAACGCTTTGAAATTGTGAAAGCCTTCAATTCTGACCCTACAATTGATGTCTTACTCCTTACGACTCATGGTAAGTGCATATATTACATGTTTGCCATGAAGTATAGCAGCATGTGATTCTTTAAAACTTATTAGTGTGAAACTTATTGCAGTTGGTGGGCTTGGTTTGAACCTGACATCGGCTGATACTCTTGTATTTATGGAGCATGACTGGAATCCAATGCGTGATCATCAGGTATAAACAAATGACCTGTATGTATATCTTTTAGGCTTTTATCTGAACATGATCCAGCACCTAGGCAGTGAACGGCAAAGTCTAAACTACCTTTGTCAAGAAAAAAAAAATTGTCCTCATAGATGTCTGTGCACTGGCATTGCTTTGCCGACTGATTTTGATGATTGTGTCCTCTCTTTTCCAGGCAATGGACAGAGCTCACAGGTTGGGCCAGAAAAAAGTCGTCCATGTCCATCGTCTCATAATGCGAGGAACCTTGGAAGAGAAAGTAATGAGCCTCCAGAGGTTCAAAGTGTCTGTTGCTAATGCTGTGATTAATTCAGAGAATGCTAGTTTGAAGACCATGAATACAGACCAGCTGCTTGATCTCTTTACACCAGCAGATGGCAAAAAGGTTTGCACTTCATTGAAATTTCAGTTGTATCTGTTCCATCAGACCCGTATTTCTTCACCATTCACACTAGTTTTCTATCTGTGTTCAGGCTCCAAATGTATCCCAGAGTAGTGATGACAAATTTGAAGGGGACCCAAAATTGACACGCGGTGGGAAGGGATTAAAAGCCATTCTTGGAGGATTGGAAGAACTTTGGGATCAATCACAGTACAGTGAAGAGTATAACCTGAGTCACTTTTTAGCCAAGCTAAATGGTTGAATCCGACTAGCCCAGCCCCGCTCTGCGTATATGTTTTTTATTGGCAGTATGCGAGAGCCAACAAGGTACACTACTGTCTTCTGTGGCTAATTTGGAGATAAGCACTGATTTTTATCTTCATTCATGCCTTGTACAAAGTGTATATTCCTGGAGTCATGGCCAAAAATTTTGAAGATTAGTGCTTAGTAGTTTGTTTCTTTAAATTTTTTTCCTTCTCGACATGCAATCAATCAATCAAATTTTGAGGCTGCTAACTTAGACATGTCCATGATTTGGAGAGCACTTTGTGGTTTAGTTGGAGCAGGCAGACACATAGGGGAGGGAATTTTTGTAAATTTTTTGAATTCTATCTTGTATATACATTGAGGAGTTTAATTTTATTTGTTTAAAAAAAAGAAGGGAAAAAAATTGTCTTGATATGAAGCTTGCTGAAACGATTTGTTTTTGTTGCCTTGTATCTTCCAAATTCTAGTTGAATTTATGCCTTGTTACACTTTCAAATTCGTTCTCCCAACTCTCAATGTTGGGTGTTTTGATTTTATCATCTAAGATTCTAAGAGATTTTTGAGTGTACTCTTTAATTAATTTTTTTTTGTCAAGTTTAGTTTAGTTTTTTCTTTAAGGAAAATGTAAAATATAATTAAATCTAAGAGCATAAAATGAGATTGGGTATGAGTATATTAAAAACATATAAGAAAAATGGTCAAAGTAAGATGTATACTTGAATTTGATCAAGAAAATTGAGGTAATATGAGTGAAGAGAATATAAACTTTTAAACTTAGATGTTACTCCGTAATATATAACATACTAAATGGGAAAAACATTCTCAAGTATGTGCCGTAAATAGAAAATATGATTTTTTCTATTGCTTATCCAAGCATAGAATGTGTTCTCAAATCAGCATTATATTATTGAAGGCGCCAATAAAATGCTTTCCAATTTACTACTGTAAAAATGTAAAATATATTTTGGTGGAAATGCATAGTAGATGACTAGATGGGCGGTGATAGTCCTTGGCAGTTAGAATAGAACTCTGTTGGCATTGAATTGATAATGATATTGCTGGGGTAAATATTAATGGCAAATTATACTATAGACTAAGGTCTATCTTTGTGTATGGCAAAAGTATTCAAACCATGTATATATATCTGAATTTTGTAATACATTTTCCATCTTGTTGATAATAATAAGTACAATATATACTTTTTCTTTATTGTATTTGGTGCCATCAGTATTACTGATACTAATAGTATCCAACAAGGACAACAAACTTAGAGGAGAGGCAATGGGGATTGTTGTCCATAATATATATGGAAGCTATTAAAGACTAAGACTACATTGTGGTCTAGTGCCACCCGGTTGCACCCCTATGTGGAAGTGAGTGGGTTTGAACCTCAGTGGAGGCGCTACTGTGCTGCAGTAAGTTGAGAATGTTTTTTCATATGAGAGTGATTCAGATTCCTGGTCTTTCTTAAGAGAAATGCTAATGATGACCGATGGGATAATGATTGAGTGTAAATATAAAACCAGTTAGATAATGTTCCCTAAATCAAAGATGTGATAATTTAATTTTAAATGTTATATATGGAAAAAATAATTACATTGAACACTTAAGTATATCTCTTTATAAGTTTATAGAAAAGATAACTTAAAACATTCAATTGAAAGATTTGAAGGTGAGTGAAATTCAAAATTTTAATATATTACCTAGCCTACTTCAAATATAGAAGAGTGTAGGCTAAATACTAGTACATATTAAGGCCAATATAGATAAATATTAAGCTTCTTTGATATCCTAGTCCAGGAGGGCCAGCACCGTATATGACAACATATACTACGTAAATAATTAAATAGCGTTTGTAGAGCATTGCCCAAAAACAGAATAGACAAATACCCGAAGTGGCGTCGCCCGGACTCGAACCGGAGACCTTCAGTGTGTTAGACTGACGTGATAACCAACTACACCACGACACCAATGTTAAGAAGTTTCCAAATATAATCTTTCACTTCAAACCATGTATATATCTAGCTCTGCTATAACATTTTTAATTTTTTATCATGTTGATAATATTAGATACAATGTATACTCTTTGTTTTTTTGTTCTTTTTTTATTTATTTTATATTTTTTTTATCATGTTAATAATATTAGATACAATGTATACTCTTTGTTTTTTGTTCTTTTTTTTTTTTTTTTATATATATATATATATATATATATATAGTATTTAATATTATCAGCATTGATACCACCAGTACCCAACAAGATGAACCCAAAAGGAGACAAGGGAACAATTGCCCCCTTCCCTACCCCAATTATTTATGTGTGTGTATATAGTAAATGATTTAATAGAAGTAGATAATACACTATTATACACGGTATTAAAAATTCAGGTAGCTCAATTAGTTGTAGTATGTTGTCTTTAAAAATTTAGGGTTCAAAACTTGTTAATTGTACCACTAATTGTTTGAATTGACTAAGTATGAACAATCTAAATTGATTTACTCCCATATAGTCTTTATTAATTAAGATGGTTTGAGTCAATTACTCAATTAACTATGAGCAATCAATAAAAAAATGATAATTTAACTTTAAATGTTACCTATAATACACTAAATGAAATACTTGAAAGCAAAAATTGAATTAACATGCAACAAACACTTAGATAAATATTAAGCTGAGTGAGAGTGAAGCATATGAAATTGAGTGACTTGAGTCTTTAATTGAATCCTAACAACTAAAACGAGCGTGGAATTAACCTAAAGTTCTAAACCAATTAAACAATTGAAACTGAAAAAATAACCCAAAAATTATGAAAAGACAAAAAAACTTTTATTAAAAATAGGAAGTCATGAGATGGACTAAAAGTGTCCAAAAACTAATAGTCTGAGATGCTAAATGACAAAAACGATAGTATGAGACTAAATTTGAAATGTACACCAAAGATAAGTGACCTCTAGCAGAATTAACTCATATTAAGCTTCTTTGATATACTAGTAACTAGTTCAGGAGGGGCCAGCACCGTATTTGACAACACAAGCAATACAACACATACTAATACATACTATCATTACATATATCTATCTTAATATATATAGCTAAATACAGAGCAGCATTGCTTACAACGTTGTGGAATTGTCTGGTGCAGTATCTCCTCCAACGTTTCCACAAAGTTGAGGAAGACCCCAAGACAGATTCTCTACTGACCTCTCTTCATCAGACATGGACAAGTACTCCTTCCACACATCAAGCACTAGCCTAAGGTCATGAATCTTGTTTTCCAAACCAACACAGCAATTCGCGTGGACTGTGATAACGGCATCAACGTCGTCGCTAAGCTCGCAAAATCCACTATAGAACTTCGTGTCCAAGAACTTTATTTGCAACCCAAGTGCGGAGCTGATGTAGGGGTGAAACTTTATTCGGTTAAGTACGTCTTGGTCGTGGCTGCCTGGGAAAAAATCTTTTGCGTTGTACCAGAATTTATAGAACTGGATCGTCCGCCTGCTTGACTTTACGTAATTAAAACCTCCATTGGGCAGGTTGTTCAGGTCTGATGAGTTGGAGTAGAAATGGTCACACGCAATTTGGAACTCGGCATCTTCGTGGAAATGCAAAAATGGATTCCGAAGCCACATTATGTCAGCGTCCTACACGAGAGGAAAAAAGCAATATGTTAAAACTTGAGATCAGAGTAGACGGTGAGCTAGTTAGTATGCGCATCCTACAAATGATCTCATTCTCGCAAGAGCATTAGTAACATTGATTTATTACACACCTTAGCAAACATCATTGTTTAAAGTCCAATGATAGAGGACCAGAATGTGTAAAACAAAAGATATATGGTTCAAGGAAAATGATGTAAATGAAACATTCCATCTAACTGGCTGCAGAATATGATAGGGCATTGTTTACAATAACCCACCAAACCAAGCCCTCATAACTTCTATTAACTTTTGGACTAACAATTCATCTCCAATCCTCTTACAATACTTATTATGCAATAAAGGAAATGAATCTAAAAGAAAAGACAACTTTTTTTTAATAAGAGTTCAATAAAACCTACCAGGGGAATGCAACAACAAAGAAAAGAGGATCTCCAAGACAATTATACAAGTAGATTTTCATATGTTCTTTAAAAATCTTCTTGTAGAGATGCTTTAGCCACCACTAACTTTAATTTTGGAGAAACTAAGCAACATAGCCGATAGAGCATTATCTAACATACATTAGAATAATGACTCTAAAAGAAAGATATTGATATAAGAAATAAGAATAGAAAATAAATACACTTATTCAATGATAGGAAAAAGTTAAAAGCATAATATAAATCAGGTCTATTCTTAATTAATTTTCTCAATAAATATAAGTAGCTTAATAAATCTAAAACTGATTAATGAAACCAAAAAAAAAAATGCAAACTTTTTAATTATTTCATAGTCATAAGATTTTTAAACATACTGATTACATAAAATATATCTATATTTTCAAATCTCGAAAATTCCACTTTAAAAATACCCAACAAAAGAGAAGAACTGCTAGGTTGTGTTAAAACTATCCTAATATCAATTACATAACAGAAAAGTCTATTCAGGTGCATCCAAGTAAAGAGGCATGATAAAATGACTTGACATACCGTAAAAACAAAGTTGTATCCCTTCTCCAAAACAGTTCTAAGAAAATCAATCCTTGCCCACATCATCTCCAAATACCGTGAACTCATAAAATAAGCTTCACCAGTAAAATTCATGCCATTTGTATGAAGAGCATAGCAGTATGGGTGTAATTCCAAACAACGAGAATAGGCTTTTTGGTCTAAAGCCACCACAAGTAGGTGATTCAAAAGATGGCGTGTTTGATTCCCAATTCCAAAGCTCTCTAGAAAGAGATCAAAAACAGAATTTGGAGATGTCCATGCTGCATTTAAAGTTGTAATGATAACAGTTCTATCAACAAAAGCTGTCTTTTTCAATAATTTCTCCAAGTCATTGCCTTCCCCTGCCTTGCATGCACAAAAATAAATAGCCCATAATTAGACTGATAGAAGAGCAAACATACCACTATTGAACTTTCATTAAGCTACTATAAAGGACTAATCTACTTAAACTTTATTCAGAACACATTTCATTCTCACTGTTGGAAGTGTTTTACAATGGCAAGTTCATGATGAATTTAATGTAAAAGTGGTAATACCAAACTCCTTTTGCAAAAGATTCCTATTTTAGATCAATTAATGAGC
The DNA here is from genome assembly GCA_003576665.1 of Ipomoea trifida. Taxonomy (NCBI): domain Eukaryota; kingdom Viridiplantae; phylum Streptophyta; class Magnoliopsida; order Solanales; family Convolvulaceae; genus Ipomoea; species Ipomoea trifida. The sequence continues at coordinate 716,612 of CP025653.1, read as the reverse complement.
TAAAAGAGTTGAACAATTCCAATTTTCCTTAAAGAGTATACACCATCAACGGGTAAAAGATGCTCATATATGTAATACAATCTGAAAAGGGGGAAATTCCATAAAAGTAAGGTCCCCAGAGAAAATCCTACTGAAATGATCCTAGAAACTAAAGACAGTACTTAAAATGTTCATAATTCCAGGGCCGGTGAAACTTTGCTTTGCTAGTTGCTACCATAATAAAATGCCTCATCCATCAAAGTTTAACCAATTAGCCTTTGACACTAAAACAGTGAAGAATGGAAACCACAACATGCTAATTCAAACAAATTCCTCGCCTAAACAAATTGTTGGAAGTACACCTAGCAGGCTATCATTCTGTATAAACCACAAAACAGAAAGCTATATTTAAAGAAGGATACATTACTTACCATTGAGTATATATTGCCATGAGGTGTAGCAGAATAGGCGTCTGGATCAGCCTTATTTGGCGAATATACATGAGCAAGAGAATTTGGAGACAAATGTATATAGTATGACCAGTGATAAAGTACAAGAGTGGAAAGGCTAACAGCACAGAATATGAGCACAAGCAAAAGAACTTCATAAGGTAAGTGATGAAAATGGTGAGGCTTATGGTGGTGATGATGGTCACCCAAGGTCTCAAAAGCCTTTCTACCACAGCTTCCACTCCCCAAGTTCATCATCTCCGGACTCTGAATTTTGGGCATAACCCAGACCTCTCAGTAAGGCGCATTACACAGTTTACACTATATCACCATAAGAACATGGCTGAAGAGAGCAGGGGAGCACACCAGCCCAATACTCAGCTCGGTTTCAGACGACAATGCTGGACCTCAGCTCCGTACCTGGAATTTTACACTCTAGCAAGCTCAGACAGAGCAGTTTTAACGCCTATAAATTCTACCATGAGCAAAAAAAAACCACCAAGAAGATCAAACTTCAAACCACACTAATAGTCTCACACGTGAGAAGCTCAAACTAGTCGACAAGCATAGCAGTCCCCTCTGGGCCATTTCGTCGAACACGTGGCATGCATAATTTCACACACAGAAAATAAACTCATCAGCCGAAAAAGCAGAAATCTACATAGAATACCGGAGAGAATAGGGGCAGAGCACGAAGGAAAATCTCCGATCCGGTGTCGGTGGCGGTCGGCGAGGCGTTTATTCAGCAGTTGATTACGATTTACAGCACGAGAATGGCGCCTAAAGGGGACCGTTACGGGGCCTTTTGTGTTGGATACTTTGATTGTTTGCATTGTGATTTGTGAAGGGGGGAAATGATCAATCCCAATCGTACCTTTTAATTACCCGTACGTAAATCACGCAGTAAATGATGATTATGTTCTCGATTGTTCATATTTTTAGGCACCGTCCTCTTTAATTTTTGACTGAACAATTGTATCGAGTTGGTTCGAGGGGACACCCTATAAATTTGTAGATGTGTAAATTAAGGTGATTCGCTGAAAAAAATGTAAGCGTTTTTACACTGTGGCTAGTAGTATTGTCAAAACGAATCAGTTCACTTCACCACAAATCTAATTTTTGACAAGTTTTTGCAGACCAATCTCTTAAACTCGCAAGTTAGGATTCATACAACCTTAACACGCCCCACGCAGGTTAGCAGATCCGCAAGCTTCTGATTTTGCTTCTTTTTTTTTTTTCAATAATTATAGTGTGTACACGTACTACTGTACACATGAATATATATGGCGGGTCGCGGGTCTTAATGGGCTAGGCCTGCTCCTTTGTGGGCTATCTTTTTTGTAGCCCTAATCATCCCCACTGCGAGCGGGTGCGGGTCAGCCCGTGGGCTTCGATTAACTTTGACAATACTATTGATTTGTGAGACATGATCATTAGTCTCTTATGAAAAATTTTATCTTTGTGACCAGTTCGACTATTCATACGGTGATGCGGGCAAAAAAATTAAATTTTTAAAAATAAAGGTTTTGAACTCTTGCCATTGGAGTTTGAGACTGTTAATCACTCATTTGAATGGTAATAAAAATATCATCACACTATGTATGTGTTATACATTTTTAATTTGAGTCGATTAGTTATCAAGAATCTAGTTGAATTTTTCAGATTTGAATTCATCGGTGATAGACAACGTAGTACAACTTCATATAACTACTGCTGACTTTATGAAATTACACATTCCTTTAAGAAAAAAAATAATTTACTTTAATTTTCTAGTTTTACATTTTTTTCTAAATATATAAATAAACGTATTATTTTTAAATTTTTTTATTCTTCATTTCCCATTTGTTAAATATACAAGTTAATGTATTTTATTGTGTACAAATAATATCAAAAAGTACGGTGGTAATTGTGTAAATAATATAATAGTTATTTATAAAAGTGTGTTACATACACAATGTTTTTTTGAATACTATTGATTCTATTACAATATAATATATATTCATACATACTTTCTCAACTTGTTGAAACACAAAGAGTCAATGTTCCAATTGAGATTTATTTGAGTAGGACTTATTTTTTTTTAGGAAAAATGTATTTTTTTATTCGCTTAATTATTTTTTATAGTAATTTTAGTCTTTAACTTTTGAGAATGTAATTATCTTTGAACTTTTGTCAACGTAATTATTCTTAACGTGTTGTATCCGTGTTTAGTCTTATATTGTTCGTATCGTTATCGTGCCGACTCATTAACAAATTTATATACATAAATTGCCAGGTGTAGTCATCATACACAAAATTCACCGCGTTTTTTTACGAATATAACGACCTTATAGTCTTATACTATTTTAGATGTCTTAATCAGTATGCACAAAATTCGCCGGGTTTATTACGAATAACCATTTTACTATCTTAGTCTCTTAGAGGGCCCACTTAACTAGTCATGCCAGCCATTTATAATATTCATTCACATATCAGAAATGAATAATGTCATATGTAACAATATTATATATTCAATGAAATTGTAATATACATGTTATGTACTAGTGATATAAATAACGTACAAAAAATGCTCCAATGAACTGTCACATTTTATGTGTTTAGTTTAGTTAATGAGGCTTGACGTGAGTTATTTTTAATTTAATTTTTTATAATATTAAATTTAGTACTAGATGCGTATTATTATTTAGAATTATATTCCAACAGCAAAGTAGGAGTTTGAATTCCATCATAGAAATCTAAAGATAAGCTCCTCGGATTACGTGCATGGAATCTACTTCTAAGATATAGTTTGACAAAATTAAAAATTTTGAATTATAAATAAATAAATAAATGATTGTACAATGACAAACACCCCCTTATCTCCCCTGATTTTAATTAATGCTAAGTATTCAGTTGTGGACCAAAACAAAATAGCTAGTTTATTATTTGAGTTAATAGTTATTACCCGTTGTTGGCTGCTCAAATCCTCTTATTCAAGCTTAATTAAATTTCTTAGCATTAGTGGGGGAATATTGTTATTGCTAAGTATTCTGAGAACCAAAACAAATTAGTTAGTTTATTGTTTCATTTTTTGTGGCATATATTTTATTTGACAACTTCTCATGGTCACGATACTTTTTATACCATTTGTAGATATGGGTGATTTAATGGTTTGTGGTTGTTATTCATCCAATCTATAACTATAAAAGGGATCACTCTGAAAACTCTTAAATATCTGAACCGCGTTTAGCGGATTCCAACTATAGTTAACGAGTGTATTTTACTGATGGATTAAATTGACCCGAGTGGGTCGTATCAAACAACCCAATTAATTAAAGGAACGAATGAACAATGGCAAGTGATAAGACAAGAACTGTTTGTGTAATGCTATTACAAGAGAATATGTGATCTCTTAACAAGACAATAACATTGATATTTATACTAATTGTCTTCTAACCGTCCCCCAAAAAAGGGGAGTTAATTGTAACAACTTGAATCGTGCATGGCCTCGTGACCGAGCCCTCGCCTGGCACCAGCGGCTGAGGCCCAAGCCGAAGCCTATGTCGAGGCCTAGGTCGAGCACGGGCTCGACCTAGGCGGCCTTGGGTCAAAACTCAGGGGTCCATCACCTCGGGGCCCCGGGTCCCACCGGACCTGTCTTAATCCACTCCATTGAATCAACTTGTTCTATGTCCATCTCCAATATATCCATCAGTTACTATAAAATATTCGTGTAACTTAAAAAATATAACGTCGTTCTTTATGTATTGCACCTAAGCACCAACAAAATTATTTTAAAAAACATTGAACCTTTTTTCACGCTAAACTTTAAATTCTTGTTGTAGTATCCTTTTCCCTACATCTCCATCTTGACTTGAAAAAAGAAAGTAAACTCACGATAAACCTGTTAACCGTAACGTATACAATAAATATGGTGACAGCATAGTATTATTAGTATATCATTAAATGGTTGCTTGTCATCTACTGACACCATTCATCGATGTCCCATAACATAATGTCCCTACTATGCTTTGGTAGTTGAACACGTGCTTCTTCAACATTTGGCAAGGTCGCCTTAGGAGTTAGGTCACTGCCTATTTCAATATAATCTTATTAGCATTAGAGTCCCACTAGCACGATATGTCTACAATTTTTTATTTAACTTTTTTATATATAACAAAATTTTCAAATTCACTATATCATAACCCATTAATGATTTCTGTCTCTAGACTCATAGGTAAGTAAATTGAATCAATTTGATTTCAAAACTCAGCTCAACAGCAAAACCTATTAATGATTAATCTGTCTCTAGACTCATAGGTAAGTAAATTGAATCAATTTGATTTCAAAACTCAGCTCAATGTCAAACTGTATACTTATACACACAATGAGTCAATCTCAAACTCAAACTCCTAATGTTCGTGACATGAAACATATTTTTAGTTTAATGCTTGTATGTTAATTGGCAATTAATTATTTTTATAAAAAGTTCACTTTATAAAGTAAATCTAGATGTTGATTAATATTTTTTGTATACTTATTATTATTATTATTATTATTATTGTTGTTGTTGTTATTATTATTATTATTATTGAACTACATGCTTATTTATTCACTATATTTTGATAATGTTCAATTTTAATTTACTATAAATTAATTTTTAGGGTATTATAAATTAAAATGACTCTATAAAACACTAACAATAAATATGTAATATACTAAAAATGTACGTGGAACAAGTGTCTATATTATTACAAGATCGGATGGGAAGGAGACAAACTATGTTTCAAACGTATGGGACACGAGATTAAGAGAACAAAAAAATTGACTTATATTGATGCAAAGACTACTAATTTTAGGAAAAAAGACAAACTTGAAAAAGCAGAAGGGGGCATGGAGGGACCTCAAAAGAAAAAATTCAAAATCCTAAGATCGAGAATAATAATGGATTTTATTTTATTTTATTTTATTTTTTAAAAAATATGTAAGTTAGAAAGTTTATGTTTGAAGAAAAATCTCTAAAATACTCAAATATTCGTGTTCAGTTTAGTCAATGACCATTAGTTTTACTGATTCGGTATTAACGTTATTACTGTCACATATGTTTAATCGATGACATGACATGTTAATTTATATATTATTTTATTAATACTTAAAAATAATTAATTATATTCAAACATATTTTACTTTTAATTTGGACTCTCAATTACAATGTTTTTGACATATTTGGACAAGATTTTTCTTTTTTTCGTAATGATGGGGTCATGGGTTTATTGGGTAGGTATTTGGAGTCCAAGTAGGGTAAAGTAAAATAATAAAATGGGGACTATATATGGAATTGGGCTTAGGAGGATTTGGGTCAATTGACTTGGGGAAGGGGAGGGGGTAGGGATGCCATCGTTATGTCGTAGGCCATGATTCAATACACAAAATTTGATTTTATAACGTATAGAATTCATGTTCATAATGCACATACACATAAATACGATATAATGAACATGCATTTTATGCATTATCAACATGAATTCTGTGTATTATGTTAAGTGTTTAATTTATCTTCATTATTCTGTGTTTATGTGTATGTGTATTTTGAACATAAATTTCGTACTTTATGAAATCAAATTTTGTATATATGTTAATTATATCATATTTATGGCTATGTGCATTATGAATATGAAATTTGTGCATTATGAACATAAATTCTATACATTATGAAGTGAAATTCTGTGTATTGGATTATGATCCACAGTGCACAGTGCACCATGATCCACGATATAGATTGCCGTAGTGATGGCAATGTGTCGGGAGTGAGTCAAGTGGCTTGAGCTTAGGGGGATTTGGGTCGAGTGACTTGGAGAAAGTCATTTTACAAGTAATTAGTTATTAACTAACAACTAATTTATCAAAGATTTTTTCTACAATTAACTAATGCTATCAATTATATTAATTAAATCCATTAACTCAATCAACTAAGAGCTAAAAGCTATTTACCAAACACTGCAAATTAAAGCATGTGCTCCATCTCAACTAAAAGCCTAAACTGATAGTTGGACTACACATATTATATTTATGCGGCGCAACACGTGGAAGTCTCTTTTTGAGGGTGACGCGATTCGAACCCATGATCTTTTGCATGGCTTTGATACCAAATTAAAGCATGTGCTCCATCTCAACTAAAAGCCTAAGCTGATAGTTGGACTGCACATATTATATTTATGCTCACATCGTCCGTTGAATGTGTGATATAAAGATAAACAAATTACAAAACAATAAAAGAAAAGGAAACAAAATTTATGTGAAATAAAGATGAGATTATTTAGTATAGTAATACAAATCTCGATAAAGTGGAAAATTTGTGTGGCAGATAAAATAATAATGTTTTGTAATTAATTATCCTCAGGTACATGAAATCTTATTTTAAAAAAAATTCTAATTTAACCAGTACAAATTCTTAATCCTCAGATAATAACTACATATTTTCCTTGTTATAAAAAAAATTCCAAATATTAAATCCATCTCTTTTGACGCCTCGAGCCATTGGCTCCTTGGAACCACCTATCCCAGCCAACCTCTTTTGGACCTTTTGTCCTGCATCATCAATTCCATTCGAATAGTATAAGGAAAATTTTAGGATCACGATTGATATTAGTGTCATGTTGTATCTAATAAAATTATATATTGTTGGCACCCGTACATGCTAATAATATATAGTATAACCCGATGCATTTACGTTGTTGTGACAATACTCAGTACACTTGCTACATTTATGTGATTGTACCAAATATAATTCGACATTTAATGTTCATTACCGTAGACACATTTGTTTAGAAAATGTAATCGTAACAAAATTTTACAACATAAATGAGTTTTTTTAGGGAACTTTTAGAAAAACTAAAGTAGTAAAAATGCTTATTATTATAAATAGAAAAGTACAAATGACATTTTTAAAAATTAGAATAATATTTTTATTTTCATTATTTACAAAATATAACTAGTCTTTAAGTCTTTACTATAAATTTTGAGAGTTTGAAACTTTATGTTACAATTTAATCAAGTTGATTACTAAATGACAAATAAGAAAATTAAAATGAGATGAGGAGATATTTTTTTTTTAAAGCAATAAGTCTTAAGTAAGATCATCTCACAGTGAGATGTCAGACATATAGTAATTTTTAATTAAAGTATAATATTTTTTTTGAAGATAAGTATAATATTTTTTTATAAGTGCTTAAAAAAGTAGTGCGCATATAATATGAGAAAGTCTTACACAAGACTTACTTAAGCATAAGTTATTATATCCACTGTAGTAATAGTAATTCATAGTTTCTTACACTGGTAGAAGAGCATCTGGAGCGGATTCAACACTTGAGACCAACCTACAAGTATGATGGAGAGTTAGCAAAGGGAAAATTATATAGGACTCCAATGGAGTAAAATTTCTGTCAAGTGTCGTAATTTTTTGATAGAACAGAAAAAGTATAATAAAAGTTGTAATTTTTTCTTTTTTGAGTGAATCAAAATATGTCAGGTAAGAAAAGAATAAAAATGAAGTAAAATTTAGAATATGTCTAATATTAACAAAAATGTTATGACCTCGTCGCCTGTCTTAGACCACATTAAAGTTGGTCAAAATAGACATTTTTGGTACAAGAGAATTGACTAGTTGAAACAACGTTGTTGAATATTCACAATGAATTTTGATTTTTAATTAAGGGTATATTTCTGAAAAATAAATTATTTTTCAAAAGATATTTTTATTTATAGTGTTTGATTGCACTTCAAAAAACGATCTTGGTATATTTAGTTCATTTTTCGAAAAATGAGTAAAAAAGAAAAATGTCAAATATCCTAAACTTCATCCGGTCAACTCCGAAGACAAAATCGGCTAATATCAACAGCCGAATCGTCGCCTTCTACCAGAGTGAAATGGGACCGGTTGGTCGCCGTCGCCTTCTCATCTCGAAGAAGGCAACCGGTGTACCTATGAAATCTGTCCATTTTGAATATAATTCGTACACTGTCGTTGTCGAGATTCAAACATTAGTCTTTTTCCTTAAAGACTGTCTACCGAACCAGCTAAAGTAATATAGTTTGATTAACATAGTATGTACTTACTCTTTGCAGACAATTGAAGATTCCCCGAGTGTTTCGAGTCGCTGCAGCTCTTCCTGTACCAATACATACAAGATTCTTTTAATAAACTTTAATTTTCGAAGTTTTTTTTTGGTATTAATTGATATACTTTTTATACTATATTGATAAAAAAAAAAAAAAAAAACACAATAATGTTGATTGAAACATTAGAAATTCCCTAAAACTAATATCATTTGGATTAAATTGTACGCAAAAAATTCATTCTAAAGAGTAAAGAAGAAGCAAACCTGAATCAATTGAATTTGGTGATCGAGGGAGGCGACGGCGGCCGCCATCCGGTGCTTGCCCATGAACCCAACCGGAGACTGCGCCGGCGGTCCGGCAGCCGAAGAGCGTGATCCCTCGCCGGAAGATGACGCAAGGTCGGAGGTTCGGGGCTGATCGTCAGATGATGGCTCCATAAATATATAAATAAATATGGTCCAAAATTGTGAGTATGAAAAGGTAGGAAAATGAAGAGAGTATATATGAGAGAGGAAGAGGGGAAGAAAAGAAGGGGGAAGAGAGATTGGGTCATGAGGTGACAGCTGCAAAAAAGCAGATCAAACACATAAGATACAAAAGAATGGTCAACTTTTAGATAAACTACTTGGAAAATGTGGTCTAGTCCCCCCCTTTTGGTCGCGGATCGGAGTGTGTAATTTTGTTACACGTCTTTCATCACATTTCTTTTCAAAACTATTTCAATTCTTCAATCTATTCAAAATAAATCTATAAATTTTACTTTATTAATCATCTTAAGATACAAGATTCAAGAAAAATGATTTAATAGACTTTTCAACTTTACATGAAAATGCAATTAGATCTTAAATTTTTAAAAAATGCAATTAAACACTCCAACTTTTTAAAATCGATCAAATAAGTCTAGTTTACCGGGTAACTAATAGGTTACTAGTAAATAGAATATTGTTGACCACCACTGATTGCCCGTTAACTGATGTTGGTTGTTGTTGATTGTCATTAGACATTATTGACCGTCATCGTCGGAAAAAAATAACGACCACGATCGATCGCTGGTTACATTCTTTGAAGAAAGCGACGAATGCTACTCTCTCTGTTAGAGAAGGCGAACTGTTGGTCACCTTCTCGCTTTTTCCATGGAGAAGGTAACCATATTGGTTGCCTTCTCAACATGAGAAGGCGACCTAGGTCGAGAATGCGACCTATATGGTCGTCTTCTGACCGCCTTCTCAGAAGGCGACCAAGTGGTTGCCGAAGAAGGCAACTCGCTGGTTGCCTTCTCATGTTGAGAAGGCTGGGTCGCTTTCTCCATTGGAAAAGGAAAGCGATCGGCGAGCGTTCGAATTCGCTAGTTGCCAGTATTAATCCTCGGAGTATGTTGGATGTCACTGGAAAGTCGCAAAAATTTAGTGACTTGTTATTACATGTCATTAATAGGATTTTGAGTTTCAATACACTAAAATAACATGTTTATAAACTTAATTGAACTTTTTAAAATATTAGGAACCTAATTGACTTTTCGAGTAAATGGCTTGTTTGACCCTTTTCCTAGAAAGTATAATTTCAAATTTTGAGATATTTTAACAAAATAATTTTTGTCTAGTATGACGTGTTTGCTATTGGTATTGAGATTGTTCTCAATATGTAATATATTAATTACAAAGTTTAAAAGAAGTATATAAATTCATTCAAATATCAAAACTAACAGATTTGTTAGGCATATAGTGGTTAGCAAATGATAGATTGTGTTAGCAATTTTAATTGACATAGTATTAGTGATTTGTAAAGAGATACTTAGTGAAATTAGTTTCTTACTGATTAACATATAAAGAAAACCTATGAAGATCGATATTCAAGCAATAGCAGCAACAACAACAATAATAAACACTGAGGGAGAGCTTGCACTGAGATCGAGGATTGCACATTGAAAACAAAGAGGGGCATTGAGCTCCATTTTTAGCATTATACGATGAGCTTAACACCCCTATTTCATTTTGAACATATGATTCACAAAAGATTAGTCTTAATTCTCTAAATAATTATAATTTGTTTTAAAAAATTTAAAGAGGGTGTTTTGGAAAAAAAAATTATTCACCAATTTAAAATGATGATAAAAGTAACGTTTCAAAAAAAAAATAAAAATAAAAAAATAAAAGTAACGTTTCAGATTTCAGTGATTCACACCGCAAATGATGCTTTAAATTGTTGATTACCAAGCATTATATTTTCAGCATTTTGACTTGGTCAAAATGCTAGAAATAGTTAAATTAGTCACACGTACTTTTATAGTTACATCAATAACCAAACAAGTTCAAAACATAATGTTAAAATTAAAAAAAAAAAAAAATTACTTGGAGTCCAAAAACTTACTCTCACTTTTACTTTCATATATAAGTGTTAAAATTTTATTGGAGAAAAAAAAAAGAATAGATAAAAATTATGACATCTTTATATTAAACAATCAAAGCATGTCGCATTATAAGGTGTAGAAAATAAGAATAGATGTAGAATTATTCTAAAATTAAATGAGATACAAAAGTTAAATCTTTTTTTTGAATAAAAAGTTAAAACTTATTCAAAAGTTAAAATTTTTAAAGCTCTAAAAAGTTACAAAAGAAGTTTCAAAAGTTTATATTTTGGTAATAAACTCTGACTGTACTAAACTCGGTCAAAAAGTTAGGTCTGGCTTATGAAGTGTGAAATGCAGAAAGTATGGTCTAAACAATGGAGCATCATGGATTTTGGAATATGAAAATACGATTGAGAATCTCTTTGTTTGGCCCACTCATATGGATGCAAGTGGGGAGAGCCTAACCCCAAATTATTTCATATTTAAGAAATAAAAAGTTATTAACTTTTTTGAGAATAAAAAGTTATTAACTTTAATCATTTCAATTTGCTTGAAGTATTGAGTTGTTTTGTATAATATTAATCGATTGGACCTCATATAAGTGTTATAAAATCTCATGCATTGGGCTCCATGGTTATGGATCCAAATATGTTAATATGGAATATTTTATTTTCTAAGTAAAATCTTAGTCCTTGTTATATATGAGTGAAAATACTATTGTTGTTGTGGATTAAAAGACCTTTGTAATTCATTCTCAAAAAAAAAAAAAAAAAAAAAGACCTTTGTAATTTATAGTCTCTTTAATGTAAGGAGAGGAAAGAGGAGGAGAAAGGCTGGAAAGAAAGTTGCTCTAGATAAAAAGATTGTTCTCATCGACATCGCGCATGATGCGTGATCACACACGCCAATGAGATAATGCATGTCAGCTTCACGCGCAGCGTCCTGTGTCCACTTCATGAGGCTACGATATATATATATATATATATATATATATATATATATATATATATATATATATATATATATATATATATATATATATATATATATATATTATTTATAATGCACAACTACACAAGTGAGTAAAGAAGGAAAAATGAGATGACACGAATAGTTGTCTTAAATCAAAATAATATGCTTCAAAGTTACTTGGAATCAAAGGTTTATTGAAGCACTTAAGACTTGTGACATGAGACTGACACTCTCAAGTTTATTAGAGAACTAACGATTAGTTCTTTTCCGCTTTTAAACTCCTAATGTTTTACCAAACAAAGTATATAATTTATCTGTATCTTAAAATAAGTTATAGGTTCTACAAAATAGAGCATGCCATAAAATTTGTAATTTTTTTTTTACTAAATTCTTGTAAAATACATATTGTGGTTTATGGGAGCTAATCTTTCGCGATTGCGACTTTATTGAAAAACTTTCTTTTCATTTTTGGAAAATTAGGAACCAAAATGCCACCTAAAAATGGGAATTTACAGTCACAAATTAAAATAGAGAGAGAGAGAGGGAGAGAAGTCAAAGGTCCGGCCTTGCTTTATCTTCTTCCTCTCGTCGCAAGCAGAGCTTGCACGGCACGACCAACCCATTAAAGACTCACAACAACCTTCTTGATCTCTAAAAGGTATGCTTACAACCACACTTTTTTGTTATCTTCTATCATTTGCAGCTTTGATTTTGATATTGTTCAACTTCTGTTTAGTTATTCATTCCATCTAGGCTCTTCATTGTTTGATTTGGAACTTCTATACAATTGCAAGACAGTTTGTGTGTGTGTTGAGATATTCCTATTACTCATTCTCAAGAACTCTGGACTATATGCCTTAATTTTGATCATTCATGGCATGTTTGCTTAAATTGAGAGTACCCATATGTCAAATTGTTGTTATCTAGGCTCTTCATTGTTGGATTTGACATTCTAGTCTAGTTTCTATTACAATTGCCAGACATACTTTTGTGTTGATATATTGTTGCTCTCACTCATTTCCAAATTATTGGTTCTGTTTAACTTCTTTTTTATCATCCATGGCATGTTTGCTTAAATTGAGAAATACCCTTATGCCATATTGTTGTTATCTATGCTCTTCATTGTTGGATTTGAGTTTCTATAGAATTGCAAGACATAATTTTGTGTTGATATATTGTTGCTCTTACTCATTTCCAATTACTTGGTTCTATTTAACTTCATTTTTATCATCAATGACATGTTTACTTAAATTGAGAAATACCCATATGTCATATTGTTGTTATCTATGCTCTTCATTATTGGATTTGGGTTTCTATAGAATTGCAAGACATAATTTTGTGTTGATATATTGTTGCTCTAACTCATTTCCAAGTACTTGGTTGGCATTTAACTTCATTTTTATCATCCATGACATGTTTGCTTAAATTGAGAAATACCTTATGTCATATTGTTGTTATCTATGCTCTTCATTGTTGAATTTGAGTTTCTATAGAATTGAAAGACATGATTTTGTGTTGATATATTGTTGCTCTTACTCATTTCCAAGTACTTGGTTCTATTTAACTTGATTTTGATCATCCATGCCATGTTTGCTTCATTTGAGAGTGCCCATATGTCCACTTGTTGTTATCTAAGCTCCTTATTGTTGGATTTGAGTCTCTATAGAATTGCAAGACATACTTTTGTGTTGATATATTGTTGCTCTTCCTCATTTCCAAGTTCTTGGTTCTTTTTTAACTTAATTTTTATCATCCATGTCATGTTTGCTTAAATCGAGAGTACCCGTATGTCAAATTGTTGTTATCTAGGCTCTTCATTGTTGGATTTGAGTTTCTATAGAATTGCAAGACATACTTTTGTGTTGATATATTGTTTGCTCTTACTCTTTTCTATGATCTTGGCTCTATTTTAACTTAATTATCATTATTCATGGCACGATTACTTGAATTCAGAGTTCGCATCTGTCAGATTGCAGATTGTTGTTACGTAGGCTCTTCATTGTTTTCTTTTAAACCCTAATAAATTATAAGACATAATTTTGCGTTGATATATTATTTTTCATTATACATTTCAGGGTCTTGGGTCTATTTAACATACTTTTTGTATTTTAGGCCATAGTTTCTTTAATTCAAAATAAATTGTTGGGATCTTGGAGCTTCTTATGGATGAATTTAGACTCTATCCAATTATGAGAATCTTATTCATATCATTTTGTTATTCATTTTCAAGATTCTTGGTTTTGATTGATATTCCTACCTTCTTAGTAGAAGCGTGCTCGGGATTTTGGCTATTTGCTGTAAGCTTTAAGGCAAGATGGCAATGGGCATGAAGGAGATGTCGATCATAATAGCAACATTAGGTTTGGCATCCTTTATTTTTGGAGTGGTCGCCGAAAACAAAAAGGTTAGTTCATTTCTACGCAATTATGTTTTCGTTTAACTTTTATGCAACATCATTTTTACGGTTTGTTTGGAAGCTTCAGTTCTGGAAATCTGGAATACCTTGAGCTATAGGATATAAAATAGATAACTAAAAGCGTGATGTTTTTACTATTGTCCTCTTGAACTGCAGCCTGCATATGGTACTGCAATCCCGGGGAAAGGCATAGTCATTTGCAAGTATCCGTCTGATCCAACTCCCGTTTTCGGATATTTGTCTGTCGCCTTTCTGTTGGCCTCCACTGTAGCTGGATATTTTTCGCTATTCTATCCATACAAGGGGAAGTCTATTCCACAGTCTGCGTTCTTTAAAAACACCAGTTTCCTCGTGTTCTTCAATATTGCTCTGTGAGTATACATAACTAGTACATATTATTTCAGAAATCGTCGATTGATCAATATTAGCTAGGTTTAAACTGAAGTATGTACTCCATCTCAACTAAAAGGCTAAGCTAATAGTTGGATTGAACATTTATGTTTATATATTATATGCTCAACACGCCCTTCACGTGTGCGGGCCGATTACTTTTTGATGGGCTCCAAGCAACACGTGGACCATAGTCGGGCATGGGTTGGCTCTGATACCAAACTGAAGCATGTGTTCCATCTCAACTAAAAGCCTAAGCTAATAGTTGGATCGCACATTTATGTTTATATATTATATATGCTCAATAGTTTATGTACTTACACACACATATATATATATATAGAACACAACATAGAGGAGCTAAAAGGGCACCTCGATAAAATTTTTGGGTTCTATGGTATAGTTGCTTTTTGGCATTAAGCTAGGCTTAAATGACGATTTACTTACACAAGTGCGATGAACATTACGCCTTACTTATGATGTTCTTTTTCCTCATCGTGATGTGAAGAGGGACGACTGGATTAGCTGCAGCGTTTCTGTTATGGCCAACGATCACCGAGCAACTTCACATCACAAACAACATTCATCAAGACTTGCAAACAGGGTGCCCCACAGCTAAGACGGGACTTCTTGGTGGTGGTGCGTTTTTATCTCTCGACTCGTCCCTCTTCTGGTTGGTCTTGTTGATGCTAGCGAACAATGCTCGGGAAGACTACCTGGAGGACGAGGGCATGAAAGGCGGGGAAGGGTACGCGGTTTCTGCTGATTATGAGGCAGATGTGCCAATTTCATCAAAGGCTTCTCACTGAAATTTGCTATTAATCTGTAAATATTATTGCCATCATGCCGCAATCACTTTAATCGAAAGCTAAGGCAGTATGTATTATGAACTTATTGTTCTTTGATGTTGTGCTGCATTGTACTATATACTATTGCAAATAAGAATCTTGTAAACTTAGAAGCGTTTAGTGCAGTTTTCTGATTTCCTATTTTCTTTTTCCACAGTTTTTCCATTTTTCTTTTTCTATTTGAGGTGTTGATAGGGAATATACCCGGTATGCTGACCTGCATACTTTAAGGACTTGATCGACACCAACTACCTGCATAGTGAGGAACCTTTCCTGATCTGGTCTGACCACGGGTGAATACTGACCGGCCTGATCCGAACATTGTGACATTTTATTGGCTTAGAAAGGTTAAGTCCTTACTGTTTTGCGTTTGGCCCCGACTCGGGTACTTAACCTTAGCCCTGAGCCCATGTGATAAGCCTTCAAAGAGACATACCTCTTGAAATATTAAACTGACATTGGTAACTATGGGCGATTCAGATACCTCGTTACACGTAGGTGCTACTCCCTTCGCCGAGTGCATGTAAGATACGTGGCGCGCTTGCCGGCCTCCCGACATGTGTCTTCTTTGTATCACCTATACATACCTCGCAAAACACTTGTTAAGAGGACTTTTGGGCTCTCTCTAATCCTATAAGCTCAGGAACCTCCAACCTTTGGTCCTAACTTCCCGATCTACTACACAATTATAAAATTACCATATCACATACAAATACCTATACTCGAGTAAATTTACCGCATCAGGTACAAATACCCATACCTGAGTATATCTACGCTGTTTTGGATTCGAGTCCACCTTGCAAGGTGGATCCGAGTCCATAAAATAATTTGCAGCAAATAAACACTTGGGCTTTTTTCAACATGTCTCTGGTGGCTTGGGCCATTCCCAAACCAAAAATCAAACAAAAGTTATAACCATTGTTGTTAGTGACAATTACTAGTTATAGTAGTGATATAGTTTATTATGCGCATTGTGTACCTGGTCCATAACATTTCATGTACCATGTATTTTTAGTTAATCGATCATGTATCTATAGCAATATGTATATAATCTTTAAATTGGAAGTGTACATAATTTATTAATTGTAGATATATAATCTAGATATAATATAGCTACAATGAGTATAGTGAATCTTGGTCTATGATATAACGATGGGACAAGTAGAAGTTACATATTCAACAACACAATGTTGTTACTTTGATTTAATTAGCTCGCAGTCGCTATTCAATGGTTCGTTCTAGGTGAAACATGTCTTGTGACCCTAACAAACACAGAACTACAATAAAGTAAATCAACTTAAATTACTCATAGTTTCTCGTTCAAATCAAACTTAAAATTTTATGATTACTAAATCAACTTTACTAATTTGACTGGGATTGTCTCTTCCACAAAATTATTACGTTGTTCATCATCTATACGCCCACGTACTTTGTGCAGCAGCAAACACAAAGTGCTGAAGCACAGGCAAACATGAAATCATGCTAACGCAATAACCTTAAAATTTGTTTTGGTCTCAATCATCGCGTTATATGCAACGACGAGGCCACATTAAAAATTTAGTTATAATACCTTAACCGTCGCTATAAGTGCTTAAGTGTCGGACAAGTAGTCTACCCAGCCAGCGTGACTCAATCTCCTCAGCCCACCACTACGTACTGTTACTCTTTCTGCAACAATGGCCTGCCAACAACCTCTCCATATGATCCACTTAGAAAAACTTTACGCTCCATAATTTTTATTACTTTTTATCACGATTAGTGTCCATCTACATATTTAATTGATTTGTGATAAGTAGGGATGCCAATCTTAAGTTACAATTGATGGATAAGATCAAAAAATTGTAAGATCAGGATTAAAAAAAATTTAATCCTAATGGACGGAGATGGCGACCAGTTTGGTCGCCTTTTTTGGCGACTTGCTGGTCACGCCATTGTCGGTTTTCCTTCGGAGGTCGCCGAAGATTCGCCGGTACGTACGTGCAGGTCACTAATAAGTTTTTGGGCTTTGATACACTTTTTTTTTATACACTAAATTAATATGTTAATTAATGTGTTTAATTGTAATTTTCAAAAGTTTGAGGGCCTAATTAACTTCTCATATAAAGTTTGAGAGTGTATTTGACATTTTTCTCTTAAATATATTAATTATTTTTAGCTGAAATTTGAAAATGAAAGTTTAGATTAATTGATTGGGATTTAAGTTTATATTTATTAGTGTAAATGCACTAGTTTATTAAAATTGAAAGTTTAAAATGCTAATTTGAAAATATTAAAAAAGTAATTATTTGAGCTCGTCGATAAGTTCGACATCCTGATCTGAGATTTTTAAGGCTAAGACCAATAATTTAAAATTAGTCTAAAATTGAACGGACTTGCCTATTGATATCCTCTGGTGATAAGTTTAGCTAGCTACATACTAAAGAACATAAAAAGTATGATCAAACATCAAAGAATCGATCATTGACTTTGGGTATGGAACAAACTTACATCTCGAGACCAACTATTTCACCCTTAGAGATGCATACGATTAACGAGGGGATTAGTCTCTGCATCCGATAGATTGAAACATTTGGTTACAACAACAACAACAAATTAAAGTAAGAGGTTTGTTTGTAGTGAATTTAGGTAACTAAGAAATAGATAATTATCTATAGCTGTAAAATATATGATTATAAAATTAGTGAACGTGTAGATAGGTGTACGTGCGAGTGAACAGATTGACGTCGTCGTTATATAACTGCAACTAGCTAGCCTAGCTATGGTATATAAATATGATTTAGTGAAGGAAAAATACAGCTTCATGTGGGGCCCAGTTTGATTTTTATGTTTATGATTATGGCCTTATGGGTAGAGTGTTTTACTAGATGAAAACGAAACCCTAATTTAGTACTATGAATTAAGAGGTGATGTTTTGAACATGATTTACGACATGTCTTTTTAGGAATGCAAATATAAAATATATGCATGATTGCATGATATATATGGTACGTTTTCATTACGTATAGCATATGTTAAACAATCACATCCCTCATTTGGGCTTCTTTTCTTTTCTTTTCTTTTTTTCTTTTGAATAACAAATTAAAGAAAATACACTGTTACTATTCGGATGTGTGTACATGGTAAATCTTACTAACCATAACGGAGGGATAAATCGCACTAGAAAGACTTTGTGTGACGAGCTTGACTGAAAGGATGTTAGTTAGACTTGTGACCCCTAGGACAACGAGATTAACCAAAAAGGTGTTGATAAGAATCAAATTCAGTTCGTGACTTTCAAGTTTGAGACTCTTGCAGCCCAAAAAGTCATACCCCATCACCACTGGGGGTTCTATCCTGTGACCTTTCCTCAAGAAAAGTCACAAAGGTGTCATCTGAGCATAGGGTGTTTGGTTGCTTCGCCACCCGTTTGACTACTCTTTTTGCGTCTTCTACTTTTGAGTTTTACATTAGTTGGTGTGGGTGTTATTGTGAAAATTTCTATAAATTTATCTAGTAAGTAGTAATAAACACGGGTGATGTTACTTGATATGATATGATATGATATGATAGTATATATTTTATGGAGTTTTTGTGGTGTTATTAGCACTAGTGCCGATATTATTAGGTAAAATTAAAATGCTATTGATATAAGAGAGGATAATATGATATGATACATCTAATGATACTAAATATTATCGGCAATGCATCGTAAATATTTCTATACTTTATATTAAGAAAAAATGACACAGTCAACTATCTACATTGATTATTAAAATTTTGCCTAAAGAATTGAAACCTTTTCAATTTAATGTCTATCAAAGTACACAAAAATTTATGTGAGATATATCTCAAATATAAGTACTTTTTAGCAAAAAATGTAACATTTTTTTATATAAGAACTAACAAGTATTTATATTTTCATGGAAAAGAATTAGTGAAAGATGTTATACTTTCCAATAAAATAATGTAACACTTGTATTACAGATAGAAAAACATTACATCTTTGCATTGTCAAAAAAGTTATTTTTATCATATAAAAATATTATATTTTTTTTATTAAAAAGTATTACATGTTTGTTTCACATTAGACCAATTGATTAAAGAAAACTATTTGGAATTGAAGGCCAACAATAGCATTCACTGCACAATAGTATGTACAAGCCTAAAAGGTAATAAGCTAAGGCGGCATATCTAAGACAGAAGACTGCAAATTTTCACGTGATGTCCTAAATGTTAAATTGATTATTATAAAAAATGTTGTGTTTGATCCAAAAATAATAATAATAATATTGTGTATTCTCATATGTATTACTTGAAGACAACAAGTGTTGAAGCATAGTGGAGCGGAGCAAGAACAATTTTTGAATGAGCCAACAAATATCTTATAACTGTGAATGTATTATCGTCATAATTAATTAAAGAACTCTTTTCACTCTCATAGGTAAACTGTCAAACAATAATTTTTTTTTTCTTTTTTAATATTTTATACCTACACAATCTCTTGCTCTCGTTTTTTTCTAAATAAAAAAAAAAGTTAACTATAAATTAAACTGAATTGATTTATAAATATTTATTAAACTATTGAAATGTTGAGCAGGTAAAAGCTATGCATGCAAGTGCAACACCTATTTGTGTAGGAGCGCAGCCGACAACATACGGGAATGGATCAAACAAAAAAGTCTCCGAGCTGAGCACGAGTATACGTTTTATTAGAATTGATGAAGTTTCTGGGTTGAAGAGGCTGTCTCCCATCTCATAGAATTCAACATTATTCAATTATATTCATTCAAATTCAACTATATATCAATTAATTAATAATTCCAACATACCCACGTGTATTGACGTCTCAGCATTATATTTACGTTTGTAAGTTATCATGGTACATAGAGTACTTGGTATATGCATACATGGATGGACAAAATGGCCACGTATAGTACGCCAGTCAACCAGTCGTGTCCTTAAGTACATGCAAATATAGCCCGCATAGACAGCTCAACTGGTAAAAATGAACTTTGGGAGTAAAAATCAGGGATTAAGTCTCCCCAGCGGCAGTGTGAGGGCAACCTCTTAAAATGAAGGGGCTCCTTGTGCGCAGTAAACGAAGGTCTAGCCTTTGTGTTCAGTTAAGTTGCCAAGATTTGCATCTTCTCAGATGTTTCAATTCGTCGGGCCGGGACGTGGGGCCCTTGAGTATTGGTCAGACTGTTATAATTATAAGGTTATAAGTTCAATTGTCACTCTGATCTTAGCGGAAATGATCTATTGGCTTTAGGAGCAACCCGAATTCCAAATTGGTCGAGATGTATGTGAACAAGATCGATTTAAAGTTTGATATCCATTAGCAACGACCTATTGATCTCTTGGTTTGAGTTGATCAGATCAGCTTTGAATAACCAATATTGATTTACATTCTTGTAATATTTTACGGATTAGGGTTACAATGTGTGATTAACTCACTTGCGGACTCTTTCAAAAGTCAAAGTTGATGCAAATACAGCTACGTCGCCACCATTCTTAGCTCTCAAGATTATTTCTCAAAATCATAGTTTAATGTTTCTTGTATGACTTAACATACGTGAAAGCACCCACAACGTTAATCAATACAATGAACTCATTACCAGTTACCACCATCTTCGCAGTCTTTATCGTACTACGAAACTTTCCATCCTGGTCATATTTGTTACGTTCAAGATTTACTACTTGACTATATAAATCTTAACAGCACATGTACATGCATGACATCATAAGTGATATTCAAAGTTCTTCTTTTGGTGCTTCTATGATATAATTCTATGGTTGACAAGAAAAACTAGCAACTATTATATATCTGATGATATGGCCGGTATATATATGTACTTTAAAAGACTAATGTACAACAAAGAGAGTGTTGGGAAAAATCAAATTCAAGAGAACTTCATGTATGAGAATCATGCTTTACTCACTCAGTCATTTTTTTACGACCATGTGCGACTAATTAAGATGGTGTTGCCAAAAATTAAATTGAATTAGAAACATTTGATCTAGGTAGGCATGCTTACGAGAATTATGTTCCACCCAAATTGCCCACTCTTTTCCACGCCTCAATGTGTTTGTTTGATTTTTAATCTATATATTGCCTGCAATGGCTAATCGAAGGTGCGCTCTAGATGAATTCCTCAAAGACGACCTTTAGGTATTAAAATCATGCTCCCCCACTCGGCGACTCTTTTCCACGTCTCAATGGATCGGAGTCTCTATACTCGCTACGCAAAAGTGCATGTTTGTTAGATTTTTAATCTAGCCTACAACTGCTACCCGAAGGTGCGCTACCGGATGAAGCTTGCCAAGGCATTTAAATACTAGAATCATGTGTTCCACGTATCCGCTTGACTACTCTTTTTCCACGCCTCAATGGAGTAGCTACTCGAAAGTGTGTGTTTGTTTGATTTTTAATCTACAGCCCGCACATGCTACCTGAATGCCCGGTTTAGGTGAAGCTTGTTGAGACCTTTAGGTAGGAGATCAGAATCATGCTCCACCCTCTCAACCACTGTTTTCTACGCCTCAATGTGTTTACTTGATTTATAATTTATAGTTTACCATGGCTATCTGAAAGTGCAAACCTCAAGGAAATAAATCAGTCTATATTAATCATAACTGATTGAGCCAAACTTAAAACATTGTAATTACTATGATAACCATCTAACCAACTCGACTAGATTGCCCATAATAATCTCAACAATTAGATTAAACAATTTGTTTTACCAATTACCAGAACTAAGGACACATGCATAATGTTGTTAATCTGATCTGATCACATACACGAAATGACGAAATCCGCTTTAATTATATTATATTATAGAGCATTAATTATTTACATTGTTTACTCTGACTTTATGTCGTTTTTAAAATATTAAAAAAACATGCAATCAAAATCTCATTGCTACAACAATATTAAAACATTGACAGGTATTACGTTGCAATCTTTTTAGTTGAAAGGGTGACTGAAGAAGAAGCTTCCATGTTTCAGTGGAAAGTACAACCTAATTATTACTGAGATAATAACCAAATTAAACACAGTGAGTTAAAGGACCACCGTACCCCCTTTATAGTTTTTATTATCCCATCGGCTATATCAGTTTAAAGTAAATGAAAATTGTAATTGATTTACCTCAGACCAATTATAATGTGTTTCTTAATTTTAAGTGATATAATGTTTTCCTCAATTAATACATAAGTGAAAATTATAATTTATACTTAAGAGGCCGGGGTAATATATAACCACATTTTAATAATTTAGATGCAACAACATTTATACCATTTAGTATTGATGAGGAGTGATATTATTATATTGGTCTATATTTAAATGTGCATGCATAAATTACAATTTTTTCTAAAAATAAATTTGCAAACTCAAGAGAACGAAAGTTCTTGCTCCATCCTCATTAGCACCAAATCAAATAATAGCAATATTACACACACTATATATAATGCATGAAAACTCTCAAGGATTAGAATTTCCTTTTTACAAATTTATAAAAATTCTTTAGAAGGATAGAGATCGATGATCCAACGATAGATGTAATTTTTAATTTATTCCATTATCAAATTTATCTTTTTATATACGTACTCCTTATCTAGTTCTTTCAAAAATATTATATTAGAGTAGAACTTTGACACTTAAACTAATTCTTAACACTACTAAATATCTATATTTATAGACCACTAATCAAATACATAGTAAGATAATGTACGTTAATTACATTACTCTATAAATGTATCATACTTAATTTTAATCTAATTTTACATTTCACCCTATATATGTTGTTAATGTGAGATATTTTCAAAATGTCACATTGATTGTTGTGTGATACATACATTTATTTTAAAGTTATACTCCGTATATGAATATTTTTGTATAAGAATATATATAGATGAATAGTCAAAACAACCATCATAGTGAATATTTATATACCAGTGGCAAATTGGCAATGAATATTCAATGTTTCCCCTGCGACATGTCGGCTAATTGCATAATTTGCTATACTTAATTACCTCTAATCCCGGATAATTATTATGTCCATATCCTCATCCAAGCACATATATGATTTGGATCAAATAAAAATTTAGGTTAATAAGGAGAAAACTTAAGAACCAATCAGAGTTGTCAATGTGAAAAAATTTAACGGCTTCAAAGTAAAGAGGGGAGGAAAAAATGCGAGACACTTTTGTAAAATAAATCAAACTTTATGAACAATACTATAGAGTGCACGTATCACCACTACAGAGTGCATCGTGTTATATGTATGAAAAAGTTCAGTAAAAGGCTTTACCTTTTAGAGTTTATTGTTCTTTTTTTTTTTTTTTCTTTTTTTAATTTTGGTTTAGTTCATTTTTTTTAGTTTAGTATATGTTAACCTTTAGAGTGCAACTAACAATATTATAAAGTACACCTAACAATAGTATAAAGTATGCACATTGATTTTATGATGTGCGCATGCAATATATATAATGCACTTATGGTTCATCTTTTAAATATTATGGATTTTTTTTTATTTGGTTTACAAGTTCACTTTTTATTGTTTAGAGGTTTAGTATTTATGGTTTAACTTTTGATTTAGTTTTCATGATTTATTTATGAACATATGCACTATAGTATGTCTAAAGTGCAAGCTATATATAGTGTTGTTAATTTTACTATAAAGTTACTATATTTTTCTCTAATTGCTTCAAGTCCGTTAGATTTTTCTAGATTGACGGCTCTGATTAGTTCATAGTTTTCTCGCGTGCGTCTATTCTTACGAGAATGGGAGCCTATATATATATATATATATATATATATATATATATATATATGACATTTAATTTATTGTGATATTATTTATCTATTTGTGTTGTGTGAATGGAACTGTTAATCTCAATGTTTTCAGAGCCATATATGCACGGGCAGGTAATTAATTAAGATTTGATTAAGACACAAAATAATTTTCATAAATGAAGTGTTAGAGAAGTAAATTGAAAAGTATTAGTCTAGTCATCGATCATCAACAGTAACTGTGATCAATTATTAAAAGTTTAAAACCATTTTTAATAATATCTTCTGTGACTTAAAGAAAAAGTTAATATACATATTTGTCGTTTATGATGAGTTTCTTATATGAACTCTCATTGTCTCATATATATTATGTATAGTATTTGCATGGCTTGATTAATGAGCATTGTATTAAACTTACGAAGTTAAAATGTTAAAAAGAAAATAGTGAACCAATATATATTTAAGTTTATTTGATGTTGACCAGCTTTTAAATATTATTTGACCATCAAATCTGTTCAAATCCATTCAATTTGTCAAATTAAATCCACTCTCATCAAATCCATATATATCCACTTAAATGGATGAGATGCAGATCTACTTAGTGAAAATATGCTACAAGTGAATTGAATGTGAATGTGAATTTAATTTCCAAAATCCCATATATCCAATCCACTATGCTAATTTGCTACTAAAATGACAGTGTGATGTATGCGTACGTGTATATATTAACCTAGTAATCACTTCTCAATCTCAATGTCCTATATATGTCAGGTCCAACTAACCCAAATCTAAAATTAAATTTTAAATTTTAAACTTTCATTTTTTTACACTTATCCGGTTGCTCTTTCTCAATTCGATCACATTTATAAATTTTGACTTTTTGCGTTCTTCTCTCTTCAAGTCATATTTGTTATTATTCATGATATCACAATCTAATTAAAAGCTCAATAAGCATTGCTTCAAGTTAGACTTAAAATTCGCAATTCAACCCGCATCCAATTTGCCATTTACGGATTTGATATATTGGATTGAATCAGCACTCTAGTGAATGCATGCAGATGCAGATGATACTTTTTAAATCCACCTTTAGCGGATTGAATGGGGATTCATCCTAAATCCACCTATCATGCTATAGTGATCATAATTTCTCACAAAAATTCTTCACAATTTTAATGAATAGTAGAATAAGCCAATTCATGGTAACAAATAAATGAAAAGAGTTTTATCGCCACGTCAAATAGTGAATGATTTTGATCGTAAATTTTGGTCTATGTAACTTTATCCTACAATTAAGGTGAACCTTAAACGCAATGAACTTTAACTTTTGGTACGTGCAATTAATGATATTGTTTAATTTGGTACATGCAATTTATATTATTGTCGGGTATACTTTATATTGAATACACTCAATGGTATTACTAAGTGCATTTTATGGTGTTACTACTTGCACTTAAAGTTTGAAATGAAAATGTTACCGCATTTTTTTCCATCCTTACTTTAAAGCCATTAGATCTTCCCATATTGACAACTCTAATTGATGCTTAATTGAGTGGGTCAATTTTCGATTGTTAGATCTACTAGATCTATATTATGAAATTGACCTCTAAACTTCAAAAATTATAAAAGTGCACAATATATGTGTGTGTAATTGATTTTAAATCAAATGAAATTCTATTTGAAATGAAATTTAATTTGATATTTGAACTTGTTAAAATTTGAGTGTACGTAAAATATAAGAATAGGTAACTAGAGAGATTAGGAATTGCAGCGTGAATGACAATGTCAGTACAATAAAAGTGATGGGGAGATTTCTTATGTGCTATTGGTGTAACAGAGATGACGTTCTTACTTCGATCACAACATGCAAACCACTTATATGTATTATTTCAATTTTATGGGTAATTTAAGGGCTATTATGGGATATCCTATGAATGTAATATTCATACAACCACGTACGACAGGAGTAAAATAGGATTAGGATGTCCTGTCTGGAATTATAGATAATAATTTAGTAATATTAGGAGTAGTTTGAATAAATGTTAAGAGTTATTATTATTATTATTATTATTATTATTATTATTATTATTATTATTATTATTATTATTATTATTATTATTACTACTATTATTTTATACTTAGATGACCCTAAATTTGCTTGACTAGTCCTAAGTCCACAGGACCCTACTCTAGAGCCATTATAGAGGTAAATCATGAGTCGCGGAGTCAGCCCACTGATCAGACCCTAGTCTTTATGTGCACACGAGATCCAATCCACACATTCCATCATCTTGAACCACTGCAAAGGTAAATCGCGAGTCGTGCAATCAATCCACCAGTCATACCCTAGGGTTTTATTATTTGGTTCATTGGAAAGTCCGCATTTCAAGCATTATCCGAATGTAGACTTTGGGTGAAACTTGTATTGTGACATTAGTTAGTAAAGAATAGGGATGACAATTTAACCCAACCACGACAGCCAAAATCTATCCTCGCCCCGACAGTGCGTTCAGGGATTTATTTCATACAAATTCCACCTTTATTTTTAAACTATGGTGTTTTTTTTTTTTTTTTTGAAATAAAAACTATGGTGTTTTAATTTCATTAATTTCGAATTACCGATGTAAGTACATCTTATAAATATGCACATTATTATACGTAAGAAAAATAAATAGTGATTTAGTACGAAACTGGAAAAATAAAAACGGAACGGTAGAAGAATCACATCATTGCAAATAATTCGACTCCCAGTCCCATGAGAACTATCTATTGGCATTATTAGTTTGAGCTAGTCAGCAATGGACAATCGTACCTGAGATGGTTTACCCTCTTGTAGTTTTTTGTTAGCTAAGGTCGCAAAGCTAGTGAGCTTCACCCGGTGGGTATTTTCAGCACGGGCTTTCTCATGAATTAAATCAAAGGAACAACAAAGAATCATATATATATCATTGCAAATAGTTCAACTCTCTATGGGACCTATATATTAACCTTCTTGTTTAAGCTGATTAATTAGCTATGAGTAACATGTACTAGTTTATAACTTTCTTATGATTTTTTACTAACTAGGGTTATAAAGTTGGCTTCACCTAAAGTGTTTTTTTCCGTAAATCAATGAAACCGTAGAAAAATCATATCATTGCAAACGGGTATTTTATATTTAAAAAAAAATGCATGGATAATACGGTCAAGAGGGCAACCGTGTGAGTGAAGGGCCATAGTAGGTGAGGGCTTGAGAATCACACTTCCATCCCTTGTATACTCCACAGCTTTAAATTTCCCAGTTTCTTGCTCATATGATCAACCAAGAAAAAAAAGAGTAAAAAATAATACTGTACTCTTCCTTATACTTTGATGCAAGCTTTCTCCAGGCAAGTGATGTGAGAAAACCACAAGAAAGGTGGTTTCTTCTGCTACTTAGACAACAACTAAAATTAGTTTTTCCATATTTCTTGAGGGAAACCCCTTTAACTTAATTGTTTTCTTCTTCTATCTTCTTCTTCTTATTCATGGATTATTGTAGGGTTTGACTAGAGAGAGATTGATTTGTTTCTTGGAGTGTTGAGATTAGCAAAGTGGTTCTTAAGAAAAGGAGAGTATTAGTACAAGTAAGGTGAGAATTGAAGAGAAATGGAAGGAGAGTTGAAGGAGGAAAGCTTGCCACCAGGTTTCAGGTTTCATCCCACAGATGAAGAGCTTATAACTTTTTATCTTGTGAACAAGATCTCAGATGCTGGGTTCACTGCTAGGGCTATTGGGGATGTTGATCTAAACAAGTGTGAGCCATGGGATCTTCCAGGTACCTAGCTTTCTTGTCTCTACATACAAATCTATCATCAAAAAGCTAAGATCAGATCATATCATATCAAAGGGAAATTAAAGAACTAGGGTTTTTGGTTTTGTTTAGATCAGATGTGTCATCATTAAAAGAGTGCAAAAACAACTAGGGCCGGTTTTGGTTCATGTTCATAGGATTGTTGTTTTGGTATTAATGTTTTCTTCTTTAATTTTTTTTAGATGACTAATCTTAGCTTAAAATAGTTCAAAATTAAAGCATCTAGGGTTTTGGTTCATATTCATAGGATTATTTATGGGTATTCATAAAAGGTTGTGGAAACATCTAGGGTTATGGTTCATTTTTTTTTTTTTTTTTTTTTTTT